>JAHHUM010001167.1:692500-1108490 GCA_036173005.1 Crenichthys baileyi
CAAACTTCAGTGTATTTTATTTGGACTTTGTGATATGACACACTAAAACTAGCACATAATTATGAAACTGAAAGAAGTAATACATAGTTTCAATATTTAACACATAAAAATCTAAAAAGTGTGCCATTCAGTTGTATTCTGCCCCCTTTTTTAAACTACTCTAAATAAAACAGTACAGCTAATTGCCTTCAAAAGTCACTTGCCCAAATACAGTCTGTGTAATTTAATCCACAACTGTTCTGTGAATTTGATCTTAGAGCCACACACACTATTAGAGGTACGTTTTGAAAACCATATATCAATTTTACTTCCATTTCACAATAATGAACTACTTTATGTTGGCTTATGACATAAAATCCCCGAAAAATCCAAACCTTTGTAGCAATTGGATGTAAAAAACGGGGAACGGTTCGAGTAGCATGAAGGCTCTTGCAAGGCACTGTGCTCCCTGCGTTTCCACAGACAGCCAGAAGCAGAGGTCCAGGATACACAAGCTGTCATAGGTAAAGGTAACAATAAATTATGACCTGTAGCACAATTTGAACGTGGATGACTGGAATATAACGCCGGAATATAATTCAACCAATAAGAAGAGGATAGCATCCACTCTCCAAAGCTCTGCCTTAACGGTCTGGATAAAATTGAATGTCTGATTTTGGGGGTAAATGTCTACCACTGTAATCTGTTTTTTATCCTGGAAGATGCAGTGGAAAATGGGGAGGGCAAATAAGGCCTCAGAAAACTACCCTGGTTCCTGGAATAGGTTTCTGAACTGCAAAGAATTTTTATGTTAGGTTTAGTTGGGAATAAAAACACAAAAGTAAATTTAAAAAAGATGTTTGGAAAAATCAGATTTATTATGAAAAATAATCCAGAGTTGAAAAAGCAGGACAGCCTCTGGCAGAGTAAGCTGTTTGTCTTAAATATTTTATGATCGACTTCAAAAGACGTTCTTCTAATTTTCATGCTTATCAGCTTGATATCATTTTGTTGTTGTTGGCATCGCTACTAAAAAACGTCTGATATCTTGAAAAAATTTGGGAGGAAGAAAAGATGCAGGAAAAGGAGGAATGGAAAAGGCAAATACTCAGGACTGAATAGGTGCCCTTCTGCAGCCTGAATTTATGGACATGCGTCACATGCTTCGAGCTCAACCGCTCGCTTCACAGTTTAATTCACACTGGCTTTGTGATGTTCTGTAGCTGCCCGTCTGTTGCACATGGGTGTCTGATAGCCAGACTGGGGGCCAGCGGACGTGTTCTGAGATTTCAAAGACACCCACGCTGTGATTTCCTCAGCGCAGAGCCAAAACAGACCGGAGGCTGTCGGACAGTTGAACAACTGGCCCGTTAGTGACAGTTTACTCTGCAACACCATCAAAATATGCCGACTCCACAGCTGGGCCAACCAAAACACTTCAGACAGGTGGTTTCCCTAACAACCCTCACTGCCAAACAGATCAATTTAAAAGGAACCTTTAAATGTGTCATCATTTGATTCATTAACAACAAGGAGATGTAAAACTAGAAACTCATATCTGCATTGTTTGCACCCCTGCACTGATAAAGTAGTCCAAAACTGACAATATCAGTCCATTCAATAATTCTGCATTCGTTGCTTTTAAGTAGATATCAAGTTATTTTAAAGTCTTCCTGAGTCTTGAAAGTTTCAGTCAAAACAATCCCTGGATATTTTTAAGATGAACACTAAATGAAAATAATTTCCTTTTTTTCATTGTTTTTTTTATTTATTTACAGTCTAATATATTCTGTGAACTTTGTTAATGGCGTTTTAATGGAAAGAGCATGTCTCTTAATTAACCTCAATGATATATAGTTGGATAAATCTGTTTAGTGTAATAACTTAAGTGGTTTAAAGACAGTGTTACTTGATGAAAACTTGAAGAAAAAAAGACATACTGGAGACAAGCCATAGACAACAAAAACTGAGGCTTTCAGAGCTCATAATTACAGTCCCCTTTCTCTTTGACAGTCTTTAAACACCTGAAACTATTTACCTGTGAGCCTTTTATCATTTGATTCAAAATATTCCCTGAGGGAAAAACTGATTAAGTCTAAGAAGGAATTCATTCAGCAGTTTCTGCCACTAAATTATTCTTTTTACATTTTGATGTTTTGGCCTCCTTGACTGTTATGCCACAAATCACCAATAAAAATATAAGAAAGATAAACTTAAAGAGTGGTTTTAGGCACTGTCCAACAAAGATTTCAAATGAGAGCTGCGTCAAACATAAAGAAAGATGCTGAATAATCCAGGTTTTAAAATATACAGAAAACCAACAAATAACCTCAATCCAAACTTAAAGTTCTGAGATATACAAATGGCACATAACGAGGATTTCAGCTAGTTTAATTAAGACATGACAGGACCAAAAACCCATATCAGCTGCTGATCCAGAATCGGAAAATCTTCAGCTTTATTGGCCTGACTGGTGACAGGCCAGTGGGATCTTTAAAGAAATCCTATCCTTCCAGTCACAGAACACTCCAGCGAGGTCAGGTGACACTAACAACATTCTTTGGTGTGGAAACTAGTATTGAATGAAGAAGGCTGAAAGTTACCCACTGTCAGTATCAGTAAGGTGTTTAATTATAAAGTCAGAGGAAGCACTACAGGTGCAAGAAGCTGCTTATATGAACACTATTTTCTACACCTTGTTTATGTCTTGTATTCTTCCAGAATGTTACTTTTACACAGAGATTTGGACTTAAGCAGATAACAGGAAGGCTGAACATACAGCACCGTTGTCAGTTTTAACCTTTTGAGGTTTCAAAATTTGTCATGAAACATGCTGGGCTTGCAAAATATTTTTAGCTATTTATTCGTGTATCTTGCAAAGGTACTTCACTGCTGTTAATAATTAATAGTGCTAATCATGCATAGTAGAAAAACCAGCTACTTTCTGAGATGTTTTGCTGATACTTCAATCAACTGGACCAAAGCAATAAAAAAAAGAATCGCAGAATAAAAATGTATGTTCCGATTGCATCATAGTAGGGAAGGTTAGCTGAACAAGAGGATGTGTTTGTTATTTTTATAGGTAATATTAGACATTTTTAGGTCATAACGCACCTTACAATGATTGAATAAGAAGTGAATTAGTTTAGAAGTTATCATTAAAGAAGAAAGGAAAAGCTTTACAAGGAAGATGCCTATAGAAGATAATATAGCAGAAATAGGTGACAATGTCATTCCAAAATACTAAATTGTATTCGGTAAATATAAGTGTATATCCTTTTTTTTTTTTCCCGTCCCTACACAGATGGAGCCAGGTTGGCCCTGGTTTTTCCACATAATTCATAACAAAATTGACCTAACACACTTATCTACTTCAACAAGTGGTTAAAGTTATCTTGCGCCAAAAAGAAGGAGCAAAGCTAAATCAGAACAATATGCGTATGATAGGAAAGTCATTAAGTGTGACGAAATTAAACACTGTTTTTTGAATATGTACAATCAAGATCACTTTTCATATAGTCAGCATCATCTAGATTAAATGTACAAATCATTTTTCAATCATTTGTTTACCAGGAGTCCTATGGATGTGACTAAAACCACTGTATTTACCTTGATTTTAACCATCACATTTCCACGAAAGACAAAGATTATATGGAAAACAATGTAGGAAATGTTATCACAAATTGAATATCCAATAATGATTATTAGCAATTTAGATGCAGAGATATCAAGAGAACTTCATCACATTACCAAAATAATAAAGAACCTTGTAATTCCCAAGTGGACTGAAATCCAGAGGTTCTATCAAAATACGGAGCTTCTTTAACACAGCGGAGACTCTCATGTTGCCTTCAGTTCTGGTAACAGATGACTTTACTGGAAAATCACCGCTTTAGATTCAGTTTACAAGGCATGACAGGGATCAGGGTGGTTTTATGAGCACGACAGCTACAACTTAACTCCGACGTGTAACTCGTGAGCAGCTGTATCCAGCTAAGCCCATTTACCAGCTGAGGCTCAAACCTCATCCATATAAGGCCGGACGGGGAGACTGGGACCGTTATCACACCCTGAGTTCCTTTACTGCTCTGCTCCACAGTCACAACACGTGTGGGGAGCATCGCTGGTGAGGGATCTGAGGGCTGACGCTTTTCTTTGACAACCAGCCAAAGAATAATGATAAACTCAGAGTTAAAAGACGACTCTTCTCCACTGATCTGTACCATGTGTAATTTCAGAGCCTGTCTTAGCTCAATGTAACAGGCCCTATCTAAATATAAAAGGAAATAAAGCAGATGTGCAGAGACACTTCTCTCCATCTTGTGAGAATAAATATACCCAGACAACTGTCTGTCTAAATAATCTATTGTAAGCATGATCCAGTTCAGCAAAGAGTAAAAAACTGAGATGTACAAATTCTTACTTTTCAATTTAAACAAGTCATTTAGTAGAGCTGCACAATAAATAAAATCACAACCATCATCACAATTTCCATGTGTGCAATATCGCAAATTCAAAGGACTGCTTGAATGCAATTATCGGTAGGATACTATATTTTAACTGCCACAAATGCATATTCTGCATGACATTATTATATTTGGCCCATTCAATTGACTTTATTGTATATTTTCTTGGTGTCAAGATGCTAAAGTTCACAAAAATAAGAGGGAAATTGTGATGAAGGAAAATTAAGAATAGTGCCAGAAAAATGTGGGTCATTTATAATTGATATCATCATTGCAATTTGCAGCAACAGTAGTTCCTAATACAGTACAACCCTAATGTCGAGCAAATATTTGTGAAGATAGGTCTAGATAATGTTTCTTAAAATAGTTGTTATATAGAACATCTCTTTGCATGGAAAATGTTTAGTATGCCACTTTCACTTTTGCACACACGCCCCAACAACTTAAGCACAGTTTTAAACCTGTACACATGCATAATGGTTATATGCAGAACTATAGATTGGACCTACAGGGGTTGGACAATGAAACTGAAACACCTGGTTTTAGACCACAATCATTTATTAGTATGGTGTAGGGCCTCCTTTTGCGGCCAATACAGCGTCAATTCGTCTTGGGAATGACATATACAAGTCCTGCACAGTGGTCAGAGGGATTTTAAGCCATTCTTCTTGCAGGATAGTGGCCAGGTCACTACGTGATACTGGTGGAGGAAAACGTTTCCTGACTCGCTCCTCCAAAACACCCCAAAGTGGCTCAATAATATTTAGATCTGGTGACTGTGCAGGCCATGGGAGATGTTCAACTTCACTTTCATGTTCATCAAACCAATCTTTCACCAGTCTTGCTGTGTGTATTGGTGCATTGTCATCCTGATACACGGCACCGCCTTCAGGATAAAATGTTTGAACCATTGGATGCACATGGTCCTCAAGAATGGTTCGGTAGTCCTTGGCAGTGACCCGCCCATCTAGCACAAGTATTGGGCCAAGGGAATGCCATGATATGGCAGCCCAAACCATCACTGATATACTCCCCATGCTGGGTGGTACGCTTCTTTGGGGCTTCTCCACACCGTACCTCTCCCGGATGTGGGGAAAACAGTAAAGGTGGACTCATCAGAGAACAATACATGTTTCACATTGTCTACAGCCCAAGATTTGCACTCCTTCCACCATTGAAACCGACGTTTGGCATTGGCATGAGTGACCAAAGGTTTGGCTATAGCAGCCCGGCCGTGTATATTCACCCTGTGGAGCTCCCGACGGACAGTTCTGGTGGAAACAGGAGAGTTGAGGTGCACATTTAATTCTGCCGGGATTTGGGCAGCCGTGGTTTTATGTTTTTTGGATACAATCCGGGTTAGCACCCAAACATCCCTTTCAGACAGTTTCCTCTTGCGTCCACAGTTAATCCTGTTGGATGTGGTTCGTCCTTCTTGGTGGTATGCTGACATTACCCTGGATACCGTGGCTCTTGATACATCACAAAGACTTGCTGTCTTGGGCACAGATGCGCCAGCAAGACGTGCACCAACAATTTGTCCTCTTTTGAACTCTGGTATGTCACCCATAATGTTGTGTGCATTTCAATATTTTGAGCAAAACTGTGCTCTTACCCTGCTAATTGAACCTTCACACTCTGCTCTTACTGGTGCAGTGTGCAATCAATGAAGACCTGCTACCAGGCTGGTCCAATTTAGCCATGAAACCTCCCACACTAAAATGACAGGTGTTTCAGTTTCATTGTCCAACCCCTGTATATGTCTCACCTTGCATCTAGCACATAAGATTGTAATGATACATCCAACTGTCAATACAGCGCAATTTTTATGTCCATTTAAGTCTAAGGTGATCTCATTGCTAAAAAGCATTGAAAATGCTCCTATTTCCTGTTTTTACAGACAGAAGTTGTATGAATCTCAAACGATGCAAGCAACAAATTTAAAATGAGTCAACATTAGCAAAAATCAATAAATTTCATCAGTTTGAACATCAAAAACCTTGTCTTTGTGTTGTATTCAATAGCATATAGGTTGAACAGGGATTGCAAATCATTGTATTCGGTTGTTTTTTATGTTTTAGACAACGTCCCCACTTCATTGGAACTGGAATTGTAGAAAGCAGCTTTATACCAGCATTATTGAACAGAAGTAAGTTATGTAACTACTTCTACAGTATGTTGAACTAAATTACAAACAAATCAGAATCACAGGACATTACTGAAAAAAGGAGCTTCAGTGCAGACTTTGTGCAGTGTTTCAGTGCAGTGCAAAATTTGTCATTAGTAGTCCCTCACAACTCAGGATAAAAAACAATGTCTTAATACATGCAAGTAAAGTCATAAAAGCAGACGTGCACCCATACATTTGGAAAACAATGATCAAAGTAAGACACCCATAATATGAAGTTCCCTCAAGTCAAGATTTAAGTTACCAAGTCATACCAGCTATTTATTAAAAATTACAAGCTACAGTTGTCCATAACTAACTCTGACTGCACTGTTCAATGGTTATGACTAATTGGAATGTATGTACCTGACTTTTGTGAAGTGCCTTGAGACGACATGTGTTGTGAATTGGCGCTATATAAATAAAACTGAATTGAATTGAATTGAATGCTATATTCAAAGCTGCTTTTTGTGTACCATCACACTCCCTATGTGTTGTTATTGCTTGCAATTATTTTGAATTCCTTTCTTTTATATTCAGACTTTTGGCTCTTTCATGACGGTCCTTGATAAAGTCCACAAACCAAACAGCATTGGCCACTTAACAAATCTGCTCTCTTGATGCAAGTGTTGCTGGGAATCCATTTCAGTTAAGTGCGACTAGATTTTTGATGTCTTGTTGCATAAAATGATACAAACAACCTCAAAAACTACACGTGTACAAAACAATTAACAAACTGCCTTACTTTGGTACAACGTCTGTTTTTAATATGAGACATACGTGCCCCAAATGGTTGCACACACATAAAGGATAATAAGTTAAAGTAAACAAAAACAGTAACATTTAGTAAGCTTTGTGGCAATTTTGTGCAAAAATCTGAACATTTACCTGAATTATAACAGGACTGAGTTGTGAACACAATGCACAATGAGTTCTATAAATACCACACGAAGTGCCCTTGTTTCATCCGCATTTTACAGATGAGCCATCAGTAAATGTGCATATATTAGTGAATATTTTAATGGCAAAGCTAAATCTCTATCCTGTCAATGCTTTAATGAGATGCAGACCAGACAAAAGATTGGCATTTATTAGTGACGATAATGAAGTTATATTCTACAATTTGCATAATAGCACATAATAGGTTCAATGGATTCCATGTGCCACCTAGACAATGACAGCATGTGAGGAGCACTATATAAGCACTAAACACACTGTTCAGTTTGACAAAGAGAAACTTTTGTTCCTTTGTTTGTTGTTACTGGAATTTGTAATACTGTACCTGTACTGTACGCATATTTGAAAGTATTTAGTAGAGGGGAGCTACTGTGGCCACTAAGGAGGCCATTGATTCACTTTATGTTATTAAAGGAATATTAATTCAGAGCACTAGTAGATTGAAATACTGATTATACCGCTGGAAAGCAAATGTTGGCTTGAATGATAGCTCTCTTAAAAAATGACAAGAAGTTTCATACATTAATAAACTAAAAAACAATTAACTTCCTGTAACAATGCGTCCTATCTTGCCATGTTTGGTGGTGTGTTGAGTGTGGTATTCACAGCACTCTGCTGCATTGGGACTGGGTACATTACTTTTGCGATGTTATTGCTTTTGCAATACTATCACCTTCTTTTTTAATACTATGATCACAGTTTGGTAACTAAATCTTAATGCTGCATGAAAGGCACCAAGTGGTCAGAAAATTATTAGTCAAAATAATTCGAAATTAGGTCAAGATTAACTTTCAGTTTCAAGAACCACAGCTGTGCTGATTCTGACGCAGTAGTAAAAATGTGCATTACACATGGCATGCGACAGCCATGGTGCTCATGCGACAACTTTATTTTTTTTACTGTTTGGTAAAGATGTAAAAATTAATTATTTTGATTTCCTTTTAATAAAATAAAATAAAACCTTGCCCTGGATTTACTGAGCCCAATAAGAAGCTTTGGTTACAGTGGACTGCACAGAGTATGACCAGGTGGAAGGTGAACAACATATTAGATACTGCCAAGAAGCAGGGACTAATTGCTTCCTGGGATTTCAGGCATTCTAATGATTTTAGACATGAGGCCACCCACACACACGCACATTATAATGCAAGTTGTATTCATGAGGCTGAACCTGGTATCCACTTTCTGTTCCAGCTCCAGCTATGACCAATACAAGGAGATTTACTGTCTCTGTCCATGGAGTACCTCTGATTCACCGATTAAGAGGCGAGCCTGCAAATATGAGACAGGGAATTACTACCTATGCTGCTGTCAGCAAGCAGGATTCGGCTAATAAAAATAAATGTGCTACAACATACAAAAGGCCCGCAGACAAACAATACATAATGTCCTCATTTTTTCTGGATTAGATTACAACACATCATTTACTGTAGTCTTTATTTTATCTTACTACCACTCTGAGGTAAAGTTCTCTCCAGCAAGGAGGTCAGTGTTGGGGTGGACAAAAATGGAGGAAAAACAGAGTCCAAATATCCACATACAGTGGATACACATACAGTGCCTTGCAGAAGTATTCACCCATCTTGGCATTTTTGATGTTCTGTTGCCTAAAATGGAAACTTTGCACCTCTTATTTATAGAACATGCCTACAACTTTGACAATGTATTATTTTTTTGTTGTGAAGCACACAACAAATAGGACAAAAAGAAAACTTTAGCATGCATAACTGTTCACCCCCCCCCCCCAAAAGTCAGTAGGTCTCTATGAGCATGCCACATTTTGCCACTGGGATTTTGGCCTGTTCCTCAAGACAAACTGGTCCCTGTCCCTAATGTTGGATGGTTTTTCCTTGTGAAGAGCAATCTTTAAGTCTAACCACAGATTCTCAATTGGATTGAGGACTTTGACCATGCCAAACATATTTAAATGCTTCTCCTTAAACCATTTGAGTGATGCTTTAGCAGTATGCTTTGGGTCTGGAAGGTGGACCTCTGACCCAGTCTTAAATCACAGGCAGACTGACACAGGTATTGCTTAAAAATATCCCTGTATTTAGCACCATCCATCTTTCCCTCAACTCGGACCAGTTTCCCAGTTCCTGCTGCTGAAAACCGTCCCCACAGCATGATTCTCCCACCACCATGTTTCACTGTGGGGATGATGTTCTTGGGGTGATGGGATGTGTTCGGTTTGCGCCAGACAGTGTTTTCCTTGGTAGCAGAAATGTTCAATTTTAGTCTCAACTGTCCAGAGCACCTTCCACCATACATTTGGGGAGTTGCACACATGCCTTTTGGCCAAATTAAAATGTGCCTTCTTATTTTTAACACTAATTAATACATTTTTGACCACTCTTCCATAAAGCCCAGCTCTATGGAGTGTACAGCCTATTGTGGTCCTTCAGACAGATTCTCCAGTCTCTGCTGTGAAACTCTGCATCTCCTCCAGGGTTACTATTGGTCTCTGTACTGCCTCTAATTAATGCCCTCCTTGCCTGGTCTGTGAGAGGTGGCCCTCTTTTGGCAGGTTTGTTGTTGTATCGTGTGCTTTCCATTTGAAAATGAAGGATTTGATGGTGTTCCAGGGGAACATTACAGATTTGAATATGTTTTTTACGTCACCCTGACTTGTACTTCTAAAAACTTTGTCCCTGACTTGTTTGGAGAGCTCCTTTGTCTTCATGTTGTGATCTCCCTTGCTTAGTGGTGTTTGAGCCTCTGGGGCATTTCCAGAAAAGGTCTGTTTATACTGACAGATCATGTGCCACTTAGACTGCACACAGATGGACTTTATTTCACTAATTATGTGACTTTTGAAGGCAATTGGTTGCACGAGACTTTGTTAGGGGCTTTATAGCAAACGGGGTGTATAATGACTGGTATAAAGCTGCACATGCCAATTTTCATGCCAATTAGTTTCTTTTTCTTTAAGATATATTTGTCTTGTTTCACCAAGTTAGAGAATTGCAGATCTATAATATTAAAAAAATAATTTACAACCTTTAAATTACAGGTTGGAATGTAACAAAACAGATAAAAAGCCAAGGGGGTGAATACTTTTGCAAGGCACAGGAACCACTACCCTTGATGAGGATTTGTCTTCCTGAAGAACCTCTTGTGCTCTACTAAAGACCGAAAAAAGAAGGAATTTTGTCATTCCTAACCTATGCGGTTGCACAGCAACAAGAAATTGTGAACAAAAAGACATGAGGAGAACTAAATCCTTTCCATGTCCTATTTTAACATTTTAAGTTATGTACAGCAACAGCTTCAAGAAAATCCCCTTGTACCAAAACAAGCATTCTCTTGTTCTCTTCAAAGCCTCTTTATGAGACAACTGTCTTGTCAGAGTCATATCACCTAAACAACACACCTTAAACCAAAATGAGAACTCCAGGATTGCAGAAACAGGAATATAAACAAGCTCTGTATGCAGAGCGTGAAACAACTTTGCCTACAACCGACAACAGGCAGAGTAATAAATTATTAAAACTTCACTGTGGTTTTATAGAATCCACTGTGAATTTACAAAAGAGCAACAAGGAGCTTCAGCAGACAACAGAAAGGCTAATTTGAGTACTAAAAGTTTGCTTTATTTCATTCTTTTGAGCTTTAAACCTTGATTTGTCATGAATATGTAAGATTTGGAAATGCCGTCGGCCTGTTGGACGACTTTTAAAGGAAGTAGAATATTTACAATCTAAAAAAATAACTGGACAGACTGTTGACTGTTGCACTGCTAAATGCACTTACAGAGCTAATTTCTAATAATAGCTGTTTAAACAGTTAAAAACAAATGTTGCCAACCTATGTTCTTGACTTTGTTTCAAAAAAATAGTAAACTGTTATTTTATTAAGCTGTTACTTCTCTGCTTTTTTCTCCGCTCACGAATAATTAATTCCCGTTTACAGTGGGAAGACTCATTAAATTACACCATTATCCAAAAATGTGTCACTGGGTATAGCAACCTTTCAAACCATGTTAATGGTTTTTTCTCCTTAAAAACCCACACAGTTTTAACAGCAGCAGAATTTGTTAAACTAATATTTGCTCTGATGAAGTTCATCTTGACCCAGAACCCGTCCGTTCCTACAGTCTTTATTTCAGATTTAGCAGCTCTGCAACTGAATTTGAATATAGACCCTTACAATATATCTAATTATCAACTTAATATAAATAACAGCGCATGGAATGTGTAAAAAACAGCACTAAAAGCTAAAGCAAAAGTGTTAAAATCTAAAAATATCAGTTTCAATAGATATTTAAGGTCAGACTTCAAGATTTTTTTTTAATCTTATATAATGCTTTCTGCCTGTAAAGCACTCTGGTCAACCCCAGTATTTGTGTCATATGAATAAAAAGTGATTTAGATAATAGTTAATCATCATAAACCAGTGTTTTTAGACAAACAGTCCTTTATGCATCAGTAAAGCATTATTGCAATAGGTGACAACCCACAGTCATTATACAGATGGGTAGGTGTAAAATGTCCTCTGCTCCGGAGGACTCAGTTGGTTTTAAAAGCAGATAATAATTTGTGAAACAAATTTAGGCGATTTGTTCAACAAAGTGAAAAGGATTTATATTTTGGAAAAGGTTCAATAATCTTAAAATTGAGTTGGATAACAAAGTATTGGTACCACAACAAATAGTACTATGTTTGGGTGGCCCTGCTCTTATTTAAGCATTAATAAAATCAAGGAAATTTAAAAAATGTGATTTTATTACACTAATTAAAAAATAAAAAAATCTGGTTAGAGTGACATGCTGTTATACCCCCCCTCCCCCAAATAAAATCCAGTCCAACCAACCCTCTTTAGAAATCAGCTAATGAGTAAATAATTTGTCCACTTCTGTGTAATTTTGTGTTATAGGTCCAGATGTTGTAGGGAGTGCATGATGGAGCAGTTGGTGGCACTGTTGCCTTGTAGCAAGAAGGTTCTAAGTTTGAATCCTGGCCTCGGGTCTTTCTTCATGCAGTGTAAATGAATTGTCGCCCTGTGATGGAGTGGTGACCTGTCCAGGGTGTACCCCGCCTCTCACCCCAATGACCTTATGTTTTGAGAATGCCTGAGGTTTGTTAGCAAACAACCATACACACAAAGCGCCATGAAGACAAAGAAGCACAGCCGAAGATTGATGGAACTAAACACAAGACAATCCTGAAAAAAAAATTGCCTTCAAAAGATTTCAAAACATTCACCTGGCTGCAACATAACAACCCTGACCATAAATAGCCACAATGGAATGGTTTGGGTCAAAGGATATTTATGTTAGAAAGGTCCAGTCAAAGTAAAGAACTAAGTCTAATTTGAAATATGTGGCAAGACTTGAACTTTCAGAAGTTTCAGTCTCAGTGTTAGATGCGCAAAGCTAGTAGAGAAATACTGTCAATGATTTTGCAGCTGCAATGTCAAAAAAGGTGGTTCTCCCAAGGACAGATTTATGAACTAACCAATCAGTATTACACAATGCTCATGAAAAACGCTCAAGTGTTTACTGAGAGTCTCAAACACACTATAGCTTTTGCACAGTGTAGGTACTGAGGTCATATGACTCACCATGTCTTTTGCTATGAGCAAATACATACTCTACAATCATTCATGTCCTGATTCAAAAATCTTTTAGACCAAGCAAAGTTCTGAGAGAAGCATCTGACCAGGCCTTAGGTTATTCTGAAGGCAGCTGGTTCTCCAAATACATGGCCAGGATTATGAAATCATAGGATTATAAATACTGTTCTTACTGTACCAATAAGATCATTTCTTAAAGCAACCTTTTATATTATCTAAACGTTTTGCATAGCAGTGGAGATAAAAAAATATATATATATGGGAGACTTGTAGAGAGACACCATAGGAGAATTACCACATTTCTACCAGCGCCAACCCGATCATAGTGAGCAAGACAAATATTCTGTTATAGGCCAAAGAAAATACAAACGGAGTCAAAAAGTCAGCACAGAACCAAAGCATATTTGCAATTTAAAGCCTGAAACATACCGTCTCTCAGTATTTTCTCTCTACGTAGCCACTTGGTACTCAATTACAGCTGACGCTAATATATTGGATTCAGTGAAAAGGAGCCAAATGGTATCCAGCCTATTTGATGTCAATGTGTAGAAAAAATGTCAAAATGCAAACTTAAAGTGATATAACACAATTGCCATCATGTAGTTCGATGCCACAGTTTCGGTCAAGTGTGAGAGCATATAAAAATGTAATTCCAGTGTCTTATAGAATATGGGAAGATTATGTGGCACCACAGAACACTCCTACACAACCCTACCCGTCTGTTCATGAAAGCTAGAAGAGAAGTTCTTTTATCTCTATCCTAGCAGACACCTATCAACATTTACTATGAGCAAAACAAGCTAATTCAATTATTTAGACCCATGGGATTGCTAGTAATACCAAAATGATGTTGTTGCAAAGTAAAAATATTCTACAATTTCCTTCACTCTCCTTTCACAAAATCTTACAAAGGCAAGATTATGTACGTCATACTGCACTCAATGTCCTTAATCTCACGGTGGGGTTAACGCAGATGTATCTCATGGCTGACACAGCCGAGGTGGTTATAGACTGCATGCATGTGGGAACCACCACGGTACATGGCAACGAAGGCAATATTGCAGTTTATTTCTAAATTTTTTCAAGAAAATAATGTACAAAGTACATACAAAGTACAACTAAGGCTGAATTACGTCACATCTGTGAAAGAGCACAGATCAGCCCTGGTTTCATAACCTAAAAATGATAAGATGGAATTACACTGGCGAACCCTGCGTACATTCTGAACAAATAAAGGTCAGCATTACCATTGGTTTGAAGGTTTGAACACGAACATTTGTCACAAATAAATTGGAGAACGACAACAATACACAACTTACACATTCAGTTTGAGGTGTTCATTGGTTTAGATCAGGGTTTTTCCAACACTGGTCCTCAAGGCACACTGCCCTGCTTGTTTAGGATGTTTGTCTGCTTTAACACTCCTGATTCAGATGACTGCAGTCCAGCAAAAGCCTTTTAATCAGCAATGTTTTTTTTTGTTTTGTTTTTTTAATATTTAAACCAGTTTTTTTCAACCCTGGTCTTCAAGGCACACTGCCGTGTATTTTTTAGATTTTTTCCTACTTCGGCACACCTGACTGGAAAAACATTCCTGTCAGAGATGGATCGGTGCGGCTGCCGCAGTAATGGCGGTGCTGTGCCTCTGTGGTGTAGAGAGAGCTGAGCCGAGAAGCAAAGCTCTCGATTTACCGGTCGGTCTACGTTCCTACCCTCACCTATGGCCATGAACTTTGGGTCATGACCGACAAAAAGAGATCCCGGATACAAACGGCTGAAATGAGCTTCCTCAGTAGAGTGGCCGGTCACTCCCTTAGAGATAGGATAGGATGAGGAGCTCGGCGTGCCGGGAGGGGCTCGGAGTAGGGACGCTGCTCCTCCACATAGAGAGGAGCCAGTTGAGGTGGCTCGGGCATTTATACCGGATGCCTCCTGGACGCCTTCCTCGGGAGGTGTTCCAGGCACGTCCCACCGGGAGGAGGCCCAGGGGACGGCCCAGGACACGCAGGAGGGACTATGTCACTAGGCTGGCCTGGGAACGCCTTGGGCTCCCCCCCGGAGGAGCTAGAGGAGGTGTCTAGGGAGAGGGACGTCTGGGTGTCTCTGCTGAGTCTGCTGCCCCTACGACCCGGTCCCGGATAAAGCGGAAGATGACGAGTACATTCCTATCAGTTAATAGACTGCAATAATTTTTGCCTGGGATCTTCCCGTTTTCCCATCCAAAGCAGTGGAAACAGCATTTTTCTCCTCAGAAACCAAGTTTTTTGTATGAACAATCTGAGCCCAACAAGAAACATTTAATGCCATGCCTAAAAACTTAGAAAGTAGTCTATACACCACAATAACTATAGAGCTTAGTTGTCCTACTGACTTGTGGAGCAGACATTGCGATCTGGATAAAATATGGTCCTCTTTAACTGTGTTTTTTTTTGCTACCAAATAAGACATTAAAAAGCTGAAGCAAATTGCAAAGAAGGCTATAAAAATCATTGGAGTCTATGCAAGGGATGGAATGTGATTCTCATGGTATTCTTTTAAGCAAGTGAAACTGCAGTAGCCTTCTTTCCACCAGCTGACTGGCAGTGCACATCAACAAATAGTGGAAGTGGAGGATCAGTACTGCTTTATTGTGTGCCCAATATAACCAAAGCATGTCTCTAACACCTCATTTAAAAGGATTTTAAAAGGCGGAAACTAACTTTTTAAACTTTTTTAAACCTTGGTATACCTTGACACTGCTGACCGACTCATGCCTATTATGTCTATGACGACGGATCCAGCAGTTGTATTTGTTTTTCCCCGGAAGTAGTAATGTTCTTTCTGCACTCTTAATAAGTTAATGTTGTACAAAGTTGTGGTGTTAATTAATCAAACTTTTTATCCCTGACTGGTGAAAAGCATCACATTAAGGATGCACATTAAAAAAAATCTCTAAGTCTAAACCACAGTAATAGTACCTTGTTAATTCTTAGGAGAAACATGCTTTTTTAAATAGACATATTGCTTCAAAAAGCAAGTTTAATGCTCTTCACCGCCACTAATGGATAAATCAGAAACAACACAATATAAAGAACTGCTGGCAAATAAATGTAGTTGTCACATAATGATGAGTCCATCTAAATATTAGTTTAGGGTTTAATTAGGATTAATAGTTTAATTTACATGGATGATAAATAAAAAAAACAACCATATTAATACCAAAAATCTAATTTTAGCTGTAGCTTTCAGCTTGGAATACTAACCCACAGAAGAATTACCACACTAAACCACATGATTGCAAATTAGGGATGCATAACATAATTTATAATTTCCTCTGAAAATAATCCCTTTATGAGTTGGTATTTCCACATGGCAAACAAAATAATTAATGCTAATGAATGGCAGACGAGCAGAGTGGAGCAAAGATGCTCCAAGTGCAAGCTTATATGTTGCTCAGCTCACCACAGTGGAAACACAATGTCGAAACTATGAGGTTCTACCGTCAAATCATTTTTCTGCTGCTACAACCACAAGATATTCATTTAGAGTATATTTTAAAAGGCTTTTAAATACTAAAAAGCCAAAAGAACAAGAGACACATGAACAATGTACACAAAACGGTGAGCCAATACAGGATATCATGATATCTACAGGGTTTGCAGTAAGAAGGTCCTGGGTTTGAATCTCAGCATAGAGTTTGCATTTTCTCCACGTGCATGTGTAGGTTCTTGTCTTAAATGTCATCAGTGCATCAGCAAAATGCACAACATTCTGAAACTGGTTAATATGTGGTTGTGAGCCAACAAGTCTGAATTTTACCAAGCAAACTATGAGTTTTTCCAACCGTTAGAATGGCATCCAGGGTGAAAGAACCGTAACAGAGACACTGCATTGGTTGCTGCAGCTTCTCGTCAGTATGATGCGACTCTCTCAGGTGAGGCTCAGCTCAGTAAGGTGAAACACTAATCCTTCAAAACGACAACATTTAAAGAAAGTAGGGCACATTACCCCAGTTCTAAAGACCCTAAACTAGCTCCCTGTATCTCAGAGAATAGACTTTAAAATACTTCTGTTATTTTAAAGGTCACTGAATGGCTGAACACCAAAATACATTAAAGATTAGACGTTGTTGTTGTATCAACATTCCAGACCACACAGGTCTTCTGGTTCAAGTCTACTCTGCATCCCCAGAACCAGAACTAAACACTGAGAAGCAGCATTCAGTGCTTATTACTAATCTGGAAAAACATCCAGAAAACTGCAAGAATGCTGAATCCCTCAGTTCTTTTAATTCAAGGTTAAAATCCCATTTGTTTAGAATTGCTTTTGAGGAAGTTGCCTCTTCCCCAGGGAGAAATGTCTGATTTTATGTTCAGGAAATATGGGCCTAAAAGCATTGAGTGCATTCATTAATTTTAGTTTATAGTTTAGCTTTTGTTTACTCTTCTTTACCTTCAGTTTTATACGTTATCATGCCACTGCAATGTACTTTCTGATTTTTTTTGCAAAGCACTTTGTCTTGTTGCTGAAATGTACTATATAAATAAACTTTCCATGCCTTGCCTTGAACGACCTTTATGAGGCTTCACTATATTTAGAAAAAACAGATAAAATAGAAAAGATAGAGATAAAACAGAAAAAAATACCCAAATCATTTTCCTCCATTTGAGCCAGAACATTAAACAGTGTACCATGGGTGTATACCGCTGTGGAAAAAACGTAGTTTGATATTGGTGACATACCATCTGTTGCTAAAATACAGGGACACAGAGGCGAGTTTTCTGAATCTGCAGCAGAATGCGGTTGCACCGATTTTACAAAGGATGTCCTCAGTTGGACTGCATCAGTGCTTGTTTCAGGTAAAATAGCCTGAACAGAAGCATCCTGCATTAAATGGGCTGAATTTATATAGCGCTTTTCTATTTATACCGACTACTCATTGCTTTACTCTTTAGCCACATTCACCTAGTTGCACTCACATTCATACATTGAATGTGTTGATCTGCTGAGGACTTTTTGCCATTGCTTCACTGAGTCCGTCTTAACTTACTGCAGCACAGTCTAGTACACAAACTGCACAAAAACTAACAAGAAATCCCTCAGACATGTGATCTGAACCGCTGAGACAATCATCGGACTCCCCTTTCCCTCGATTGATGATCATTTCAGGACTCACTGCCTCCGCCGAGCAAATACTATCCTGCAGGATAATACATACCCCATGTACAACCTCATCTCCTTACTCCCATCTGGCAGGTGCTACAGTGCCACTCCTCAGGACTGCAAAACAGTTTTCATGAGGTGATATGTGAGTAATTCTCTCAACAATATATTTAAAAAGGGTGTTGGAAGGCACATAAAGGAACGTTGATCACAGACAAAGTTATTATGTGTCAACGTATTCATTTCGAGGTCCGAGAGGGAATTAAACGGCATAATCAGCTTGTTTTAATGCATTATGGAAAATGACTAATGTGAAGGCAAATCAAAGGTGTGTGCTTGGTATTATATATTTATATAGATGATATATATATACAGAATTTATTTGAATCTATTGACAGATATTTGGTGCACAGTAATAAAAGCAGAGAGAACTAATTTTAAATTTATTTAGTTTATATGCATGGATATTTATTTTCACCCCAGAATGTTTAAATTAGAGAAAGGTCCTCAATATATAACCATCCCAGATACCTATATTTACACTTACAAAATAGAAAAACACTGCAGAGGGTTTACATTAAGAACAGAAAAAAGACAAAGCTTTGAGTGACTCCTTGACATTAATTAACTGAGTGGATAAGAATTTTAATATGAAAATTAACATTAGGAAATTATTTATCTTAAGAATTTTTTTTTTTCCTAATTGTAATAAAGACTGTTGTTTGCGAAAACACTTTTGTATCTAAGACTAATAACTGAGCGAAGCAAAGGAAATCTCTCAATGTCTCATGGTTCTTCATTAAACATATTTTGAATGATTGTTCATATAAAGCAACGATGCCAAACTGCATTTGATCCAAACTGGACCACCCACCAGTACTCTAAAAATTCCATACAGCAAACATAGCTCTCCCTACAGTTCAGACTGGAAGGTTGTTCTAAGGGAAATGAGCTGAAAAATAAACATTTAAACTAATCATTCCAAATTAAATGAAAAATCTGCAATTTATTAAAGGAAAGCATTAGAAATGTCTGACATCTGATGTCACTTTTTTCATTTAGCATCACTGGATCTTGAACAACTACCAGTAAAGAACCGGGTTCTATGTGAACCGGGGAGAACAAACATTAAAACTGCCACATGATCAGGAAAGAGCAACAAATCCAGCAGTTTGTTCCCACATCAGCACGTCAAAATGACAGCGTGGCTTCCGCTGAAAACACAAATAGATGCAGGGCTACATGCCATTCACACAATCATACTAAACCATGAGCCGGGCTATTGCGTACTATAACTAAACATTAGACCTAAAAAAGAAAACAAAGAGTTACAAAGAACGAAACTCCAGGCTTTTCACTAATCGACACGTTCTTTGAAAGTTTACAGCGCAGAAAATCCTTTGATAATTGAGAGGATGAGATGCCTCAGTGAGTTTTTAAAATGGCATTTTAACTAAATTCTCTGTAAAAAAAAAGATGCACTCATTCCTTCTGTCGGGATTCAAATAATGTATGCTGTGTGGCTAAAGGTGTGAGGCAAGTACCACTTTAGACTTTCAAAACTGTCACTTAAAATTGTAGATATTGCTGTACCACTTCATAAAACATCAGGCTCCATAAGAGATTTAAGAGTTTCAGCACTTTCTATAAAACATCCAAACTAGCAGCAACAGATTCGCATGGTATGGCAAACTTAAGCAAAAATACCACGTTTCACAGTGTCACTGTATATACATGGAAACTCAAAGCAGAAATGTATGACATGATCCGATTGCTTTTAATCAAAACAGAGAAGCAAGAATTATACAAAGCTATGGTGCTTTATCTGGTATCTTACTTAAAAGGGCTCTAAATAACCGGAACTCGATAGTGGAAATTTGTAACTTTTTTTAACCCTTGTTTGAAAAAGCCTAAGAAAAACGAGTAAGGCAAACAGAGAGAACTATTAACTGTCATTCCTACCAACCCAGCAATTGCATAAAGATTTCTTCAGATTTCTTTTTTTAACTAATCTGTTTTTTTTGCGCACGGTGGCGCAGTTGGTAGCACTGTTGCCTTGCAGCAAGAAGGTCCTGGGTTCGATTCCCGGCCGGGGGTCTTTCTGCATGGAATTTGCATGTTTGCATGCGTGGGTTCTCACCGGGTACTCCAGCTTCCTCCCACAGTCCAAAGACATGCCTGTTAGGTTAATTGGTCTCTCTAAATTGCCCTTAGGTGTATGAATGAGTGTGTGCATGGTTGTTTGTGTGTTGCCCTGCGATGGATTGGCGACCTGTCCAGGGTATACCCCGCCTCTCGCCCATAGACTGCTGGAGATAGGCACCAGCTTCCCCGCGACCCACTATGGAATAAGCGGTAGAAACTGACTGATGACCGTTCTTTTTTTTAGGCACATAAGAGGGTTTTCAATATTTCAATGCCATGTCAATGCATTGAAGTCAGATTTAAAGCTGCAGTAGGTCACCTTTGTTAAAATGTACATACACACTGTCACCATGTTCTGACAATACAATATGAGACAGATTCTCTGTGAAAAAAAAAAAAAAAAAAAAAAAAAAATCAAGCTCCTCTGGCTCCTCCCAGTGGCCCTACTGCTATTTGCAGAAATACACCGCTCCCGGTCAAAACCAACCAATCAGAGCCAGGAGGAATGTCTTAGCAGTGTTGGTCACCCTCATGTCCTCCCCCGCACAGCGCATACTGTCGTTCTGGCTCAAGATTCCTCTTGTGCTTCAGCTGTGCTAATGGTATAGGCAGGTCATGGTGAATGTCAAGCATATCACTGATGTTTCATCCCTGCCAGTGAATGTGCCATAGCGGTTTATCCGTCATCTGTGGCCCACTGTACTATTACCTTAACCTGAAAGGTTGAACAAGCACACCTAACAGGTCCCTCCCCCTTGCTCTATGCTGTGCTACAGCCCTCCCTCCACGCCTTCTTCCTTACAGCAGAGCCACAGCTATTATAAGCAGTGTTGGGAGTAACGGCGTTACAAAATAATGCCGTTAGTAACTGTGTTACTTTTTCGGTAACAGAGTAATCTAACTAATTACTTTCCTCATTTCCGCAATGCCGTTATGATGTTTACAATGTAAAGAGACGCGACAACCTACAACTCCATAAGCAGGGTTTAACAGTTTAACAGTCTGCTGCTGCAAAGAGATCTGCTTTTCTCCCACAGCTGCAGTAAGGTTTTTTAAAGCTCTTCAAATAGCGGCATACGTGATGCCGACTGGCTAAGAAGGCCTCAGGTAGGCGGGTTTTCACCACACAGACAGAGTAAACCAACAGCAAGAGAGAAACATGACGATGGAGGGGAGTCTTGTAAATTCAAAGACAGCGTTCGAAAGTTAGAAGTGTAGGCAGTATTTCACGTTCACTGAAGGCGAAAATGTGCATGTAATTTGCAAGTTATGTCCGGGAACAAAGAAATTATCCAGTCCGTGACCAGCAACTCCAACCTTATGAAGCACCTCGCATCGTCTCAACCTTCCACACTTGTGGCTAACAACCAGAGCCCTACTTTGATAACCTACTTACTTTTTGGGAGAAGTAACTAGTAACTATAACTGGTTATTTTTTTAAAGTAACGTTACCAACACTGTTAAGCAGTGCATACACGAGTGTGATTGACAACACTAAGACATTCCTCCTGGCTCTGAATGGTTGTTTCTGACTGGGAGCAATGTTTTTCTGCAAATGGCAGTAGGACCACTGGGAGGAGCCAGAGGAGCTTGACTTTTTTCACAGATTATCTGTCCATATTCTATGTGACATAGTGACAGTTTTAACAAATATGTAAAAAAATCATTATAAAAAACCTACTGCAGTTTTAAGTCTGAACTTTGCATAGGCCACTCCAGGCAGAAAAAAAAGACCAGTGGGTTGTTGGGCTTGACTGTGTGTGTATGAAGGTTTTCTAAAATTCTTTCCCTAAGAATATTTCCCTAAAGTTTGTTTTATCATTTTTTTTTCTTTTTTAAACAAGAGACAGGCTTTTTGATTCTTTTTTTTTTTAGCCTGGGAGCTCTGTCATGGAAGCCCAGTCTCTTTCTCATAGTTAAACCATAAACACTGACCTTAACTGAGGCTAAGTTATTTTCTTTCTTACCTTAATATTTTAAAGGTTTAGGGTAATAGAGGAAACTTGACTTCCAAAACGGCAAATAATCAAAGATCCCAAAGTAAAAAAAAGTTTGAAGTAATATAAATACTAAAATTAATCAAAATTTCAGTTCTGACACTGTTTACTGAACACATAGTCCCTGAGAGACATGGTATCTTTAAAGTCTTTCCAGTTACAAAGGAATCAACCTATATTAAGGTCAGCTATGAATAAGGACATGCAAGCATTTCCCATAAGTCCTGCCTATTCTTTGTGTGAATGAATAACTACTAAGGCCTTGAGGAGTTTGTTAAAAGAACAACACCCACTAAATTACACATTGTTTGATGACAACCATGTACACCAAGAAAAGGCCACCGCCAAAAAATAAAGGTCACACTCTAATATTTCCTTGGACCCCTTTTAGCTTTGTTTACGGCATGCATTCGCTGTGCCATTGTTTTGATAAGCTCCTGCAATGTCACAAGATTTATTTCCACCCAGTGTCGCATTCATTTTTCACCAAGATCTTGCATTGATGATGGTTGAGTCTGACCGCTGCGCAAAGCCTTCTCTAGTACATCCCAAAGATTCTCAATGGGGTTAAGATCTGGTCTCTGTGGTGGCCAATCCATGTGTGAGAATGATGTCTCATGCTCCCTGAACCACTCTTTCACAACTGGATCCCGATGAATCCTGGCATTGTCATCTTGGAATATCCCCGTGCCATCAGGAAAGAAATAATCCATTGATGGAATAACCTGGTCATTCAGTATATTCAGTTAGTCAGCTGACCTCATTCTTTGAACACATACTGTTGCTGAACCCAGACCTGACCAACTACAGCAACCCCAGATCATAGCACTGCCCCCACAGGCTTGTACAATAGGCACTAGGCATTATGAGTGCATTACTTCAACTGCCTCTCTTTTGCTGCCTCTCTCTTTTTTTTCCCCGATTAGCCTCACTGATTAGTGGTTTTCTTAGGCTACATAGCTGTTCAGTCACAATCCCTTGGGTTCCCTCTGCATTGTGAGTGTGAAAATGCTCTTATTTTCACTATTAAACATAGCCTGGAGTTCTACTGTTGTTTTTCTTTGATTTGATTTCACCAAACGTTTAAGTCAGGGGGCCAGTGTCCTGTAACTTTTAGATGTGTCCCTGGTCCAACACACCTCAAACAAATGGCTGCATTTCCTCCTCAGTATGCAGTCAAGTTCTCCAGAGTCCTGCTATGACCTAATTATTTGATTCAGGTGTGTTGAAGCAGAGGAACATCTAAAACTTGCAGGTTACCGGCGCTCGAGGACTGGAGTTTGACACCAGTGGTTTAAGTGATCGCTGATCACGGTCATTTAGGATTTTTTCCCGACCACATTTCTTCCTCGAAGACATTGAGTCCCCACTATCCTTCTAGTTTTTAGGAATGCGTTGGACAGTTCTTAACCCAATTTTAGTAGTTTCTGCAATCTCCTTAGATGTTTTCTCTGCTTGATGCATGCCAATGATTTGACCTTTCTGAAACAGACTGACATCTTTTTCACGACCACGGGATGCGTCTTTCAACATGGTTGTTTAAGAAATGAGAAGCGACTCATTGCACCAGTTGGGGTTAAATAACTTGTTTCCAGCTGAAACATAATCGCCATAATGCAGTAATTATCTAATGGGAGGCTCGTACCTATTTGCTTAAAATCAGGGGGCGATTTTTTTTTTGGGCTAGGCAGTGTAGAAACATGTGTTCTGTAAAAAGTCCCCACAAGAAACTTTTGAAAATTTTAATGAAGCTGAGTTGGTTAAAATACATCAGTGAAGAAGTAGAGGAAACACAAGCAGCAAAAGAAGAAAAAGCAGCAGAAGAAGAAGGCTGTCTCTAAAGCTGTAAAGTAAAACCCAAAACAATCTTGCTGTAACTTTGCTGATTTTGTCTTTATTGTCAACAGATTTCCAACAACAATCAGAAATCTGTCTCAAACAACAATCCAAGCTAGCTTATTTTTAAAGTGGTTTGAAATACATTTAAATTAGAATTCAACAAGATCATTCAACTGCAGAAACACTGGCAATGATCAAAACACACCAGCAAGCCCACCTCTAAATAGCTCAAAGACATAAAGGTTTTGGAGAGGCCTAGTCAAAGTCCAGAATTAACTATGATTAAAATGCTGCGGTGTGACCTTAAACAGGCTGTTCATTTTTGAAAACCCGCCAATGTGTCAGAATTAAAACAATTACTCATAAAAGACTCGCTGTCAGTTGTCATTGGGATTACCTTTACCCCAAACAGATTGGAGCTGGATAGCTTTTTTTCTCTCAATAATTGAAATCATTTGAAAATTGCATTTGTATTAACTCAACTTTATCTCTGCCTGATATTAAAACAATTTGGTAATCTGAAAGATTTAATGAGACAAATAGGCAAAAACAGAAGAAATCGAGGAGGCGTTAAAGATGTTTTCACAGCACTGTACAATTCTTTTGATTAACAGATCCTTCCATATTCTTTGAGGGTGGTCTTCGGGTGTAAAACATTTAGACCCAACTTTCTACTATTCATTGAGGCATTTTTATAAAAGTGCTTTGCATATAAGCACTGTGCTGTAAAAGCAAATGTTTATGAGCTCTACAGGGCCTGATAAAAACAGTAAAATGGGTCAACAGCCAAAACCCAGGCATGCACAAATGGCAACCCATTTAGAAGTTACAGCGAGACACAATCAACAAAGAGCCCAGTTTAAGGGTAATAATAATGAGCTGGAGAAAGTAAACTTTTCCATTATGTGCATCTTCAAAAAAATCGAGGTAAATTAAACCCATATGTATAAGCATCTTTGTTAAAGATACAGTCCACCTGCCATAAGAAATGCTTACTAAAATTCTGACTAAAATACCACCAAGAACATTTGGGATGTTATGACGTTTGGAAGTCACCTTTAAGTATGGGCTGAATACAGTAGCAGAACAATGGTATACCAGGGGCTTAAAATGGCATGGTTTAAAATTTATTTAAAAAAAATTGTTAGATCTTTCCTACAGTTAAAGAGAAAGTGACACAGTGACCACAGCCAGCATAAAGTAACATAACACTCCATAACCCCATCCTGCCCCGTCTGTCGCTGCACACTGGCGTTCAGCTGGCTAAAAGGAGGCTACTGTTATTCTCTTTTGGTTACAAGACAAACAAATTCAGGCTTTAGAACTATTTCCAGTGAGGTTGCACGATATTAGGAAAATTATAAAATAATTGGGATACTATTGCTGTGAATAACGATTACAATTTTGATTATGACAAACCCACATTTTCCAGATTTTTCTTTACCATTACACAAGGTCCCCAACACTGAGCCTTAGCTTCTCAGACGCTAAAAATACATCAGGTGTGGGCAGTAGGGGTAGTTAGAGTCCATTCAACTGGCTAAATATAAATTTAACACGCATGTTAATATACTATTGAAATGCAAGACTAAATTCATTGTAGTACCAGTGCTTGCAATATAGCAGTTGCAGTATTTGATTGGATATGAGACTTGCTTGTTGCATCGAAGCCAGTCCTTTGCAATTCTGATATTGTACACACTTGTATGGCCATGACAACCACAATTCAAAATATTGTGCTCTTCTCATTTCTAGTGACTAAATACATACACAATCCTGGTGTGGATACGAAATAACAACCCATTACTGTAATTTAAAACTGTCGTGTTAGCGCTGCATTTGGCAAGTACCCAACTGAATGCTGTCAGCGAAGCAGATAAACAGTGTCATACTCCCCAGAATAAACTACTGCTAAATGTAATTAAATTGTTTAGCAAAACAAAACATTTCCAATAAAATTTTGCTACATTAAAAGTAATGCTCAGTTAATAATTTTTTTTGCAATCTGCAGACATACTGCCCCACAAATTAGGCGATTAGTGCTAAATATTTTAAAATCAGATTAAACAAGTCATAGATTAAACACTATTTAAAGAGACAACCTTTAGTGTCTGTTATTAAATCAGACAGTTTCTGTCGGTCTGGTTTGATTACCACAATTATTCCATCTGCTAAATGCCAGCATAATAAGAGTGTTTTTTTGTTTTAGATTATTACTTTCATTTCAAATCCAGAGGTTTACACACAGTTCTTTAGTAATTTGGTACAGTTGCCTTTTAAACACAATGACTTGGGGCAAACATTTTGGGTATCCTACATACTCCTGACAATAGTTTGATGGAATTTTGGCCCATTCCTCCTGACAGAACTGGTGTAACTGAGTCAGGATCACAGGTCGCCTTTCACAGATACCTTTTCTGCTCTGCTCACAAATGTTCTAGGGAACTCCAATTAGGGGTTGGTGATGGCCATTTCAAAACATTGATGGTGTTGTTTTTAAGCCACTTTGTCATTAATTTGTATGCTCAGGGTTACTGTCTATTTGGAAGACCCATTTGGACCAAACAGCTTCACTAATTTCCTGACATTTTGTTTCTGTATTTCCACCATGTTCTTTCCTCATCATGCCACCTGTTTTGTGAAGTGTACCAGGGTCTCCTGCAGCGAAATCTCCCCACAACATGATGCTGCCAACATCACCATGCTTCACAGCTGAGATAGTGTACTCCGACTTTCAAAATTCCCAGTTTTTTCTCCAAATGTTTAGTTTTATTAGACCACAGGGCCTGTCCCAGCGTGTGTTTGCCAAGTATAACCTGGTTCTTATGATGATTTTGCCATAATGGCTTCTTCCTCACTGAGGAGCCTTTGAGCCAATATCAATGAATGACTTTTTTCACTGATGATAATGGCTCATTCTTACTAGTTTCAGCAAGTCTTAGTTTTATTCTGGGGTTGGTGCACATATTTAGAACGAAAACACATTAATCTTTGGACAGAACACCCATTTTCTTCCTGGATAGTACAATGACTAGACATTCGCATGCTTTTTATACTTTTGGATAAGTGTATGAACAGATAAAAGTGACAATTCTCTTCCTGATATCTTACCTGGGTTCTTTTGATTTTTACAATGATGTCACAGAGGGAAGCGATGTGTTTGAGGTGTTGCCTCAACATAGACCCAACTTTGCTGTGCCTCCAGTTAACTCAAATGTAGTGAACTAACCTATCGCCATAAACATCCACGACATCATAATCTGGGTTTTCCCAAATTCTTCCTAGACACAGAATCTTAGTGTCTATAAAGTTCTAAATTTGAAGAAAGTAATAAAAAAAATCTCCCTCATTATTCTGGCATTTAGCAAAAATAAATAATGAGTGCCTTTCTGTAGAATATATGTAAACATTTCCACTGTATATGGCTGCTGGGTACATTAATGAACAACTTTTATTAGCTGCCTATGCAAGTTGTTTTTGTAATAAATTCACCCAAACAAGTCTGATTAATATCCTCTGCATATTATTATATTTTCATTGAGTTATTACATGGCTGCACTTCTTACAAGAAGGAAAAAAAATCAAATCCAATCTGGACCTTTGTCTCTTCTCTTTTTGCTTTTAGGAGACCACATTGAGTATATTCAGTACTATTTGGATTTGTCATTTTGTATAATTATTTTGATGCTCACACAGGTGCTATTATATCCCATAGATCAGAGGATACCCAACAAATGAACTTAAGACAAATGGACAACTTTGCATTCCCTTTCTTGTGATTAAGTCTTTTCCTGATAAAAATTATATTCAAGAATAATTCGCTTTGTTGCTTTACGTTGAATTAAATATTTGTGAAGACAAATGAAACCAATCAACCTAACCCTGCAGTTTTCTGCACCTCTACAAAGCAGAGTAGAGTTCAGTTTGAAATAAACATCTCATAATGTTTTCAAAAGTCGATAACATTCAGCTCCTGAACGGTTAGCAAAATTAGGATTAAAACTCCACTTTTAGTCCTAAAACAGTCAGGATCTTGAGATAATATCCAGAAACTACATTTAAAAATGACTTCTGGTAGCACATTTTGCCATGATTGTTGCAATAGATAAATAACAATAGTCATAAATAGAAAAAAAGAGTTTCAAATAACAATAGAGGGATCTTTACAACTGTTATTTTATGGCTCTGAAGCTAAAAAGGGAACTGCTGAGATAGAATTTCTCTGCCACAAAAGGCCCTGATATGATACAACTGGGCTTGTTTCTTTAATGTATGATCAAAGGCCACAGGCATTTTTAACCTGATAAAACTAAATATTTATCACACTGACTCATCAATGGAATTATACTTTGAATTATCTAAAAAAACGACAGTTTATAAATAATGCTTTATCTTGATCCCATTTAATCATGACCACTTTATCTTAAATTTTAATCGCAAAGTGACTGAATGAAAACATATTTATCCATAGATAATCAGTTAAAAACAAACAGTTCACTGCTCTCAACTTCATTTCACATATAGAAATATGCAAACATAATTGTTGTTGAAGAATCGTACTACTATACAGCTACACTTAAGATTTTCTGCCATGTTAAAGTTGACCAAACATTTAATTTCTATGGTACAAATGCAATAATCCTCCTCTAATGTGGTCTGCTTATTCCCCTTCTTGGCATACAGCCCCTAAAGTTACATTCTAAATGCTAATCCTGAAAGGAAGCTTTGGGGTTTCAGATAACCGGTTTGGGAAAAGGAGGATCAGGAGGCGATTGCTCAGTTAAGACTCTGCGGCTTGGTTGCTGTATACACAGACTAATATAAAATCAGCTTGTCCTCGAAAATCAAACTAATGCAAACTGTTTCATTAGCCTTGCTTATTACATCTTTTTAAATATGATAAGAAATTCCTTCCTAACGTTGGTTAAAGCCCGGATCTCACCACTATGTACTCCTTGCACAATGTATCAGGTATTTCTGGCCATACAGAATTCAGTTCTGACTGTTCTTAAACAGTTAATGCAGTGGTTTTGTTAAAAATAAGTATAACAGATACGGAGGTAGCCCAACAAGATATGAAGGCTGCAAGGCTTATACAGCTCTCCTTCCCAAGCAGGATTAAGCAACTATGGAGCCAAACAGCAGAGTGGAACAAATTGAAGTTTTAAAACAGGTATTATTCTCACTAAAATGTAGAAATAACATAAAAATAGGATGATAGAATAAGATCTTTAAAAATGGAAGTAAAAACACAAAGCTTGGACTAGTCTGGCAAAATATGAACTGTTACAATGACAAATAAAATATCAAAAGTGATTAAAGGCATTGTACCAACTCCCAGTTTAGCCTTTACAAATAATACATGAACCACCCTGTAAAAAAGAAAATGGATGCCAATACTTCAGATTCATCCCATTTTAAGCCAGAAAATATCTCATATAAAGAGAAAACTTTCTCCAACAATTCAGTCATTTCAGAATTCTGCAAACATGAAGTGAAAGCTTCATCTGATCATTACCATCCTGTCAAGCAGTAAGCTGATCTAATTTAAAATTAGATCTAAAAAGCTGACATACAGGCAACCTGGTACATTCTAAATGAGTTCAATTCAACTCTGTATAGTTAAAGTAGCGCATTTTAGTCCTTGCAATACAGTGAGGGGCGATCCTCATCTTACTCTTCCCAAAAACTTTTTGTCTCTGCTTATTTTGGTGGTTTTGTTTCAATAAACTGCCTGCAACTATCATCATCTTATTCCTCATAACTTTTTGTTCCATCAGTATGAAAAAAAAATATTCAACAGAAGGCACTCAACTTTTGGCACTTGTGCCTTTTTGCGCACAATGACTGCGTAAAATCCCAGCTCCCTGAGCGCCATTCCTTGAACAAAGCACATACCTGTTTCCACAGAAAGCTGTCCACTCCGTTCAACATCCAAGAAATGGCCACGTGGATGGCGGAGAGGATAACTCCAGTGATGACAGCGGCGCGCATCCTGACGGGCAACAGCGTATAGATGACATGGATGAAGAACACGGTCCACCAGATCCCCTCCGAGGCGCTCCTTGGCTGCACCAGCAGCACCCCTATCACCTGGATCACAAGCACCAGCAGGATCACTACATAGCACACCACCCACATGTGGTCCTGGTGAAACGCGTTCCTGTTGCACACCACCATGAGCACCAGTGTGAAGAATATGGCCAGTGAAAATACCACCACGTAGGTGACCTTCGGAGCTCCGGAGCAGTGGAAGGCCAGCATGACGGTGAAGACCAGCACCAGCACTCCCATCAGCATGGTCAGGCTGCTCTGGTTGAGGCGGAAGAAGTAGCGCTGGTAGAGCCGCTCGAGCTTCTCTGACTGGAACTTCTTGGATTTAAAAACGTGCATGACGCTGACGCAGCACGCCACCAGGGAAAAGTTCACCTCCGGCATGACCTCTTCCTCCTGCCCCCCCTTATCGCTCCTAGATTTGGCTCTCCGCTCCTCCAGACCCAGCTCCACGGACTTGGGTCTCACCTCGCCGCCGTCTGGACGCTTCGCAGACGCAGGGTTGCTGTTGACTCGGCTCTCCTCGCCATGGTCTTGCCAAGCCGACCGGGACCTGAAGCTGACCCTGCTGCTGACGGTCGTGGAGGCTCGCCCGGGAGGCCGGCGCTCTGGATCGACATCCCCCGCCTCCTCCTCCTGCCTCCAGCGGCTGTTGGTGCGGGTGAGCTTGTTGCGCGGAGATCTGCCTGAGTAGGGGCAGCCGTTAGCCACAGAGTCAGCCTCTCCCCAGGCTGATCTGTGCTCGGTCCCTCCCCTCAGCCTGGGCGCACCGACTCCGGGTGGGCTGACGCTGTTTGATCTGGACATTGTGGGGGACGCAACGAACAAACATACACAGGAAAAGTTCTTCTCTACTGAGAATAAGTCGGGGGACTATTCAGTCACAATGTTGACTGGCTTTAAATATCTCATATGAACTAAACTGTTCATCTTTGGGAACAATCTAAACATATTTGATGCTAAAAAAAATTACTTCCCGGTTACTCCCAAAATTTTTCTCTTAAATTAATAAAAATAAATACATAAAAGTGACAAAAAACCCACGGGGGATAAAAAAAAAAGGAAATCAATTTAACATAAAAAGTCACAGGGGGAAGAAACGCTTGATCCAGGTGGATTTGGCTCTACATCATTGGGCCCAATTAGCGCTCACCCAAGGAGAGGTTGCACGGCAGCGCGCCTTGTAGATAGAATAAACGCATTACACAACTCTGAAGTCCCTGGAGATCATAGCGCAGCACCATCAGTTATACTGTGAATCCATTACAGCCGTCTGCAGATTTGCTTCCTGTATTCCTTTGGTCGCCTGTGATGCGCATCGAAACCAAAAAAAAGCCAATTCCCATATTGGCAGCTGCGATCTCCATGCACCTGTGCTCTGCAAACATTTCAGCCTTGACGGTAGTGGGATCAACACGTTTGGCCAAAATGAGGCAGCATCATCACCATCATCATCACGATCCTCTCACACGGAGCAGAAAGAAGAGCTCAGCCGCTCCTCCTCCTCCTCTTCCTCCTCTGGCAGTCTTGGTCAACGGCACAGCATGTGTCACCGCGCCAGGAGTTCATCGTCAGCTCTAACGCAGAATCGATGGCCAACAGCTGTCCATCCCCGCTTAGATCTTCCAGAGAGGGACTCCTGAATCGCTCTGCAGCTGCAGACTCTGCATCAGCGGCAGGACAGCAGCGAGCATTTCACAGCCTGTCCTCTCGGCGCTGAAGTGGTCTCTCACAGCCTCCGGCGAGTCCCCTCGGTGTCCGTTCCGAGCGTGGCATCACAAACAGATCCGCCGCTGATTGTCGCTCTGATAATCATTCAACCAAGTGTGCTTCCTGTGGCCCGCCTTTCTGACGCTCTTCCATTGGAAAAGGGAAGAGGGTGAGTCACTCTTCAGCGAGCTCCCATTGGTCTGCAGGCCGGTCAATCACAATTGGAGGCTGAGCGACCCCCACAGCTGGAAAAGCTCGCACACGCAAACCACGCATGGACCAAGGGCCTAATGTTTTCCTATCCTCTTTCCAGTAGTTTCGTCTTACTGAACTTACCATGGCTTCAAAATAAAAGAAAGATTAAACAATAATGCAACTTTATGTACCTGAATAGGCTTCTTCCAGGGGTATGAAAACTTAAAAAGCTCACTTTAAAGTTGTTTTTTCTTCACACATTATATACTCTAATGGTTCTGTTTTTTCTTAATGCTCTTCAGGAAGCTGTAAATCAGTTTTCTTTTGTGAATAAAAAAAGCCTAAAATAGATTAGGCTACTTTTAGTCATTTATCATTTTTAAACCTTCCAATCCCGGGTTACTTTTCCAAATTACACAGTCTCCCCTGATGAAAAACATTATGCAAACAAACAATATCATTACTATTTGAATACACACAAAAATGAACTAAAATACATATCAAAGCAAAAGTTTATAGTAATGATATTGTCTACTTTTAAATGTTAAAACAAATTTTTGAATTGGTCATTTAATGTCCCTTGAGAGGCAACTTTTTGGGGGTGTTTTAATTACTTAATTATTTATTTATTCATTTCTTCATTTGTTTTAATACTGATTCCGATCCTGTTTTTTTGTTGTGTCTATCATAATTTGTTTTTATTAATAACAATTCTTCTGTCATTTTTCTTTGAAAATTAGCTTTCTGCATTAGGCTACTTTAGTAATTTATTCAAATCAAAAGCAGTGGTTGTTCCTGGTTAAATAGTGCCCGGGCTGGGGTCCCTTCATCTTCACCGAATTCCAAACCCTCTTTTGCATTTCCCTCGACCTACACACAACTAAAAACATACAATTGTGTACAGTTGTTGAATACCACTCTGTTAGCGTTTTTTCACCGAAGGAACTCCCATTCTTGAACCGGTTCCGTTCAAGCTGAGCACCAACGCACGTTTCCACCAGTTTTGGGAACCAAGCATGAATCATAAACAGCGGGCGTTACACAGAGTGGTAGTGAGACAGTGGAGTTTGCTGAGCTGCGCACAGTGTTCCTTTTAATGCAAAAAGAGAGCATCCATAAACTACAGGTAATACGAAAGAGGACGGCGACTCCGTGCAAGAACAATAGTATGTACAATGTTTGAGTCTAACGGAAACAAGTAGTTATACAATGCCTGTGTTTTTGCAAACAAATAAATTATGTTTATATTTATGTTCTGTGGTTGCAGTTCACGCAGAAAAAACAAGTATTCTGTAGTGTCCCAGTGGGAACCAGAGTTCCCACTCTGACACCTCTGTTCATCGGTGGAAACACGTTACCAGTGCTCCGATCTGTGTTGGTGGAAAAGGGGTATATTAGTTTAAGCCATGTTGTCCTTGAGATCTATAGTTTGTTATTTTTAGGGACATGCACCCTACAAAACTGATTTCAGTTTTATTGATATGAACAGAAATCTCCAGATTTAGATCGCTTTTCATTAACGTAGAAAGTACCCCTGGACCAAAACATCTGTTTGTTTGTTTGTGTGTGTGTGTATGCTCTGTCTTCTCAGATCCTCAGTCAGTCCATCACACTGAGTCTACTTCAGTTTTTTCCTGTTAAAAGGGAGTTGTTCCTCTCCACTGTCACTACATGCTAGCCCAGTATGATGAATTGCTACAAACGCAAGGCCTCACTGTAATCAGCTGGGCTTCCTTCATTAGAAAACTTTCTACCAGTTGGCATGATAGACTAAATTTGACTCTACTATGTAACTAGGATCTAATTATCTTGGAACTGTAGTTGTATGTCCCTATAGGCTACTTTTTCTAGGAAATATAGAAATTTAAACACTAAAACAAATTGTGAGTAATTCTTAAATGAATTTTGTATTTGCATTTTCTATGGCCTATAAATTAGACTACTGTTTTAAACTAGGCTGACTATTAGTCAAATACTGGCAAGGTTGATGCTTTTATGGCACCTTGGGCAAAAAATGTCTTTTAAAACAAAAAAAACTTTTTATCTCTTCGACATTTTGTCAACCACAGAAATTTACCAATTCCTTCTTCAGAATCATTAACAAGCAGTTACAGTTTGGAATAAGCATGCACACACAAGCTGTTAGTAGCGTTGACTGCTATAAAAGCACTATTAGCATTCTGTTATTTACAAAAATATTAAGAATTTTTAATTCTACTCCCCTGAAAATGTCTGAGAAAAATTAAAGATATGCTCATTCTTGACAGAATCAACAAGAAAAAGGAGGTTTTGAAATGTAAACTTGTTGGGACAATTTAAGGACTCAATGGCCTGTTGTGAAAAAATAAGGACACCCTACAGCCTGTGTGTCTTTCAAACGTATTCAGTTATATAGATAGTTGATATTAATTTTAGCAATACTGAACATTTAAAATAATGTATAAAAATTAAAAAAGTAATAGTTTCTGTGAAGTGCAATAAAAATTTTATTTGTGGTGAGTAATAAATTAGGACACCTCCACATTTATTCCTGCTTACAATTGCTTAAATGGCATACAGGTACATTAGGCTCACATGATAAGAACCTTCAGCATTATGAAGGTTTACCCTGTTCAATCCTCAGCCATTTAAGTTTGTTGTGCTCCTGAAGTGAGAGTCAACCCTTTCTAAGACCCAAAGAGCTGTCTGATAGACATCAGAAAGAAGATTATAGCAGTTTATAAGTATGGTAAGGGATTGAAAGAGATCTCAGAATAATTTAGATCAGACAATCCAGTGCACAGAAAGTAGTCTACAAAGTAGAGGACATTCAAAATAACTCCCAACATGCTTAGGTATGGCCATCTCAGCTAGTTCACCACAAGAGCGGACTGCAAGATGCTAAAAGAAGTTTAAAAAAAAATCTAAATGTCATCACAAGACCTACAGCAGGATCTGGCTACTGTTGCTTTATCAAGATAAATTAAATTATTTGAACACAATAACAGAAGACACGTTTGGTGTTAACCAAATCCAGCATTCCAAGAAAAGAACATCATACCATGCATATAGGTGTAAGTGTCATAGTTTGGAAACCATTTGCTGCTGTAGGACTCACCATTATAGAATTTACCCTGCTTGGGGAAAATGTTAGATCATCTGTGCAAAAGAAATTAAATCTAAAGTCAAAGCCCAGATTTTGATCTCATAGCGATGCTGTGGTGTGACATAAAAACAACTCATAGCTGAAGGTGAGGACCTTGGCAGACACTGGTAGATAGCTAGAAAAATAGTCTCAGTGATGTTATTTCAGCCAGAGGGAGTAACACTTAGAGGGTAGGGTGTCCTAACTTAACCTCAGCAAAGCAAAAACACAGTTTTGTTTATAGTTTTTATTTAACAAGGGTGGAGTGGAAATCACACTTATTGTTTTTTTTTCTAGAATTTGTCTTGTCTCTAAGACCATGTCGCCCTGGGCGGTAAGCTCAGTCACCCATGTAAAGTCCTGACACTGATCAAATGTCATAAACCAATTATTAGGTTGGAAATCTGTTAAATGTATTTTTTGTGATTGTTAAAAAACTTTTTTTTATTATTTATGTTTATTTATTTTTTGTCTTTTTTGGCTGGAGAGGTTTTTTTTCTAATTTTCCTCAAAATACCCCTCAAGCCTATAAACACCCATCCTGGTTGGCATATCACAACTTTATTTACATTTTGAGAACTAAAAAGTAACACTTGGCTCATTTAAGCCCATATTGGGTGCTAATAAACATAAAGTGGAAGCATGTGACAGTAAACCGCATGTCTTGGCTATGACTGTCTCACCTCCAGCTGTATTCCTTGTGCCCTTTTTGGAATTCATTGAGGGTGAAACTGTTAATTTGGAGAACACTAACTTCCATTCAGTGCTGTCCCATCAAATTAAACTGGAAGCTCAGATATAAATCAGACACAAAATGATCTTGGTCCAAATTGTGCAACTTATTTTCTCTGCTTGTCTTATGACTGCTTGTTTGCTTGGCCTCTTTTAGTCCTTCTCTTTGTTCTGCTAGATACAAGTAACACAAGATATTGATGGATGAAGGAAGTAGATGGAAATAGATTTAAAACTGTAACATTCCAAAATAAATGACTCAAATTTTAATCAACTCTTTTTCTTTAAACAAAAAGGAATTAGTGGTGAAATATATTCTGTTTTATGTACAAAAACTCTGCATTTGTATACAGTTAGACTGAACCTGAATGGTTTTATTTGTTTATTCATAAAGTTTGAATTCCTTTCACTAAAATCCCTTTCCATGTGTGGTCACAAATTATGTAATTCCAAAATTATGTTTGGGTTTGCTTCTACAAACAGGACACATTTCATAAATCAAAGTCAAGATAGTTTGAATCTTTCATAGAAGGCAATTTCTGTTAGAACTTTGCCTTGTCCAGATTCACATTTTAAATATAAAGGTTGATGGATGTTTTCTAAATGCTTGCTTCAGGCATGCAAGCATAAGAAGGCAGAAGAAAAACCAAAAACTTTTAGTGACAACACCTCTGCAGTATTCGTCCAGGTCTGTTCACTGTCACCCAGCCTGGTCTCAGCTTCTGCTGCTGACCTTGTTGATAGCTTTAGTCTGAATATTATGACAACTATGGATGAAATTGCCCCAATAAAGACCAAGGTTTTGTGTGCCTGCAATGTTGTTCAACATGATTGGTTTGGTGGTGGGTTATCGTTGGTCTGGGGAGGCATTTCCATGGAGGGACATACAGAGCTGTATACTCGTTCTGAGTGCTGCATTTGACACAGGTAATCAAAGGGTGGTACTGATACTAATAAAAATACTACTAAATAAAACTGGTCAAGATCTATTTCTTGTCATTTAGTAATCATAAATCTGGGCAAGGGTCCATTCTTGGGCCACTTTTATTTAATATCAACAAAATCCCTCTTGCTCAGATTATGCAGTATTACTACACCTCTCGACATACAACACCTCCACTCCTCTAGGGTCCACTGGTGGCATGCTTTACACCACTGCATACAATGCTTTGCATTACAGTTGCTGATGTAAGGCTTGGATGCAGCTGCTGTCTACGCACTGTTCTTGAGCTAATCTGAAGGCCATGTGAAGGTTGGTCTGCAGAACGTTGGCCACCTTCCCACTCTAGTGGGGCATCCGCTGCCCCTGAACAGTTTACATAGCCTAGCACTTCGTGGCTGAGTTGCTGTCATTTCCACTTTCTTTATAATACCACTGACGGTGCAATATTTAGGAGTGAGGAAGTTTTGCGACTAGACTTGTTGCACAAGTAGCGTACTATCACAGTACCACTATGGAATTCTCTGAGTTCCGGAGAGCGACCCATTCCTTTACAAATGTTTGTAGAAACAGTTGGCATGCCTAGATGCTTGATTTTATACACATGTGGCCATGGAAGTGATTGGAAAACCTGATTTCAGTAATTTGGATGGGTGAACGGATACTTTTGGCAATATGATGCATGGATGTTTATGTAAACAGGACTTTTCATGGTTTTCTTTCAAAAATTAATTATTTTTTTCTAATCTTTTATTAAGGCCAGATTTGGGGAGTCCACAAATAATATTGTTTCTTTCAGGGGATTCTTTCTTCTGGGCTGTGAATCTCTGCAGCCCCTCCAGAGTTACCATGGGCCTCTTGGCTTCTTCTCTGGTTAATGCTGTCCTTGCCTAGCCTCTCAGTTTAGGTGGACGGTCATGTGTTGGTAGGTCTGTAGTTGTCAATTCAATTCAGTTTTTATTTATATAGCGCCAATTCACAACACATGTCGTCTCAAGGCACTTCACAAAAGTCAGGTACATACATTCCAATTAGTCCTAACCATTGAACAGTGCAGTCAGAGTTACTTTTTTATTCAAATTGGATAAAAAGTTTTTCTTTCTAAGGAAACCCAGCAGATTGCATCCAGTCAGTGACTTGCAGCATTCCCCCCTCCCGGATGACCATGTAGAGACAGTGGACAGTCACTGGCGTTGACTTTGCAGCAATCCCTCATACTGAGCATGCATGTAGCGACAGTGGAGAGGAAAAACTCCCTTTTAACAGGAGGAACCTCCAGCAGACCAGGCTCAGGGAAGCGGCCATCTGCCAACGACCGACTGGGGGTTACAGAGAACAGAGCAGAGACACAAAGAGAAACACAAAGAAAGCACTGATCCAGGAGTCCTTTCTATGGGAAGGAAAAGTAAAATGTTAATGGATGTAGCTCCTTTAGTCGTTTCAGCTAGAAAGAAAGAACAGATAAACTCTGAGCCAGAGTTTTCAAGGTTATAGAGTCCGAAAGAGAGACATAAATAGAGTATTAAATCACAGTAAAAGCTCAGTCAATTGCCATGTCTAGGAGAGAGGAAAGGTTAAACACTGAAAGACAGGGCAAGTGGTCATCGGTACAGGGTGAGCATTAATAGTTGTTGCAGCAGAAGCGTGGACGATGCCCCCTCTCAGGAAGTAGTCCACAGGTAGACCAGAGGCAAGCCAGGTGTAGCTTTCTGGAAAGAGAAAAGAGATGAGAACAAAGTTAAAACCTGAAATAAAGCAAAAATGCCAAAATTGGAGAGTAGTGTCGAGAAGTAGCGGAAGAGGGTGAAAGTGGTCATTATGCCTCCCGCAAGCTAATGGTCTATAGGAGTATAACTACAGAGATAGCTCCAGGATAACCTAAGCCACTCTAACTAAAACTCTATCAAAAAGGAAAGTTTTAAGCCTAGCCTTAAAGTAGACAGGGTGTCTGCCTCACGGACCAAAACCAGGAGCAGGTTCCAAGGAGAGGAGCCTGATAAACATAAAGGATTCTGCCTCCCATTGCTACTTCTAGAGGACTCTAGGAAACACCAGTAAATCTGCAGTCTGAGAACAAAAGTGCTCCTGTTAGGGAAAATATGGAACAATCAGATCTCTGATGTAGATGGAGCTAAATCATTAAGGCTGTATATGTTTGAGAAGGCAGAATTTTAAATTCTATCTGGATTTAACAGGGAGCCCAGTGAAGGAAGACTAAAATTGGAGAAATATGATCTCTCTTTTTAATTTTCATCAGAACTCTTGCTGCAGCATTTTGAATCAGCTGAAGGCTTTTAACTGCATTTTGTGGACATCCAGATAGTAAAGAATTACAATAGTCCAGCCTTGAAGTAACAAATGCATGGACTAGTTTTTCAGCGTCACTCCTGCTATTTTCTTTCCACGCTCTGTGAGGTTTTCAAAGCCGGGATTTCTGTTTTATATAAAATGTGTAGAAGCGTTTTCTTTACCAGAGTGAATCACTTTCATCATAACTGAATACAACAGTGACAAACTTCTTCATAAGTCTGGCATGCAGATAACTGTTCAAAACAAATTATACCATGGAACTAAAACTACTTGTGTCACTTGATTATTAATAAAGATTTATGCAAATAATCATATTGAAGTATATTCATTTCCAGCTTTATTTAGAGATTTCACCTTCACTTCCACCAATATATTTAGGACATTAAAATGCCTTCAAGTTAAATATCTTACCTGATTCACAAATGTAGCTAAACCATCCGTTGTACAACCAAGAAAACATGGATTCATATATGATGACTACAAAATGTGTCAGCACAGTTGACAAGCCCCTTACATTTAAGCAGCGTTACACAGTGATTAAAAACCACACATATTTGTTCTGCAAATTTAAAGCTCGTGCTCCCTGCTGATTTTACCCAGGACCACATTATCATTATCAGAATGTGGAATCCATCTTCATTTGGAGCATGCACACTTCATTCAAAAGACAACTCTAATCTTCTTAGTTTCCTCCAATTTGTGGCATGCTTTTAAAACTAAAGTTACTGAAAGTGCTACTTAGAGCCGAGATCTATTGACTTAGTTCGTCTGCTTATCAATATGAATATAACTGTGCCCAAATCATGTCATGGCTTTTTGTCTAAGGTATTAATCCTATGACTTATGTTTGCACTGTTGATTCTATTTATTGACTTTTACCCATCCACCAGAGGTTTCTGGAACTTGATTTCTTTTGTTTCTTGTTTGCCAATACTTTATCTGCTTGCTGTTCTTTGTTATTTATCAGCACAGCTGTGTTGTTTACATACATATGAACATAAATAAAATCCATCTATCCATTTTCTATACCTGCTTCTTCCATAGAGGGTCACAGGGGAGCTGGTGCCTATCTCCAGCTGTTTACAGGCAAGAGGCAGGGTACACCCGAAATAGGTCGCCAGTCCATCGAAGGGCAACACAGAGACACACAAACATGCACTCCTAAGGGCAATTTAGAGAGACCAATTAACCTAACAGTCATGTTTTTGGACTGTGGGAGGAAGCCGCAGTACCCGGAGAGAACTCACAGGGAGAACATGCAAACTCAATGCAGAAAGAACCCAGGTCGGGATTCAAACCCAGGACCTGCTCGATGCAAGGCAACAGTGCTACCAACTGTGCCATCATCAGTGCACCTCAGTGACAACAACAGCTTCAACTCTTCTGGGATTCCATTTGTCCAGCTCACCTTCTCTTACAGTCATGTGCAAATGTTTTGGCAGACAGTTTATTAGATGTTTTTTGTTTTTTTTACTTTGACAATTTCAGATTTATACCAATGAGCAATCAAAAATAATTGTTCAAAAGGTTTTATTAGCAAATTTTGAGTGAAAAATTTTAATTTTCAGTCCTTTTCCATGAATATTTCAGCACTTCCGTCTTGCTTGCCGGACAATGTCCTGACTGATAGTGACCCCTTCTTGTCTTATTTGTATTTGTATATTTTGAGAAGTGACCACAGTTTCCACAATTCCAATGCTACAGTGTTTGATCTTTAAGCAATATCATTAAACCATCTGCACTGTAGAAGCAGTGGTCAATCATGCTTGAAAATACAAAAGATCATGACCAAGTTGTGGCTGGAAGAAGGTGTCCTCGGACATGTTCTTACACCCACTGGTGCCAATGTTGACCAAGATCTGCACTGGTGAGACCACATTTTTGTAGCACACTTCTGAGTGGAAACAATGATTTTTCTTGCTGGACATTTTGTTTTCCTCTTGATCCTTTAACAATGAAGTTCTTGAAGACCTGGAAAACACATTTGTTTAGGTACAGTAGCCCTAGCAGCAAATATCTCAGCGTTTTAAAATAATTTAGATGCTAAGCAATGATGACTCCAAATTTTTTTAAAGACGGGTTTTCAGCATGACTGCCCCTCCTTTCCAGTAGTCTGCCGATTAGATAGATGGTCTGATTTCAGATTTTACATCTTTATCTGCATCTAATAATGTGACTTCTATAATTAACTTGAGTGATGATTTTCTATCAGGGCACATAATACTGTGAAAATCGATTTTTGTGACTAAAGTTCATAAAGTTAACAATGTGAATTGTCACAAAAGTAAATTGTGAATTGTCACAAAACTGCAAAATTCACAAAACACCTGGTATCAAATTGACTTTAGATACATTATACGGCCCACATATACACCACACATATGTATGGCAAAAGTAACATCACATTCTTAATTCAAATGGTTTAATAGGATGTCAGTTCACCTTAGGGGCTATAAGAGTGTCAATCTTTCTGGAAAGCCTTTCCAGAAGTTTAGGGGTGTTGGTTCAAATTTTGACCATCATTTCATTTTTGAGGTTAGACACTGATGTTGGACAAGAAAGCCTGTCTTGCAGTTTCTGCTTTAATTAATTCCAAAGGAGCTCTGTCATGTGCTCCCACAAATCTGAGCACATGAAAATCTTACATGCCCAACATGTCTTGATATGCTGAAGCATTAAGAGTTCAGTGGAAACAAGGGTCCAAGTCCAACTCCCAAAAAACAGACTTGCACCACAATCCATTCTGCACTAAACTTTGAAACAAAGCAGTCAGGCGGGTGACGGTCTCTTGGCAACTGCCAAATAGCCGACGCCTTGTATTGCATGTGGTGATGAAGGCTTAGATGCTGCTGCTCAGTCATGGATTGCCATTCCATCGAACTCCATATGGACTGTTCTTGAGCTAATCTAAAGGCTACAGGAAATTTGGAGGTTGGTAGCTACTGACTCCACAGAAAGTTACTCTGTGCACCTCATCATAGGCGTCCCCCTGCTCTGTGATTTTCTATGGTTTACCATTTCCTGTTGTTGTCAGTTATTTACTCTTAGGTATAATCCCATTATTGGTTGACTATGTTTTTCTTTTAAGATTTGTTTTGCAGCACTAGTGGCCTTTATTTTGTCATTTTTCTTTTTGAAGTATAGGCAGACAGGAAATGGGGTGAAGAGAGGGGGAAGACATGCATGCCGCATGCTTGCCGTGGCTGGGACTTGAACCAGGGGACGGCCACAGAGAGGCCCGAAGCCTCTCTATACATGGGCCGTGTGCTCTAATGTAAAATATTTAGTAGCAAAGAAATTTTACAACTGGAAATTTTGCACAGGTGGCATCCTATCACAGCACCATGCTGGAATTTACTGAGCTGCTGAGAGCGACCCATTCTGTCATAAAAACTCGGGCATCCAGACCAACTGATCACTCTGGCTTCCATGGTACTCATTTTCATACAGCATGAATGAATAGCAGTTTTGTCAGTTAATGGATTTTAAGACTCTCTAGTGCTTATACAACATGCAATGTTTCCTCCTACATGCTGTTAAAGTAAGTCACTGGGAGATTAGGTCAGATACAAAAAAATTCTCTATCTCTGCAGGTGGGGGGTATTATGGCAGCAATGATTAATTTTAATAATGGTAACACAAACACAACTGCAAATGCGCTTTTCCATATTTTAGGTTTATTGTAAATATATACTCAGTGATCATACCCGTCAGTCTGCTGTTGTCTTGCAGAGGTTTGGTATCAAAACTTTTATTCAACAGAACAAGATATAAAGAAAAATACCATGCTTATTTTTTTCCCAACTTTTTTGTTTCCACTTGGGTTATGAGACAAGTCATCATTCGAAGCATCTGCATCCCCTCTGTCATGCAGTTTTCAGATGTGTTGTCCAAGGTATTTCCGACAAACAGGCCAGATCATGCTCAACCGTTGATGAAGGAAAAGGAAACAAAAGCAAACTCATTTGATGCCACAGCTATTTAAAGCACATCTTACCGCAGTACAGGAGTCTTTGTTTTCTAGTAAGTGATCAGTGTTTAAATCCCAAATACTTCTAGCCATCACCCAAAAGATGGGTGGCCATGTTTGGAAAACATTGATGGATCTCTTTATAAAGAGAATACGGTGCCTTGCAAAAGTGTTCATACCTCTAGAACACATTTTCTCACAACTACCATCACAATGTATTTCATTTGGATGTTATGTAATAAAGCAACACAAAGTAATGCATAATTTTGAAGTAGAAGAAAGATGAATGATTTTTAAAATGTTTTACAAGCATGAATCTGAAATATGCATTTTTATTTGGCCTCTTTTACCACCAATAACCTTAAGTAAAATCCAGTGCACCCAACTGCCTTCAGAAGTCATCTGGGGTCCACTTGTAATTCAATATCAAACTGAAGCTGGCCTGAGAGGTTTGTTAGAGAACATTCATAAACAAACACTATTATGAAGACCAAGGAGACAGTGGCAGAGTTTTTTTTATATTATTATATGTTAGATTGGCCAAGTGAAAGTCAATCAAAATCCAGCTGAGCATCTCTGGCAATACACCTGCACACTACACTTTTTATTTTAATTTTTTTGAAAACCATTTATATTTTCTTTCCAGTCTGAAACTATGTGCCACTTTGTGTTGGTCTATCACATAAAATTAGTTGAGGTTTGTGGCTGTAAGGTGACAAAATGTAATAACTGTCAAGAATGCTTTCTCAAGGCATTGTATCCTCTCAATATACTGTACCTTACATGGAGTAAACATTTGCAGTAGCCAGAGCAATTCTGAGATCATTCACACATGATCAGCAACTTGCACTAGATAGAATTCACAAAACCAGTTTGTAAATTGTTCTGGAAAATTCACATATCCCAGTGGCAGTGTTTACAGCAACTTCCTTCTTACAGGAGAAAACAAAGGTGCTACAAACAGTGTGGTCAGCAGGCCCTTCAGAATGACAGTACTGATGCACTTTTTTATGATAGAAAAACCTAGTTGTAATTATTATACCATTCACTGCTGCAGTGCACGAAGGATGAGATATTTGAGGAGCCTAAAACTGTAACTTATAGATTTCCATATGTGTGGTTAGATATCATTAAAGGGTTCAGATGTGTGTAGCTTAGATAAACCCAACCTTTAAAAATGAAACAAAATATAGCAGAAAGATATAAAGTTTGAAGAAATAGAGATTTTTTAGCTTGCTAACATGTGACAGAACAGTTTCAGCTCAGCCCACCATAGAAAGAGAAAAAACCCACAAGATCAGAACTCAAAAATATCCCAAACATAATTTACCCACAAAGACAAGCTCTTCACTTGAGAATATTACTTCATCTTATGTATCTCAATATTAACCACACATTTTAAGCACAGTAATTCTGCCTTTAAAAAAATAGAAGCCAACAAATTTAAACATCCAACACTTATTTAGGCTACAATGCCGTTTGCTTACGTATCAAAGCTTATCTCGTTTTTAAACACTTTTGCTACAGCATGATGTGCTATCAGTAGTTTTTAATGCCAAACTGTACCACTTCTTTTGTTAAATGAAACAAAATGGTGAAAACCTACAAAAGCAGAAAAAAATAATTCAATTATTTACCAAAATATCAATTTAAAAAGAGCTGAATATAGGAAAAAATGTAACTGTAGAAAAACAATTTTGCTCCATGATGGATGAATTCAATAATACATGACTTATTTCAACATGTAGTGAAGCATCAAACAGTGAGATCATGCAAGACTCGACTCATGACATCACTAGGAAAGAAAAATGTCATATTACTGAATCACTATATAGTGCTGGGCAAAAGTATTCATGCCCCTTAAAGTTTTGTCATGTTACAGCCACACATTTCAATGTATTTTAGTGCAATTTTGTGACAGACCAAAAATAGTAATGCTGTGAAGTGAGAGGGAAATTGTGCATGGTTTTCTAAAGCTGGTAAAAAAAATAAGAGTTTGTCACAGCTGCTAACCTACCTAGACATAACCATCCAACTAATCTGACAAGCTAGGTAAGGAGAGCATTAATCAGAGAAGCAGCCACGAAGCCCATGGTATCTGAACATACAGCCAAAGCTACAATTCAAAGGTTTAGATCAAAGCATATTTATGAGTTAGAATACACCAGTCAAAGGTTCACAACTAAATCCAATTGAAAATCTGTGGGAAGTCTTAAAAACTGATTTTCACAGATGCTCTCTATCCAGTCTGACTGACCTAGTCAATTGTAAATATGCATTCACAAAAAAAAATTCAGTCTAACTGTGCAAAGCTGGTATTTTCGGCTATAATTAGAGTGTAATATGATTCTGCAAAGCAGAATACAAAAGACTGAAAAATATGTATGATGTTACATCTGCATCGCAATTATGGCCAACGTTGTGTTGGTCTATCACATAAAATCTCCCTAAAATATATTGAAATCTCTGCAAGACAAACGTGAAGCAGTAGTTTCGAACTGCACTGTATTTTAACACGAGCCAAATAAACAGGAGATAAACAGCCAGAAACGTTAAAAAAAAAAAAACACAAAACAAGCATGCAAGCATGGGATGGAAAAGGATTTATTAATCTAAATATGGAATGTAACCAAACTTTTCAATAAATTACACAAAATGGAAAAAGTACAAATGTGTTCCACAGTTTGTACAAACCAAAATAGCAGATGCAAAACCTACAGACACCTACTTTCAGTGCTAGACTCATTAATTATTCTTTCCATGTTACAGTAGCCTATAGTGACCCTGCTTCTTACAAGGAGATCAAAAAACAAGTCAGGGGGTGAAAGTCTGATTCTACTCTCCACCTCATTGCCATTTATTTAGAGGTCAGAGGTCTATTAGTGTTCATTCAGTTCAGATTAGCTGTGTCCAGGATCTGCTCAATGGGCACAGAGCAGCTCATCTTTATCCAGGTCAATCTTTTTTTTAAGCTTCAATGTAATCACACTTTGTTCAGAAATATGCAAAAATAAGTTCATCCAGAATGTCTGTATGACTGAAAAAATAAAATTAATAAAATAATTTGGATGGATAATAGGATGATCTACGGGGTTGGTTTAGGCAGTTTGAAAACTGAAAACACTGGTTTGATCTTTATGGGATGTTTTGGTTGCTTTTCTCTCATTTGAACCGTTCTGAGCGATGCACAGCTCACTCCACTTTGCTGTAGTCCTCTGTGTGGCCCAGCACCTTCTTCCTCTGTCGTATCATGTGGAAGTAAAGCTGGGGAAAGACTGAGGGGAGATACAGAGCATGGACATCGTTACAATGAATGCATTTTATCAATTTGCAGAAAAGGCTAACTTTTTAAACTTAAGATGAAGACATTTGCACCATCTACTGTAATATCGCAGATTAGCAGAAAATGCAGCAACCAAAACGAGATCTTGGTTGCCGTTTGTAATCTTGTTAAATTGCAGTATGAAAAGCAAAAAAGATCACGGTTTATCCGACAACAGAGCTATGATCTCTCGTCATTATAATACACCCTGTTAAGATGGAAATAATAGCAGTAATTCTAAACATAATTAAAAACAAATTTGATCATAATTATATCGCTGTGCAATAGCAAACAGAAAAGAACAGTGAGGTTCATTTAAAGATCCATTAACTTCGAGCCACAGTACTAAATTTAATTGAAAAAGACTGATTTGAAACTGAAATGGTTCCCACTGAATATACCTGAGGTCATTACTTTCTTTAGAGATTCCTAGAGGACTCTCTAGGAAGCAAGATTATCAAAGTTTTCTTTTAAATAACATTTATATACATGATTTCCAACATTAAAAAGGAAAAACAGGATCTAAAAGAACTTTTATGTTTATTTCAAATATATACCAACAATGTTAAAACCTACTGAATCATATTGACTATTACAGTTCATTATTCTGCCCGGCTACTTTGGCATTTATGGTGATTATGCCACTAGATGTTTCAATAGTCGTCCCTAGACAAACAGGTTCTCCCAGGCATCACACAGCGTTCCCCACTATACCTTAAAACCTGCTCAGTAAATGCTACAGCCGAAGTTCTGAATGTCGATATAAAGAGTTATTTTAGAAAGAAGAACAGCTCCCATAATTACAGTCTGGTCTCAATATTCTCTCTGCACATTTCAGTTTCTGATTGTTTGTTGTTGCTTTTTTTTTTTTTTTTTTAAAGCACATAAAAATTATAATTGTTTTGAGATCAAATAAAGCCCACCCACATGTGTGAAACATCTCAATTTGTGAGCTACATGTCATGGGGTATTGTCTATTTCCATACAGGAAGGAAAACAACACCTGAAACAAGCAGTCAAACTGTGACAAGATCTTGTGATGTAAAAATGCCAAAATGTTTGATGTTGAAGCAATGTCTGTCTCACAGAGAGCTCTCCAGTAGCTGTCAGCATGACTTGGTCTGGTGAAGTAAATATAATACTGGACCTATTGATGCTACACAGCTCACCTATAAACTGGAGGAAATATCTGAATGTGAAGTGGCAAACATTATAGACTCACTGATCTGTTCCAAAAGTGAAGATGTTTACAGGTTAGACACCAACTTTTTGAAAAAACAAAGATGCCTTAGTTGGTCACATTTTCAGTAACATATCTATTCAGAAAATTGCCATACGCTTTGCTTGGAAACTATAGAGTTATTCTTATTTTTAAATCTGGCGGTAAAACCTAAACTGGCTAAGTTTGTAACAATCGTTATACTACTGATAGTATCTAGGGCTTCCTTCACACAGCAGGTCTAGATGCTTAGCTCCTGTCTGTGGCAGCTCCAAGACTTTGGAAAGAACTCCTGATTTAGGAGGACCGGCATGCTCAGAAGGTGAATGCAATAATGGATGTGGGTGTCTCTGTGTTATGATGTTGAGCAGTGGGAGTTGACAATATTACGACCACATCACAACAAGACGAAGAAAGGTCAGAAGAAACGAGAGCACAACTTATTACAATGGCCTTTTGTGGAGCAGTGACTGCTACTTCTGTAGAGAATTGTGTGTGGATGCGTCATCGGAGCCAGGGCAAAGACATGAAAGTCGGATGAAATGGGAAATGACCGTTCAGACTGAGGACGCTTTGAAAACCATCAGATATGAATCCGATTTAGTACCACATATGAAAGTGGCACAATTAAACAATTTTTTGGAGGTTGAGAAAAAAAAAGAAAAAACCCAGAATTGGACCTTTCAGGCTGCCATAAAAAAAAAGTGGATATGGGGTGCGTTTGCCTGCAGTAAGAAAGTAGCCAAAGCTGGTGGGGAAATGGGTTACAAGGTTGTTGCAGCACACCTGTTGTTCAAAGGCCACTGGTGGTACTTGATCTGCCCTAAGTGATACTAATTATTAGCAAGTTGAATACAAAGCAACTGACTGATTTGTTGGAGTACAGTAAACCGTAAACAAGGAACACGTGCAGTTACCTGCTTTATTGCTGCCATAGTAATCAATAATCTTTTTATCCCACCTATATAAAAGTTTCTTTTGTTTGAAACATCTGCGTCTGACCCAAAGCATAGAACAGCATTGTGTAGAATGTGCCTTAGAGATGATCTCTCTTTCCTTCGGCACCTCTGTTACAGTTTTAATTCTTTCCTGATCCAACAGCGCCATATCCACCGTACCTTTACTTTATAATGCGTTTCTCTGAAATCTGAAATCTTAGATCTGGGAATCATGCCCTATCTAAATATGTTTCAGTTTCAAGTTCAGAAACCAGTTGGCTCTGCTAATTGATGTGTAAAGTGCCCAAGCAATAGAATTTAATAATGAATTCTTTGCATTCCATGCACTCAAACATGTCCTGAAGAAGAGGTTGCACTGGTGGGGTTTTATTTTTATTTAAAGTCTTTTCTACTAGTTATTAAAAAAGGCAATTTTCTGGTTAGAAAAAGCTTGAAAATCACTGGCCTATGCGCATTGAACTGGTTTCAAAACTCCCCAGGTATCAATCATTTGGGATCTGATGTTTTTTTTTGTAGAGCGAACCCATTCCACATAGACTGGTTATGTTTTAAACGTTCCTAAAACAAAACCCAACACGTTTCTTAAATCGATATTTATCAGATTCATTTGTAAATTAGAATTTTTACATTCCAGTAGCTGTCTGTTACTACTTTGATCCTACTCATGCATTAGCTGGATCTTTTTTGTCCTTCAAACCTTCAGTTTATCTCTGGGGATATTACTCGAGAGGCTTGTCGCATTCAAAATAGGTTAACACAAATGTCTACAGCCATTTTATCGGGTTTAATTAAACCAACTCACATGTGTTTGTACTGTGGGAAGACAAAATGTTTTGTGCTCTGACTGTCACAGCAGAAATAAAACTGTAAAAAACTAATTATGCCTGTTTACTCACGAGGAATGTAGGAGATCATGACAAGGATGAGGAAGGAGTAGTAGTCGAAGGAGAAGTTATACTTGTTGGGGAGGGTGACAGAGTACAGGCCTGTCTTCTGCACGTAGGGCAGAGCGGCATAGATAGTCAGCAGCTCTCCGCTCACTCCCATCGGATACAGCACGATGAAAAAGGTGTACCTGCAATGATTCAAGACGGAAAAGGCACAGAGAAATAAATAATCCATTTTATTACTTTATTATTGATTGCTTCTACAACGAGGGAGTGAGAGGTGGGCGGCATCACTACTGTAAGCAGCACTACACTGTAGGTGAAATCTGTGGCATAGGTTTGGAAAAATGGGTTTTCAAAAAAACTATGTTGAGCAGAGGAGAATAAAACTTGCTGCCAAGGCCACAAATACCACATTTTTTTATCTTGTCAGATAAAAAAATATATAATTAAGCTTTGGATTTAGATAGATGATTTTAGGGTAATCCGACAAAACAAAGTGACACAGATGGACGTTTAAAATGCTGAAAACACTGCAATTTAAATCTGATACTGGAGAATGGGGCAAGAATAAACCAACTTTTATGATGTATTATTTTGTCAAAAGAATCAAGCACAGAAAACAATAATGCAGCTAATAAGTGTATCAGAAAATAAAAAACTAAAAGTGCAAAACTGCCTCTTTAAGCTTCCAGATACTTAATAATTTAAACTATTCAAGGATCGGTTTATTTTCAGATCATCTGAAGAAAAAGAAGTGCAGACGTGGAATTACAGATGAGCGGTACACCGCGCTGCCTTTCTTCTACAGTGAGAATAAACATCAAAGTGAAGGGGGAAAAAAAGAAGAGGAAAAACTTCAGCTTTATCCAGCAACCCAAATCCAGCAACTGTTCACTCCTGATTCTGGATTTTCCACAGATGCACAACCAATTTTCTGTCTCTTAGGGTGCAATTCAACTGAAACTCGAATACCAATATAGCAGTGGCCTCATTTGCTACCTAGCAACAAAGACCGCAGGGAGGGAGACACTTAACAACTGTTGCCTTGGTTGTAGACGCAGAAAAACCCTGTTAGCTAGATATAGATGCTGTTTTTCATTGTGGAAACAGATAGAGGATTTGTGTTTGATAATTTGATTCACATGAATGCTATAGTGTACTGCTTTTACAGACTGATTTAAAGAGCGCTCCGTTAACGAGGATGACATTCATAAACATTCACTCTTTCCATCACTACAGTATCTACAAAGAGCATGTCAGGAGTCTGTTTGAGCAGTCAAACGAGGCAACATGAACAAAAGTACGTGTGACAAGATCATTTGACAGACCAACAGAAAGGAGTGCATTAATCTGCAGTGTGAAGAAAATGGAACATGGATTTTGTTTTAAATTAAACCCTAAAAAGTATGGCATGCATCCTTTCTGAAGCAATCCTTTGTGAAATCACCTTTTGAGGTTTCACTCTACCATTGTTGCACATCTAGAGACCGAAAGTTTTGTCCAGCATCTTTGTGAAATGGAATAATACAAGGAATGCAAAAATGAATAGATGGAGAAAAGTTAAACACACGAGGCACTCCCGCATTTCAGTAATGCAACAAGAGGGTAAACAGAGTGCTAAGAGAAATCATGTGGGCCTTTATCGCACAGACGAAACATTCCCAATCTAAAGATTTGTCCTTCAACTCTGAGCGGAGAAAAACAACTTACACTGCTATGGTGAACCGGCCCATTGCACAGCGTTAAGGCAACCAACCTGGAACAGAGAGGACTCCCAGCTATCGCTAAACTCTGCTACGTGGGAAAGTTAAATTTTGTCATTCAGCTACAGTGATGATGGAGTGGGAACGTTGAAACAAACCAACCAGCTTTATGTGGTATTATAGAGCTTTTTCCAAATTCTCAAGGTTACACACATTTCCCTAGTATTTGGTAGAGTTGCTTTTAAAACTGTATGATTTGGGTCAAACCTTTTGGGTATTCTTCCACAAGCTTCTCACAACATTTTGCAGGGTTTCTGGCCCACACAGAAATGATTTAACTGAGTCAGGTTTGTAGTCCAGCTTGTTCGCACAGATTTTCTGGTCTTCCCGCAAATATCCTCTGGGACTGAGATCAGGGCTTATTTTAGGACCACTTGTTGTCCCTTAATCCATGTATATAAGCGTCATTGTCCACTTGAAAGACCTATTTGTGCCTCAGCTTTAACTTCCTTGAGGTATTGGTTCAATATTCTCACATAACGTGCTTTCCTCGGGATGCCTAGCTATTTTGTGAAATGAATCAGTCCCTCCTGGAGCAAAACCCCCACACAACATGATGCAGTCATGGGGGGGGGACTGGCCAACATTCCAGCAACCCAAAATGTTTGGCCAAAGTCATACAAATTAAAAGACAATTCTACCAAATACTAAGGTAGGTCCAGGTAAGCTTTCAAGAAAAAAAATATTTTAAGGAATCTTTAGTCTGATTTAATCTGAAACAGAGAAAAGAAAAAGGTCAGGTGTCTTTTCATATGCAAATGTATAGCATTAAATGCATGTAGAGTACTGAGCTGTTACATAAACACTGGAAGTAAACGTTGTATGTTTTAAACACAAAAAAAAGCTTATTAATCTTAAAGTGCTGAAGATAGAATTTTTAAAGATTAATCTGACTACTTTCACTAACAATACTTAGTAAAAACCTTGAGGTACTCTTACATATTTATACAAATATGATTCAGGGGCAAACAATCCTGTCATTCTTTTTATTGATCTTGAGCAATATCTCTCCAGGCTTTCTGAAGGTCAACATTTTTTAGGTTTGGTTCTTAAATAATAAAGCAGAGAATTGTGGGGAGCTTTAGTATTTTTCCACGGTAGTTTATGTAGTTATCTGATGATGCATTGCAGTAGCACAGTCTGTAGATGTAAAAAATTCCAATTAAATTGAATCCCGACGCCAGAAAGTGAGGAATTACTATGGCAAATCTGTATTAACGTGTATTCATTCTTTGTGTACACATGGGTTGCTTACCAGTATCAATGTATACTAAAGTTTTGTTTTCCTGCAGGGGTTCCGTTTAGTCTCACGATTTTACAAGAAAGTTGTGGTCATTAATTTCAATCTGTAGTTCTCCTTGGATAATGCAGACTGTGGATTGACTGTACTGAGTTATCTCTGACCAGTCCATAACTGGTTGTCCTCTTTTCCTTACTGGTGCAGCTAAGGCTCATATCAAGGTGTCAAAGTATACTGAGCAGGACAATGAATCGCCCTATTGCTCCTTATGTGCTCAATGTCCTGTGAGACTAAAATGCTGCTTAGATAAACTGTGCAAATATACAACAGGAAGAACTACATGAGTGGGTGTACAGACAGATGAACGAAAAACACGTTGTAAAGCTAATAATAGAACGCTGCGTTATACAGGCCTTTACTAAAGTGCTCATTCACCTCAAGCTCTGTCTGGTGTGTTCGTTGTCTTCATGATGCTGTCCACACAAGTGGACTTATTACTAATTAGGCGATTTCTAACGGGTTTCTCTGGATTTTGTTTAGGGCGGTCAAAATCAAAGGGGGGTGAATATAAATGCACACCATACTTTAAGTAGGGCTGCACGGTGGCGCAGTTGGTAGCACTGTTGCCTTGCAGCAAGAAGGTCCTGGGTTCGGTTCCCGGCCGGGGGTCTTTCTTCATGGAGTTTGCATGTTCTCCCCGTGCATGCGTGGGTTCTCACCGGGTACTCCAGCTTCCTCCCACAGTCCAAAGACATACCTGTTAGGTTAATTGGTCACTCTAAATTGCCCTTAGGTCTATGAATGAGTGTGAGCATGGTTTTTTGTGTGTAGCCCTGCGATGGACTGGCGACCTGTCCAGGGTGTACCCCGCCTCTCGCCCATAGACTGCTGGAGATAGGCACCAGCTTCCCCGCGACCCACTATGGAATAAGCGGTAGAAAATGACTGAATGACTTTAAGTAAGTCCTAAAATCAGGTATGATTTTCCTTACACTTTACAATTATGCACAACTCTGCATTTGGCTATAACATAAAATCCTTAAGTATTTCTTGAAGTATCTGACTGTAATGTAACAAAATGTGACAAACAATTCAAGGGTTGTGAATAATTCTGCACCATCCTATTAACACTGAGGCAGGAATTGTTACCTTGCCCACTTGATGAGGTACGGCAGGTGATTAAGCAGGCTGAATGTGTAGAAAGAGTAGCGGATGATCTCCGTGACGGTCCAGGCTGTGACGAACAGCAACACACTGTCCTCACTTTGTACCTACACAAACACACGCAGGGGATGATGGCTGGAGAGGACACGGAAACAGATGGGCTCGCATCTACAGCTTTTCAACCAAGGACCATGCTGTTTGCTTCAGATCACACTGCAGGCTCATCAACACTTGAAATTGAGGATAATGAGTTAAAACCGAAGCAGATATGATGTTAGAGAGATAAACACACTTCGTTTCAATAACACAACGAATATGCTCTTCCGACAGGCATTTACATAAGCGGGAAAGAGGATAGCTTAAGAAAAATGTCAGTAACATCAGACACACTTAGAAAACAAAAGATCAGAGTTAAACAACATATATTATTTGGAATATTAAGATCTAGTAGATTCATTCCTAAAATCCTCTAGCAAGATCTTCTATTTTTACTCACACATGTACTTTCCTCCAATCTATGAACAGGGCAAAGAGTACATCAGCTGGTTACTTTGGCACATAAAGGTTGTAAAATGCCATAAGAAACCATTTAAATAAAGACAGGTTGATGCAGTTTGCTGCATTATAAACGGAAATAAACTCAATATACCTCTCTGATACTGTGAGTCACAGCCCAAGTGAGAAAGACCCGAGACATGACTTGGAACCCCGTCAGGACCACAGAGGACGGTACGATTCCTGAAATTAAGATCAAGATGAAACTTTAAATATGCTCCATCGCAAAACAAACTGAGTCTCGGCTGTACTTTTGTGGGTCATTTTTAAACACCTACCAGCTGGATTGTTTTTTGTTCCTCATTGGACAAATACATTTCCTATTTAACAAGAGACCAATCATCAGATGTCCCAAAGCCCCCACTAACAGTCATTTCACATCCTAAAATTAGCCTTGTGTAAAGAAAGAGTTTATCCATAGCTGAGAAATCAAAGGTGACAGAGTAGAATTATTATGGTGGAGATTTTGACTTTTTCATTTTTCATATAGTGTGGCCACTGATGAAAAAGTGTCTTCCTTTAGACTTGGGAGGAGAGAAGCATCTGTCATATCTCTTGATGCCCATGCAGCAGGAGGAGTCAAAAAGGTGAGAAACATATCACCACTAGAACTGTGTTCAGTCTCCATGGTAACCAGCTGTTGTAGGGGCCAATGGTTACCTTGCCTCATCTAGGCTTCAAACTTTAGCTCAGGCATGGATCACATATAGATTTCAGACCCAACGCTTTGTTGTTTGGACTCAGCTGTGTTAGCTGCCAACATAGCTGGCATTGTTGGACTTTGAGACACAGCGATCTCATACTTGCAGGTGTACATGCTGACTGTGTAGTAGCAGCTGTAAAAAACATCCAACAACAAAATAATACCCCTACATCGATGCACGTGGAGCCAAACATGAGTTCGGCTGGACATGGGCACTGTCGCTGAATTTTGGGGCAAAATTACCTGTTCAAAAGGTTGCTTATGTTAAACAATAGAACAAAATTAATGACAAATAGTAAATATATCTGATACTCAAGAGGATTTTGCTCAGCTGTTTAACAACTGTTCAAATAAAAACATAGTCTATTTTACAAGCCGGTGGAGAAATCATAGAGCTATGAGTTAACATGCACCTTCTTGCTCTGAGCGCAGCTGCAGAGGCCTATTTACAACAGGAAAGTTCAGCTAGCTCAAAAATAACAAAGTGGATGGACAGCACCATAAAAATTAAGTCACATTTAGGTGGACATTTTTTTCTTAGATCTTACAAGTCGCAAAGTAATTACAGATGTATGAATGCAATTTTTTGAGAAGTAGAGATACAAGACTCAAGAGGGCAGAGGTCATAATTGGCCATTTTTCTTTTGATTTCTATTCATTAAAAACACAACAAAGAACTCACGCAATTTTTGGCCTATAAACCTATTTAAAACATATATTTTGATTGTACACTGCTCAAAAAAATAAAGGGAACACTCAAATAACACATCCTAGATCTGAATGAATGAAATATTCTCATTGAATACTTTGTTCTGTACAAAGTTGAATGTGCTGACAACAAAATCACACAAAAATCATCAATGGAAATCAAATTTATTAACCAATGGAGGCCTGGATTTGGAGTCACACACAAAATTAAAGTGGAAAAACACACTACAGGCTGATCCAACTTTGATGTAATGTCCTTAAAACACGTCAAAATGAGGCTCAGTATTGTGTGTGGCCTCCACGTGCCTGTATGACCTCCCTACAACGCCTGGGCATGCTCCTGATGAGACGGCTGATGGTCTCCTGAGGGATCTCCTCCCAGACCAGGACTAAAGCATCCGCCAACTCCTGGACAGTCTGTGGTGCAACGTGACGTTGGTGGATGGAGCGAGACATGATGTCCCAGATGTGCTCAGTCAGATTCAGGTCTGACGAACGGGCGGGCCAGTCCATAGCTTCAATGTCTTCATCTTGCAGGAACTGCTGACACACTCCAACTACATGAGGTTTAGCATTGTCCTGCATTAGGAGGAACCCAGGGCCAACCGCACCAGCATATGGTCTCACAAGGGGTCTGAGGATCTCATCTCGGTACCTAATGGCAGTCAGGCTACCTCTGGCGAGCACATGGAGGGACGTGCGGCCCTCCAAAGAAATGCCACACCACACCATTACTGACCCACTGCCAAACCGGTCATGCTGAAGGATGTTGCAGGCAGCAGATCGCTCTCCCCGGTGTCTCCAGAGTCTGTCACGTCTGTCACATGTGCTCAGTGTGAACCTGCTTTCATCTGTGAAGAGCACAGGGCGCCAGTGGCAAATTTGCCAATCCTGGTGTTCTCTGGCAAATGCCAAGCGTCCTGCACGGTGTTGGGCTGTGAGCACAAGCCCCATTTGTGGACGTCGGGCCCTCATACCATCCTCATGGAGTCGGTTTCTAACCATTTGTGCAGACACATGCACATTTGTGGCCTCCTGGAGTTCATTTTGCAGGGCTCTGGCAGTGCTCCTCCTGTTCCTCCTTGCACAAAGGTGGAGGTAGCGGTCCTGCTGCTGGGTTGTTGCCCTCCTACGGCCTCCTCCACGTCTCCTGGTGTACTGGCCTGTCTCCTGGTAGCGCCTCCAGCCTCTGGACACCACGCTGACAGGCACAGCAAACCTTCTTGCCACAGCTCACATTGATGGGCCATCCTGGATGAGCTGCACTACCTGAGCCACTTGTGTGGGTTGTAGAGTCCGTCTCATGCTACCACGAGTGTGAAAGCACCACCAACATTCAAAAGTGACCAAAACATCAGCCAGAAAGCATAGGTACTGAGAAGTGGTCTGTGGTCCCCACCTGCAGAACCACTCCTTTATTGAGTGTGTCTTGCTAATCGCCAAAGATTTCCCCCTGTTGTCTATTTCATTTGAACAACAGCAGGTGAAACTGATTGTCAATCAGTGTTGCTTCCTAGGTGGAGAGTTTGATTCACAGAAGTTTGATCTACTTGGAGTTATATTGTGTTGTTTAAGTGTTCCCTTTATTTTTTTGAGCAGTGTATATGTTTCTCATAATAATAACTTTTGAAATAATAAAGTTTAGAGCCAGTTGCTGTGATGACCTTGAAAACTGTTAACAGCTTCTATCCAAAAACAAGCTGTTCACAGAAAGCGGTAGAAGTGAGGAGAATTGCAGACACTCACCTACAGCACAGTGCAAGATCTGTGAAATGAAAAGAGAAAATTACTCAATGTGCCTCTGGAGGGCCCAACGGTACCTCATTTCAACCATACAACACAGAGTTACAGGACCTGATCTGCTGAAGTTTCTTTTCAGATGCATTATTGTTATTTTAAATTCTTAACGCCAACAACTTGTCGGGTTTTTGCTTTCCATTAATACTATGAAGACAGGTACTTGTAATATGTATGGCTCAATAAGCGAGATCTGGCTGAGTAAATCTTCAACGTATAGTTTAAGTAAGTCGCAACAGGGGTTTTAAAAATGAAATGATCTGCTCATTGATGGAATGACGTTAAATTCATAATCAGTAAAGCATCTCTCACTGCAGCACCAGATAAATGTGTCATTCTATGCTGATCGACTGGAATAAAACAGAGTCATAAAAGTGAAGTCTTAACCATGTATTTTTGGCTCTGTGCCTTTAACTCATGCTGTGAGGCATGCTAGGTTATTAGGCTGACATTTAACTCAGGACATACCAAACACTCTACAGATAACAGAAAACAAGGCTTGGGCTGGGCACAGCTTTGTTAGCCTGACGGCTTATTAACTCATGAAATAGGAACCTATTTGACTAAAGAAATAACCCAGTGTTGCATCCTAAACATCACCATTTATAGCTAAGAAACAGTGTGCTGATACAAGTGAACCCTGAAACATCATGCCTTATATTCGGAAAAGTCAGAATTGTGTAAGTCTTCGTGCTTATCTGACCTCCAGAAGAGCTCCTGTCTGAAAGAACTTCAGCGGCTTCTCTATAGAGTAATACAGCCCATGGTAGCTTCCTCTGGCCAGATAAGCTCGAACCAGACCCACGGCGATCACCAGCCACCTGGAAGCAGACGGAAGGACAGAGTCCATAAATGATCTTATCAGGTTAGTAAATGACTAGTGCCCAATAGAAGGAAGTACACTGTAAAGGATAGTCCAGCTTGCAGTGCAAAGTTGAAGAACTAAAGCGTGAACATGTCTTTACTTTTAGAAAAAAAACCACTTGAATAGGCATGGAGCTGGAGCAAAATAGGTTTTCTCGACATATAGAAAGCTCAAAGCAATGCAGGGGTACCCTTCCCCCACCTGTTGCTGTGTACTGCCAATCAGCTGGTCAAAAGTAAGCTTCTACACTTTTCTCTTGACCATAAAAACCCAAACTGTTAGAAAATCAAAATAAAAACACATTTGGTTTAACTTTTTGTTTAAATACTGTGACATTTTTACCTAAGGTTGTGAAAATGAGATAACCGGCACATAACGACATCTGACATAAAAACTAAACTTCTGGTGTCTAGTAAAATACTCTTTACACGATATGCTGAATCACAACCAACGATGCCACATCAAAATGGCAGTGGAGGAGTGGATGTAATATCTGAAGTGCTGTTAAAATTCTCACCGATATGCTTAAATTCACAGAAGATGTCAATGTCGTGGAGACGCAGAGTTGATGGGTAAAAATAAAAAGAAACGCAAGGCAAGGGTGCGTCAATGATAATCGGTATAGTTTTTGCAGTATTCAACAATAACATCGTAACTAGGTGTTGACCCGATGGCATGCAGCATCTAAAGCAACGTATCTGTTCGCAAAAGCAACAATAGTTGTTAGCCGTAAAAAGAGCAGGCCTGATGATTATTCCTATCCACCGCATGTTTGGCATGAATCTTTCTGCCACAGCATCAAATTTAGATGAATATCCACACAAGGAACGATGTGCACCAGTTAAGGAAGTAATTGCAAGAATTTGCAAGTCTGCAACTCCAACATTTTTTCCACTACAAAACAAGCACTGTCTAGCAGTGCATCAGTACTGAGTGGGGTAAATCTGACCAAACTGGTTGGAACCGTGAGGAAAAAAAAACGCCCAGTGTCATTGTGCAACAGTTTAAAAATCAGAGCAATAAAAAGACACGTAGAGGGATTTATTAGCTCCTGATGCTTGTCTGAGGTTATGAAATAACTGATATTGGACTATTTAGGACACAATGTGAAACACTGTTCAGAAACCAACTATCTTAACTGTCAGCTGCTGTATTATACTATTGTTGCTGATTACATTCCCCTTACATTCTCTGTGAAATGAAGGCTAAATGATATTTGCCTATGCATGTTTATAACCTTCCAGTTAAAACTGCAGTTAAAGAGGCGGGCCTTCAAACCTGCTAGTATCTGATTGGTTGGCTGCTGTGGCCTCATCAAGCACAGCAAACGGTCCTACAATCCACTATGTTTCAAAAGTTAACTTAATAAATTCAAATACTATTATAGTCTAAGTGACTATTTGGAGATAAATGGGCCTGGTGATGGTTTACTGTAGATGGCTACTAATGGTGTAAATAGGTTAATCGCTGTAATGTCAAACGTTCATTGATTATTGGGAAGAGTATAAATAATTTTTGACATGCCATTTGTAATAACATATAAATAAAAACTATTTGTTCTAAATTGATGCCTCTTTTACATTTTTTTAATGATTTTTGGATGATGCCTGTCTCATTGGCTATTAGAAACAAATCTGACCTGAAATCATTTTAAATCGAAATCTAACATGGATATCAATAATTTTGTTATAGAAATAAATGTAAAATCTTAACCATTCCCTCACTAAATAAATAAATGCAATGTGAAACTAAAATCACGGTGTTGGGCATATGCACACTGTGAGCAAACAATGAACCATCTGTCTAAATATCTTAATGTGGATCCCAGTGGGGACTCTTCAGTCACACTCGGCTGCTTGTCTGTCTGTTGCTCTGCTTATTTTAATCGCTGTAAACTGTCGGAAGCCGTGCAAAAAAATGCAAAGGAAATTTAACGGCTTGTGTTTCTAAATCAGGACCGACAACAGGAACAGTTGTAAATCAGCATATTGCAAACGGTGAAACGTTATCTTACGTCCAGTCCGGATTTGCTAAACAGCGCAAACGCACGCTCCACCACCACAGCAGCGGCAGTGTTAGCACGAGGAACCACGCTACCTACCCGGCTGTCATAACAACATTGTAAATAACCAGGTAGGCCGTGGCCAGGGCGCCCGGTCCTTTCTTCTTTTTCGGGCCCACATCACTGTGGGCCGCTTTGCTGGTCCCCTGAGCAGCTGCCGACATGACTCCAACCCTCAAAGGTCTCTGGTCCTGCACGACGGTGGCTGTCAGCTTCACCGAGTCAGGAAGGGAGCAGCGGCTACAGCGCCAAACATCCACCTGACACAAGACCATCACTACTCACCACTTCCGCTTTTGCTTTAACTTGTTACAAAAGCGTGACACTCGGATTAACCACTATTTTAGTCTGCGAATTTACTTTTATTTCAGCTGTCATTAGACATTATCAATTTTCACTTGAACTGAATTAGTCACTACCAACACCTTGCCTTGCAAAAGACTTCGGTAGAAATTGTGGTATAAATAGAAGGGAATTATCTTGAACAGATACTTCATCTTGGTCGCTTCATCTGAGTGCTGCAAACGAGAAGCGCGCCCCCTATACTCTTTTACCCACCTCCCGTCCCCTTTTTCATGAAAACAAAAATAACATAATCACATTAATTTCTCTTTTCTTTTTTATTGTTTGCATGATATGACACAACTAATTGTAAAATTGTAAGGCCGAGTTTAAAATGCCAAATGTCTGTAAAGATGGCTCTTTAAAAACGTGTTATTTACCGGGGTGATACTAGTCTGAGAACTACTGGTCTACATAACTGCATTGCAGGATCCTTTATAGAGTAAGCCTTTGGGCATCCAGAGGCACAAGCTGCAGTTTGTTTTCAGTTGCTAACGTGTATTTTTCCAATCTGTTGTCACATTTTCAAAACAGGGACTTTAGAGAATGACATGTAGAAATGCAACACAAGAGAAGACAAATAATGGCTGGACAAGGGAGGAGAAGAGTTGGCAAAAAGAGAGTAAGAGGCCTGGGGTGAGAAGCAGACCTAGGGAGAAGAGTGGAAAGAAGATTGTATAGCATATGTATAACATATATTATCTTTCAAATTTTGCTTTTTTTGCAGGTGCATTTTTTCAGGTGAATTCTTGCAGGTGAATTTCTGCAGGTGAATTTTTGCAGGCGAATTTCTGCAGGTGAATTTTTTCAGGCGAATTCTTGCAGGCAAATTTTTGCAGGTGAATTTTTTCAAGCGAATCCTTGAAGGTGAATTTTTGCAGGCGAATTTCCGCAGGTGAATTTCTGCAGGTGAATTTTTTCAGGCGAATCCTTGCAGGTGAATTTCTGCAGGTGAATTTCTGCAGGTGAATTTTTGCAGGCGAATTTCTGCAGGTGAATTTCTGCAGGTGAATTTCTGCAGGTGAATTTTTTCAGGCGAATTCTTGCAGGTGAGTTTTTGCTGGCAAATTTTAAGTACAAAAAAAATTCAGATACATAATTGCACAGGATAAAAATTCAGTGTAATAAATTCAATGTCTAAAAAATGTCTGATTCTAATGAGACTATTTTACTTCCATAAGGATCTGGCTAATGACCAAGACAACAGAGGTAATAAACTGTGTGGTTGTGGAAAGTCTATCAGCCACATGACCAGACAGTCGGAGATCCAACACTGCAAACAGTTTTATCCCGAGTGTATTTCCGTAGATGATACTAGATGTGAGAGATCAGAGAATGGTCTTTTTTTTCCCTTTCTTCTGTTCTGCCACTGTTTAAGTAACTTTGGAACATTTTGTGGATATTTTATTCACTCCAAGCAGTTAACTCCCAGTTTTACATTCTAGTTATACAGTAAAGGAAAAAAACTTTGTTGAATTTGTTTATAATCTAAACAATAAATGCTGACACTCAGCTCCCAAATGATGAATGTGGTGTACTGTAGGTAAAACTGAAAAATACAAGTAGTGCTAGACAACAAATTAATTAAGATATTTTATTAAGGAACAGAAAATAACAATATCAATGATAAAGGCAGGCTTCAAATTCAACAGGACAAATAATGTCAGGCAATACATGGGGCCGCAATACATGGGGCCACCGTTATTTATCCATGTTTACAGGATGAAGAAGAGATTGTATTTATTACTAGCTTACATGTAATCCCCAATGTCCCACAATGCTCAATGAAACAGTGTGTTTAATACATGGCATTTTGTTTATTTTCATTTGTTCTTTCAGTTTGTTTTGAAACTGATGAAATCTTAGAAACTTGGTTTTTAATTTGAAGCTATTTTGTAACAATTATCAAAACTGTTAAATACTGAAAACAAAATTGTGATATTTTTTGGTCCATACTGCCCAGCTCTAAATACAAGTGGTGGATTGTGTGTCCTGTATGCAGGGAACAGAAAACAAACAAAAAAAATTCATAATATGCAGTTTTTGTAGTGCCAGCAATTGCTAGTATTTTTAAAGTTGATGCACTCTGATTGATTGTAGTTACCTTGTGAACTCAAAACGTGCTGTTCTTTGACAGATTCTGAGTCAGAATAGCTGTGCTTTGATAAAGCTAGTGTAGGTAGAAAAATATGTATTGTAATTTGAAGTGAAGTGTTGGTGTATTACTCATAAAAGGTGTTTTTGTCAATGCCACTTGGCAACTTTGTTGTAGTTGTGCTGCTGTGCTGGAAACATATAGATAGAAACTGAAAATCTTCCCTTTCTCCACTAGGGGCCACTCTTTCCCGTAGAAAGTTGACCAAAACGTTACATTAACTAGTGATTATTTTGTTATCCCCTTTCTAATCATCTGTGCATGATCAAAAAAAAAATCTCCATTATCAAAATACGTCGACATAAAACTCACAAGTTATGATAATATTTTCTGGCTTGCATGCAGCTCTCTCTCAAACAAATTGGATTGGATACTACTCAGGGGGGAGAGATAACGCTGCTGATTTAGTTCAAGCCTACTACAGGAATTATAATGGTTAAATGCAAATACACACAGCTGGTTTAAAAGACCTCCAGACTGGGAAAATTAAGGTGAAAATAGCAATAGCAGTTTCAAGTAGCATATGGGAGGAGAACTATAGATGAGCTGAACATATACAATGTAGAGCTGGAACCATAGCAGACTGGGCCTTACCGTACTGGAAACAACATCTTGACATGCAGTGATTCTAGCTCAGCACTGGGTTTTATTGCATCACGTGTTGCAGTTCATTATAAAGATCTATTGCATTAAATCTGCCAGGGTAACTGTACGGCGGTGGGCATGGGGAAAACAGTCGTGTTTATATGGGTGCCTGCTCACATAGGAATAGTTGGGAATAAAAGAGCGAATAGGATGGCAAAATAAGCAGTACAAAAGGTTGAGGTGGAATTTAATATCTATTTAGCAAGAGGGGAAGGAGGGAGTCTGATTAAGAAGGAGGTAGTACGGCTTTAGCAACATTACTGGAGCACATCAGATAAGGACAGGCATTTATTAACAGCTCAAGAAAAAGGTTGTGGGCAGAAGAAAACAGCTGGTTTTTAGCTAGTTAAGACACACAGCTGAATAAATCTTTGCATTTATTTCGGGAAGCACCAGACTGGTCACTGTAGTTTTTATGAAGCTGTGAAGCACATATTGATTAGATGTGGGAGGTAGAGAGGAAGAGGAGGATTATGCTCAGAAGGATAAACAAGCAGGGAAGCCTATCAGCAACAGAGAGATGCTGAGGTGTGGAGAAGGGGAGGTTGGGTGAACACTTATTGTATGGTTTTTGAAGGTGATTGGGTTATTTAATATAATTTTAAATGTAGAGACGGGATTCAGTCTCCAGGAGGCGGTAATGAAACAGAGTAGATGCAATCCGCAGTAAAACACCACATAAGAAGGAGAACATCGCTTCGGTAGATGCGAGACAGCCAGACTTCCGGAAGAGCAACTGGTGTAACTTTAATGGACAAGGAAGAGACATTTGTTGAGGTTTAGTCTTGGTATCGCGTCTACTTTTCCTTTGTCCCGGGGTCGGGTTTCTCTTTTTTATATCGGTAAAATGCCTTTGTTTTCTCAAAACCCCTTTGACCAAGATGTCGGTAAGTAGAGCGCTGTTGTTGGGGCCTTTTAGTTTAAACGGAGTCAGAGCTGCTGAAGAGTCCTGAAGCTAATGCTAATGCTAACTTAGCTACTGTAGTTCGCTGTGGAGTTAAATCAACGATGGAAGCTTTTGCCATGTCAACAGATCAAAGTATTGGCCTATTTATTGACCTATAACAGACAAACTGACAAGCTGTCAACAGCTTGTTCAGCGGTCATTTTGTTAGTTGTATTGAGGGACTGTTTGGAAGCCAACTTCGAGTCTAACCATAAACTGAGTAATCGGCAATACGTCCCACAGTTTATTCCTTTGGTTAACTGAGCTCTTTTGTGGTTACTTTCAATGCAGCTTAAAATAACATGTCAAAATAATTTAAATCACATCAGGAACTAACGACATTTGCTGTAAAATGAACTAAAAAAAATACATTTAAAAATGTAATTAAAACACTAGTATAATCTGAAATTATAGTGATGAATTTTAAAGACCATTTGTTGTGGCAAAATAATTTGCTTCCTATAGTAGTGCATATTCATTAAAACCCTTCTGTAGTAAATTCCAAGCTGTTGTGATTATTTATAGATTCGTCTTACAGATGTAAATTTGATTTTAAGTTCTTTATGACTGGCTGTTTTATAGGTACATGTTAAATAGTCAAATAGAAATACTTTGTAGGTTGCTCAATTGTAAACGTAAATCAAAATCATCACTCATTAAATTCTCAGTACTTGTTTTCATACAGCAGTATGCTGTACTGCTACACTGAATTGTATTGAGGTGGGGAAAAAGTATTTTACTGTTATTATTTAAGTTGCAGTCCTTGGGTCTTCCTTAAAATGAAGGCCAGGCTCTCCCACGGCCACCTCATACCTTTAGCCTCCACATCATGACTGTCCATACATCTAATTATTAAAAATATTTATTAACAGCTAGGTTTTTCTTTCTTGTGTGGAAAAAGTGCAGTAGTCCTTATTCAGCCAGCTGACCAGCCGTGGGTAGCACTATAACCTAAACAGCCAAAGAAAAGTTGTAGTAATGTAAGAACGATGTGACCTAAAGTTTCAGCGGGTTGAAGCCATAACTTTGTAATACCTCGATACTAGAATACGCCCTTCTTGATGAGTTCGTAGTTTAATTGTGACAATTCATTTTTATCTTCTTTTTTTAAGCAATATTTACATATTTGATACTGGTATCACTAATTACACGTTGGCTGCAAGTCTGAAAAAATTTGCCTCTGACATTTAAAAAAAGTTATAGTTTACAGGTTATTCCATGTTGTTACTGTGACTTGAGCATTTATTCAAATACAGTTGGCCAAACATAGAAACGTAGCACTTGGACATGCACAGCAATAGCAGGGTAAAAAACTATGATAGTGATGGAAAAACTGGCTTTTCAGTTAGTTTTAACATGTTTTTGTTTCGCGGGGCAATAAAAGTTATAATGCAAACAGACCCCTTTCACCTGCCGAGTTTAGAACCAGCTTCAATGATATGCATGTAAATTTTATTTTAAATATTCACCAGCTGTATCTTCCTTGGCAACACATAGCATACTTGTATGACGAAACAATGGTGCACTGTTGACTGAGGAGTCATGAGTGTTCATTTGGGGGATTTCCTGCCTTCATATTTGTAAGACGTTTTGTTCCTTTTGGTATGACACAAAGTCTACCTCTATCCTAACAACATAGGTAGATTTTTAAAAAGTTTTCCTAAACAACATGCAAGCCTAAACTGGTTAGTAATGATTTGATAGGGCTAGTGTTTTTACAGTTTTTATCGGCTAAAATGACTGTTCACATGCGAGTAACATGTTGGCCCTGTGGTTTACTTGGGGAAAAATGGCAACTTCCTGTGTTGAAACACTATAAATCTGAACATTTCCTGAATTTCATGATTCATCCAAGAACATAATATTTTAGGCTCCCATACCTTGTGCAACACGTGTTAGCTCAAACATGCAGCAGCTCTGTGCTTTATATTTATAATTTCAACACTTCTCCACTGGGGCCGGCATGGAAAACAAGCCGCCATGATGGCAGTGAACATCTTTTCTCACTCCACCATATGTGTCCGTGTTCGCATTTTTTACAGAGAAGGCAACAAATGAAAACAACACAACAGATGACTGGGGCCTCATATTGGACATCTGTGACAAGATTGGAACAACACCTAATGGGTAATGTGCCTCTTCAGATACAGTGTCCTGTTCTTTTGCTGGCAATTAATCATTTTATTTTCTGTTCTGGTACAGACCAAAAGACAGCTTGAGATCCATAATGAAGAGAGTCAACCACAAAGTGCCTCATGTTGCCATGCAGGCCCTCAATGTGAGTTTCATACTATGTTTTAGGAGTAAATATGAATAGAAATGGCACTGATGTCAAGATCCTCCTTAACTTTGTAGCCGGGATTCTGCTTTAAATTCAGGAACATTGAACTTGTTTATCCTAGAGTGCTATACTTTTATGAATATATCTTAAAATATTAACAGATCGATTAAAATATTTCAATTCGATTCAATTTAGTTTTCTTTATATAGCGCCAATTCACAACCCATGTCGTCTCAAGGCACTTCACAAAAGTCAGGTACATACATTCCAATTAGTCCTAACCATTGAACAGTGCAGTCAGAGTTAGTTATTTATTCAAAATTGGATAAACATTTTTTCTATCTAAGGAAACCCAGCAGATTGCATCCAGTCAGTGACTTGCAGCATTCACTCCTCCCGGATGAGCATGTAGAGACAGTGGACAGTCACTGGCGTTGACTTTGCAGCAATCCCTCATACTGAGCATGCATGTAGCAACAGTGGAGAGCGAAAACTCCTTTTTACAGGAAGAAAACTCCAGCAGAAACCAGGCTCAGTGTGAGCGGCCATCTGCCTCGACCAATCTTGGCGGTTTAGAGAGAACAGAGCAGAGACCATAAGAGAACAAAAGAAGCACTGATCCAGGAGTACTTTCTATGGAAGGAAAAGGTTAATGTTAATGGATGTAGCTCCTTAGTCGTTTCATCTAGAAAGAAGGAAAAAAAAAAAACAAAAAAAAACCCAGGAATAAAACTCTGAGCCAGTTTTCAAGGTTCTAGAGTAAGGAAAGAGAGCACCATTAGTCAAAGTAAAACCTCAGTCAGTAGCCATGTCTAGGAGAGAGAAGGGTTTTTAAACACTAAAAGACAGGTCCATGTGGATCATCGGTTGCAGAGGGTGAGCATTAAGTTGTTGCCAGCAGAAGCTGACGATGCCCCTCTCCAGAAGGTGTCACAGGTAGACACGACAGAGTCAGGCCAGGTGTAGCTTCTAGGAAGAGAAAAGAGAGAGAACAAAGTAAAAAGCTGAAATACAGCAAATAAATGCAAAATTGGAGAGTAGGTGAGAAGCATGGAAGAGGGTGAATGTGGGTTCATTATGTCCTCCAGCAGCCTAAGTCTATAGCAGCATAACTACACAGATAGTTTCAGTTCGAATTATTTAGTTTAAACGGCAGTTATTTCAACAATGTCGTCTCAAGGCACCCACACAAAGGGTCCCACTGATGGTCATTGTTATGCTAAAAACCACAAGGATTGGGATAACCCTCTCTCTGTCAGACTGATTATAACCATTGGAAAAGAAGAGGGGGTCATACAGGTAGCAGAAATGGAGGGTGTGTTGCACCTCAACCATAACAGCCGGTTTAGGCTAAACCTGACTCCCCCTTACTTTTTTTCCCCATCAACAGGGAGGGAGGAAGCTCCCTCCCTGATAAACTAAGACACTCTAACTATAAACTTTATCAAAAAGGAAAGTTTTAAGCCTAGCCTTAAAAGTAGACAGTAGACGGGTGTCTGCCTCAACGGACTAAAACTGGGAGCTGGTTCCACAGGAGAGGAGCCTGATAACTAAAGATCTGCCTCCCATTTACTTCTAGAGACTCTAGGAACCAGCAGTAAACCTGCAGTCTGAGAACGAAGTGCCTGTTAGGAACGTATGGAACAATCAGATCTCTGATGTATGATGGAGCTAGATCATTAAGGGCTTTATATGTGAGGGAGGAGAATTTTAAATCTATTCTGCATTTAACAGGGAGCCAAATGAAGGGAAAGCTAAAGTAGGGAAAAATATGATCCTCTCTTTTAATTTATCAGAACTCTTGCTGCAGCATTTTGAATCAGCTGAAGGCTTTTAACTGCATTTTGTGGGCATCCTGATAGTAAAGAATTACCATAGTCCAGCCTTGAAGTAACAAATGCATGGAACTAGTTTTTCAGCGTCACTCCTGGACAGGATATTTCTAATTTTGGCAATGTTCCTGAGGTGAAAGAAGGAAATCCAAGAAACCTGTTTAATATGAGATTTAAATGACATGTTCCTGGTCAAAATAACACCAGGTTTTTTACTTTATTATCGGAGGTCAATTTAATGCCATCCAGGTAAGTGATTGACTAAGCAGTTTCTTTTTTAAAGCTCGGGTCCAAAGATGAAAAATTCTGTCTGTATGTCTGATTTAGAAGAAAAAACATGTAAAGGTCATCCAAGTTTTTATGTCTTCAAGACATGCTTGTAGTCTATCTAACTGGTTTGGCTCATCAGGATTTATGGATAAGTAAAGCTGCTTGTCATCAACGTAACATTGAAAATTTATTCTATGCTGCCATGATAATTTTTATACCTACTGGAAGCATATACAGGGTTGGACAATGAAACTGAAACACCTGTCATTTTAGTGTGGGAGGTTCATGGCTAAAAATTGGCCAGCTGGTAGCCAGTCTTCATTGATTGCACATTGCACCAGTAAGAGCAGAGTGTGAAGGTTCAATTAGCAGGGAAGAGCACTGTGCTCAAAATATGAAAGGCACACAACATTATGGGTGACATACAGATTTCAAAAGAGTACAATTGTTGGTGCACGTCTTGCTGGCGCATCTGTGACCAAGACAGCAAGTCTTTGTGATGTATCAAGAGCCACGGTATCCAGGGTAATGTCAGCAACCACCAAGAAGGATGGAACCACATCCAACAGGATTAAACTGTGGACGCAAGAGGAAGCTGTCTGAAAGGGATGTTCGGGTGCTAACCAGATTGTATCCAAAAAACATAAAACCACGGCTGCCCAAATCACGGCAGAATTAAATGTGCACCTCAACTCTCGTTTTCCACCAGAACTGTCCGTCGGGAGCTCCACAGGTCAATATACACGGCGGGGCTGCTATAGCCTAACATTGCGTCAATCATGCCAATGTCAGTTTCAATGGTGCTGCAGGAGCGGAAATCTTGGGGGCTGTGGACAATGTGAAACATGTATTGTTCTCTGATGAGTCCACCTTTACGTTTTCCCCACATCCGGGAGAGTTCCGGTGGGAGAAGCCCAAAGAAGCGTACCACCTTGACAGTTGCATGCCCAGAGTGAAGCATGGGGGTGGATCAGTGATGGTTTGCGCTGCCATATCATGGCATTCCTTGGCCCAATACTTGTGCTAGATGGGCGTCCACTGCCCAAGGACTACCGAACCATTCTTGAGGACCATGTGCATCCAATGGTTCAAAACATTGTATCCTGAAGGCGTTGCCGTTGTATCAGGATGGCACAGTGCACCAATACACACAGCAAGACTGGTGAAAGATTGGTTTGATGAACATGAAAGTGAAGTTGAACATCTCCCATGGCCTGCACAGTCACCAGATCTAAATATTATTGAGCCACTTTGTGGTGTTTTGGAGGAGCAAGTCAGGGAACGTTTTCCTCCACCAGTATCACGTAGTGACCTGGCCACTATCCCTGCCAAGAGAATGGCTTAAAATCCCTCGACCACTGTTCAGGACTTGTATATGTCATTCCCAAGACGAATTGACGCTGTATTGGCCGCAAAAGGAGGCCCTACACCATACTAATAAATTATTGTGGTCTAAAACTAGGTTTCAGTTTTATTGTCCAACCCCTGTATATAGTAAAGAGAACTGGCCCAAGTACTGAACCCTGTGGTACTCCACAATTAACCCTGGAGTTTAAAGATGATTTATCATTTACATGAACAAACTGGAATCTGTCAGACAGATAAGATTTAAACCAGCCTAGCGCTGTTCCCCTGATCCCTACAGCATATTCCAGCCATTTTAAGAGAATATTATGGTCGACTGTATCAAATGCAGCACTGAGATCTAACAGAACCAGTACAGACACAAGTCCATTATCTGAGGCAATAAGAATATCATTAGTGACTTTCAGCAGAGCTGTTTCAATGTTATGATGAGCTCTGAAGCCTGACTGAAACTCGTCAAACAGGTCATTGCTGTGTAAATGCTCACACATTTGATTAGCAACTATTTTCTCAAGAATTTTAGATAAAAGGAAGATTGGATATAGGTCTGTAATTTATTAAGTCATCTCGATCAAGTGAAGGTTTCTTAAGCAAAGGTTTAATTACAGCTACCTTTTAAAAGCTTGTGGTACATACCCATTTACTAAAGATAGATTAATCATATCTAAAATGGGGCTGGTAATCAGAGGGAACACTTCCTTAAATAATTTGGTTGGGATTGGGGTTTCTAACATAAAGTGAAGGTTTAGGATAAAACAGTCAAAACACAGATCCGGTTCTACAGTTATTTCCAATTTTGTCTCATTTTGCTGGGATGAAGTAATCATCTCGGGAGTATGCAAAGATTTTTTTTTTAAAATAGAATCAATTTTTATTTAAGAAGAATCCATAAAGTCATGACTGCTGAGGAAAGGGAATGGAGGGCTCAACAGAGCTATGACTCTGTGTAAGTTTAGCAACTGTACTAAAGAAAATGGGGATTTTTCTTGTTCTCTTCTATTAAGGATGAGAAATAAGCTGTTCTAGCTTGGTGAAGTGCTTTTATACAACAGTAGGCTAGTTTTCCAGATTAAGTAGAATCCTCTAGGTGTGTAGAGCGCCCTTTTCGCTCCAATTTTTTAACATTGTGCTTTTAAAGTACGCAGCTCTGAATTTTAAACCCAAAGGGGAACTCCTATGAATAATTACCTTTTTTTCAAGGGGGGCGCATTGTCTAATGCACCACGCAATGATGAAGTAACACTATCAACAAGAGAATCAATTTGTGAAGGGGAAGAAACAGAATTATTGCCCTTCACTGTGTTTTTCTTTGATAATGAGGAGATTAAAAGTGGAACAGATTCTTTAAAGGTTGTTACAGCATCGATTCGATTAGTTCATAAATATATTTTATTATATTTCAGATATAAATTTTACCCAGCATGTTTATTAATTGTTTAAATAAATGCAGTTATTTTAGGAATCTATATTTGAATATTTCACAAACAAGTTTAATTGAACAAAATATTCCAGTTTTTTCAGCGTTTCAGTGATTTGCGTATCCATTTTGTTTAAAATTCCATGTAGCTGTGGTATGGCCATTCTTGCTGATGTTGCATTAAACCTCAACCATTATTATTAATACTTTATCCTGCTGATGGTGGTCAGAAGGCTCGGTGGCGCCTGTGTATGGCAGCCTCACCTCTGTCAGCCTGCCCCAGGGCAGCTGTGGCTGCAGTGTAGTCTACAACTGTCAGTATGTGAATGGGTGGATGACTGATTGTAGTGTTAAAGCACTTTGGATTCTCTGGGGACTTGATAAAGTACTATACAAGTGCAGGCCATTTACCGTTTTATCCCTAAATCAGCCACCTGATATTAACATAAAATTGAAATTATCTATTATCCTGCTGTCATAAAATGCCACCATCCTTATGTTCCAGTTGCTGGGTGCTTGTGTATCAAACTGCGGCAAAATATTCCATTTGGAAATCAGCTCAAGGGAGTTTTCTGCTGAAGTGCGGAGTGTGTTAAACAAGGTATGTGAACTTCCACCTCCCCCGTTCCCGGTGTTTAATGAAGGTAGTTGTTAACATATTCTACTGGGAAATGGGACACTGCTTCAAGGAGCATCAGTGCTTGATGGTTTCTTGTAAACGTGCAACTTACATTTATCATTGCAGCATTAGTCAGTATACTTTACGTTTTATGTTTTTTTGAAAGAGAGGGAATATTAGGAAAATGTGACACAACTTAAAGTGCCTGTGACAGACTTTTCCCACAAATGCAGAAATTGAAAATAACCATCCTAATATTGAAGAAATTGGGCCGTAATTGACATATTAGGATTAAAGATGTAAAAAAAAAGACAATTGTGACACAAAAAAAGTATATTTGAATCTATGTAGAGAAATATCAGATTCTTCGCTGCTCTCTGTGTTGCTGGCCTTTATAGCAGTGGTCAGTGATGTCATAAAATAGCACAACAAAATCGCAAAGGAGCAGCTTAGTCTGGAAATGCTTTTTTTAATGAAATTTATGACCATATATCTCAACAACTGTTCATTTCAGTGGCATGAATTTACTTTTTAAAATATTTTATCAATGTTTTCTTTCCATCAATGTAATTGGATTTGTCATAAAAATGTCACAAGCACTTTAATACATTGAATTAGATGTTAGTGTATATTTGCTTTTGCTCTATTTTAAACAAAGCATTTTAATGCTCTTTATTTATCTTTCGCCAGTTGTAAAAGAAAATAAATTTGTATGAATCATACTAGATATTATGATTGGTGTGATAGTAAAACAAAACTGAATTCAAAAATGTTTATTTTCAAATTTTTTCATGCTTGTTAAGGTTGTTGCTTCCAAGTTTGCTGCATAAAAAAACAATTAAAGCTAGAAAGCAATGTCTCTTTATCCACAGAAACGATAATAGGTTTAGGGCTACGAATGAGGAGCAAGGGATGAAATGGGGTTCAGCTGAAGCCATAATGATCTGTTTCAAAAGCGATTAATATAAATGTCCATTTCATGACCCCTGTAGTCCCACCCGAAGGTGTCTGAAAAGCTAAAGGCAATGATGGTGGAGTGGGCAGAAGACTTCCAGAAGGATCCACAGCTCAGCCTGATTGGTGCCACCATCAAGAATCTGAAAGAGGAAGGGGTCAGCTTCCCAACAGCCTCCTCACAGGTGGGTGAAAAGTGAATGCGATCTTAATATATTGTGTTTGTACTCCAGTTTTAAGTTGTTCCCAAGTAAATTGTTGTTAAAAACACATCAGACTTATCATGACTCATCCAACCATCTCAGGGTGCATTCATACTGCTGGTCCGGTTCAGGGATCGGCGAAAGGGAGAAAACCCACACCTTTAGTTGGTGCGGTTTGCTTTCACACACAGGTTCTTAGAACCAGACCAAATAACGTCATGCAGTTGCAGCGGGGTGTTGTGGGGGCAGTATTGTCTTGATTGAAACGAAGAAAATCACGAAGAAGAAAGCTAAGCTCTTGCTAATGGTTTTCTTCTTCTTCTCAAATGTGCTGATCTTATGTCACATTGTCTGGGAGAAGGGGCAGGAGAGCCAAATGTAAATACAGGACGCAGATGCTGTGTTCTGAGCTAGTAGGAAAAAAATTTAGAATTTATTCATATTTGTTGGTTTCTCTGTACTTTTTCATGCGAATTTACCAGAGAATTTTACTGAATGATTCTGACAAGATGTCTTGAAAGTTGCATAGGGCTTTATGCTATACATATAAGAAGTGCTGTCATTGTTAGTTTGCTTACTGCACCGCATTCCTTAATGCAACGCAAACCTGGCTATGGGAAGGCGTTTGGCTCAAGCTTGCACCTGGTAGCTGTGTGGGTTGGAGGTCCAATCACATTCACACCATAAATAAACCGCTCTCGAGTTTGTTTGGAACCGTAGCGAGACCAACTCCTTCAATCGGTATTGATACGGTTGTTTTGGTCCGTACCCTAGTGTGATTGCTGTGGTCACATCACATTTAGTTCATTTTAAACGGACTAAACGCCTCAGGTGTGAAAACACCTTTAGAAACACAGAATCTATTTCCTTTAGATAAGAAACTTAGACTCAATAATTACCTTTTTATATACACAACCTGCTTAAACATTTTAGGTTTCGCAATTATTCTTTACTGTTCACCCATCTTTTACTGTAACTCTATCATTTTATAAATCAACAAATAACTTTGCTACATCTTTTACCTGGTAACTCCTCAAAATCTCCCTGGACCACAAAGATCTTCTGACCAAGGTCTAATTTATACCTCGATCCAGATTGAAAACAAACTGATGACGTGCTTTCAGCGTCTAGTCTTTCTTTGACCGACTGTTGATTGTTTTAAATCCCACTTGAAGTTCTACGTCTTATCCAGATATTTGTTTCTGTTTGACTGAATTATCCTGATTAGCTTTTCAGATTTCTCTTTGTTTTACTGTGCCCGGTCTTTTATATTGGTTTTTTGGTTTTGTGTGTGTGTGTGCAGAGTGTGTGTTAGACAAAGGATTTAAATTTTGGTGTAAGAAAAACATCCTGTGGTTTTTGCTCCATCACATGATTCCTCTACTGTACGTTATGTGAATGAATGAGTCACAAGGTAAACTAGACTTTAATCCTCAGCTGTCTAATATGAGGATCGTCTTTGTAAAGGCACTTTATTGCTAAGATATGTTATTTAAAATCTCATACAGTGCTGTACAATGGTTGATCGTGTTTTGTTACATTGCAGCCACAAACTTCAGTGGATTGATTTTGGGATTCTATGCGACACAAATTGATTTATGACTGTGAAGTGGAAGGAGAAGGATTTATGGTTGTCAGCATATTTTACAAATTTGAAACTAAAAAGAGTCCTTTGTATTTGTATTCTCCCCCTATGAGTCAATCACCCTTGCTTATAATTAAGGCCTTAGGTTTTTTGGGGAATGCAAGTCTTGACGCAGATTCGTCAGCTCTGGACTTTGACAGAACCATCCTAACACACAAATATGCTTTAGTCTAAAACATGTTATTGTATCTCTGCCTCTATGTTTAGGGTTTTTGTCATTCTGGAAGGTGAACCTGGACCACATTTTAGGTGTTTTACACCCTCCAACAGGCTTTCTTCCAGGTTTAGCCTGTTTATAGCTTCATTTACCTTTCTAGCAGCTCCGGCCCGGTTCCCTGTCCCACAGCATGATGTACTCCTCCCACCACCAAGATTCACTGGATGAATGGTGTATTGAGGATAATCTATATTGTTAGTTTTTCTCCACACATTGTGTTTAAATTCAAATTTGTTGGCTAATAAATTCGCTTTTGGTCTCATGAGACCAGAGCTGTTTGATAACCAAACCCTGCATTAATGCTCCCCACATCTATCTCCCTGTGACCAGCTGCATTTATACTTGCAATAAACTGCTAATTAAGTGTTTTATTTAGGGCTATCAGAGTAAAGGGGGGTGACCACAAATGGATGCCAAACTTTTCAGCTTTTTATTTGCAATAAAATGTAAACAATGTCTTGGTTTTCTATTGACTCAACAAGTATGTGCTCCTTCATGTAGGTCTATAACATAATCATAATACCTTGGGGTTTGAATACTTTAATAACATACATTGTTAAAGTATAAAAAGTGTAAAGGCCATTCAGAGACCTCTAGTCTTTTTGCTCTGGCAAATAGAGGCGCTCCGTTTAGCTTTGGTGTGAGAAACTGGGAGCACTGTGGCTCATTGGAAAGCAGGTGACACACGAGGCGGCAGGTATGACATTTAATCTGTAAAAGCTCATGAGCAAATATCAGCAGGCTGTGTGGCTCAGGCTGTGCCAGTATTTACTTGTGCCTATCATCCATTCTGAACACAAATGCCATTTTTTTATACATCTTGTTGGCATTTTTTTTTATTTGAATTGAGTTGCATAACAGGAATCCATTTGCTGTGATTGTTTTGTCCACTTGCCGCGCAGCATGTAGGTCAAAGTCCATGGAAGCAGCATAACTTGTCAAATTGAACTAGAAATGGAGTTATTCAGGAAATTACAACTTCTTACATTTAAGCCTTCTCTTCAATGTTATGCATTTACTGGCAGTAAACCTCTTCTGCACTTACTGATGATACTTGCCTGAATGAACTCTTCTGAACAACATGTGGTACCCAGCATGAGCTGCAGGTGGCAGGAAACCAATTTTTCACATTCAGTCTTTGCGCAACACTCCTTCCACTCTCTCCTTACTCCTTATTTTGTGTATTCACACACGCACAGATGTGACCTTATGTTTCTATATTGACCACAGGGATCCAGCACAAAGGTCAGCACACCTGCTGCAAGCAAAGCACCAGACGAGGATGACCTGGCCAAGGGTAAAGATAGATGCCATACATTTTTACTGTTTGATGTATCATTCTCTAAAAGCCATAGAGCCATTAGTTTGTCATTTTTATCAGATTTTGTTGATACTTTCAGTCTTTCATCTGGGTTTTATTATCATCTTGTTCTTCTTTCTCTCGCAGCCATTGAGCTATCCTTACAGGAACAGAAGCAGCCAGCGGAAACACGACCTCTGATCCTGACCTCTGACCCACCAAACAACACTAACGGCGGCGGAGGGCAGGAGATCCGAAAAGTGCGCGCACTGTACGACTTCGAAGCAGCGGAAGACAACGAGCTCACCTTCAAAGCTGGAGAACTTATTATAGTTTTAGACGACAGGTAATGTTTCATATCTCACTCATGTATCAGTCAGCTCTGTTACATCCAGTAAAGACTATTAGATGCAACTGATCAAAAATTGCTTTGATAAGGAAATTAACATGAAGACCTGTCTATGGTAAATTTATGTATCATGGAATATATCACTCATTATAGTGTGTAGATATGGCTGCACGGTGGCGCAGTTGGTAGCACTGTTGCCTTGCAGCAAGAAGGTCCTGGGTTCGATTCCCGGCCGGGGGTCTTTCTGCATGGAGTTTGCATGTTCTCCCTGTGCATGCGTGGGTTCTCACCGGGTACTCCAGCTTCCTCCCACAGTCCAATGACATGCCTGTTAGGTTAATTGGTCACTCTAAATTGCCCTTAGGTGTGTGAATGAGTGTGTGCATTGTTGTTTGTGTGTTGCCCTGCGATGGACTGGCGACCTGTCCAGGGTGTACCCCGCCTCTTGCCCATAGACTGCTGGAGATAGGCACCAGCTTCCCCGCGACCCACTATGGAATAAGCAGTAGAAAATGACTGACTGATAGATATGCAACGATAAGAGAGTTTGTAGCTTGTTTTTTTAACAAATTTTTGTAAAGCTCTTACTTGATGATGCCAATTTTTCTTTGACAACTATGAATAACAATAAGGGAAAGATGCTACGGCCAGAGGGGCCAATTTCCAAACCTTTGATTTTTGTAGAGCTCTGACATGACTTTTTTGCCAGATTAACTTAATTTTAAGAACTATAATAGAAGAAACAAAATAAGCTTTGAGAATTTTTCTTTCCAGGGTTTTTGCCATGTTTGCCTTTTAAACATTTATATTGGAAGCAGAGGCAACATCGCTCCACTTCTGTTACAGAGCAGTTGCTGCCCAACATGGTTTTACTATTTTTAAACAAAGAGAAAATATCCATGAGCTGTCTTTTTCAGTTTTCCTTAGATAATGTAGATCCCTATCTTAACTCTGAAACTTCAATAAGGCTTCCAGCATTTCCATGTCCAACACGTTTCCTGACAGAGGCTGGAAACTCAGAAGGATAAAGCAGACCTACTTTATCGTGAAATGTTCAGCCTTCCTGTTATCTGATGAAAGTCTTACTCTCTCTTTCTGCCCTGGTTGGTAGAAATCAGCACAAAGAGATAATAAATATTGCACATGTAAAGCATTGTTATTTATGAAGCATTGGGATAAATGAAACATTACATGTTTTCCAGATGTGTTCAGCCTCTATATTTCCTTTATGCTTTGTTTTTGTATTTTGCAGTGATCCAAACTGGTGGAAAGGAGAAAACCACAGAGGAGTTGGGCTTTTCCCCTCAAATTTTGTCACAACCAATTTGAATGCTGATCCAGAGCCAGGTGTTTTTTTGTTGTTTACTCTGGAACTGTGTGCTGTAGCTACTTACCCGTAACACCAATACACACATTTCTGTCATGCTTATGTTTGCACTTTTTTTCTGCTGCCTGATTTACCCGGGAGCAGACATGCTTCATTGTTTCTAATTAATTTTGATTCCTCCACAGTGGCCTATGTTGAGAAGTCAGCCACTCCTGAGGAGACCAGTCTGGAAACCAAAGCTGAGCCTGAACCTGTCTACATTGACGAGGTAACACATGGATAATGAATCCGGATTTATGAATCCAAGTCCTAATCAAACTACCAACCACAAACTGCTGTTCTCCCTCCGCAGGCGAAGATGGACAGAACGCTGGCGCTCTTGCAGAATGCAGATCCTGCAGATGCGACTCCTGACTCTTTGGACCTAATCCAGCTGGAAGGTATACACTTAAATGCTGCTGTAAATCTAGACACTGCGAGTGACAGCTGCAGTCAGCCTGAATCAAGTGTTATTGTCTTAACTGTTTTTTTTTTTGCCTGTATCTGACAGGTGCATGTGAACAGATGAACCCACTGATTGATGAGAAGCTGCAAGAGATCGACAGGTGTTGTTCGGTCAATGTTCACGTTATATAAAAGCTAGAATTAACTTAAACAATGTTGCATAACCTTCTCTTTCTGTGTTACAGGCATCACTCTGAGCTGTCAGAATTGAACCTGAAAGTTATGGAGGCCTTGGAGCTTTACAATAAGCTCATGAACGAAGCTCCTTACTATGCTGCGTACTCCAAGATGCAGTCACAGTACGGCCCAGCTGGCTCTTCTGTGCCCATGCAGGTCAGAAAAATGCATGAAAGCTGCCCTGCCCAAAACATTCTGTTTAACTGCGGTGCTATTAATGCTATTAAACTGTTTTTTGTTTTTTTTTCCAATGTTCTGATAAATTATACTGACATTACCAATCAGATTTTACTTGTAAAAGTGGCCATACTAACGCAATGCCTAATAGATTAAATACAAACCAACCTCCTCCAACCGCCACTCAAAGTGATCCCTTCAAAAAATAAAAATTCCTAAATAAATATCCAATAGAAATATACACATGCACAATGAACTTGGATATTACATGCCTAAACCTAATAAACACACACCATCATACATGCCAAAACACATCTAGACTCAGTGAAAACTCATATAGAGTAACAGGAGCAAAGGAAGCATTATCTTTATTATTTGAGGGAACACTGACAAATAAAGCGCATAGATTCATATATTTATGTTAAAAACAATGGTTACAAAAAATGGTTTAACTATAGATGTGGATTAATTGATAGAAATCCTGAATAAGAAATCAATTAAATGAAAGAAAATATAGCAGGGCGTCCAGATATTCATAATATATTGAATTGCTAAAACTTATTAACCAAAATGTTCCTGATTTTTTTTTTTTTTTTTTTCTTTACCATTATACAATAACCCTATCACGCTGCATGACCTTCAGCATCTCAGCCACTAGAGATAAACATCCAGTTAGCGTCCAGCACGATGGCTGAATATATTACTGATGTGCAGCGCCTGAATGCCCAACACTTAAAATATAACATCCCACCGGATGGTGCAGCCAAACTGCCCTTTGCAGTTGTAGTATTGCGAAGAGTATTACGACCGGATACATTGTGCGGCTGTCACCTATAGGTAGGTAAATAACGGAGTTGGATGAAATTAGATAATAAAACTACACAAAGAACAATGCAAAAGTTTAGTTTTAAACTCAGATCCAAGCCACACTAAAATGTGGATACAGACATAAGAGTATAAGAATAAAATAACTCAGATAAATACTAACTTGAAAAAACAAAGTTTTCTATATAGAGTCCTGAAGGTTCATAAAATGGGGACATTTCTGTTTAAATTAGATGGCCTAAGAAAGGCAGGATGTAGGAATCACTGATGGAAATTGTTGCCTATGACTTATTTTAGGATGTTTTTCAATATAGGTGTTTTCTATACCTCTTACCAGACAAACAAGAATTTTATCTCCTTATTTCAGTTGACTGCAGGTTCCATTTTCTCTCTCACATCTACAGAATTAATAGCAAGCAGAGCTGGCGTGCATAATTTAAGCTTTGCGCTGTTTCACAGTTCAGAAAACTGAGGTGTGAAGATCCTGTGTTCAAAAGTGTTTGGCTTTGGCAAAACATTTAAACAGTTTGTCTATATAGCAGCTTTCCTGTACATCTATGTTTAAATTACAGCGCTATACATACATTATTATACAGTCTGTTTAATAATTGTAGTTTAATAGAGGTAAATGGAGAAAATGTTGACGGGGGGGAAAAAAAGGCATGAGGCGTTGACTGCTCCCAGTTTTTACGTTCTCTGTTCACACGTTCTCAGTTTTCTTCTGGGTAGCTTGCAGTCAGCGTTTTCTCCTCCTTTGAGAAGCTGTTTTTCAAGGAGGGACTTTTTTCTCAGTTATGATTGATGGCACTGACTCCCCCTGCAGATTTCAAAGTCTATCAATGTCACCAGTTAGGTCTACACTTGAGTGCCCCTCAGTGCTGTACTTGACCTTGATGGGATTTGTTTTGTGTGTGTGTGGAGCTGATTTGGGGAAAAGAAAAATAACATGCTTCGCTGTAGCCGGCTTTTACTTGTTTTTGTTTTACAATCTATGAAAAATGCATGAAGTCTCCTCGATTGCCACAAGCAATTTTGAAGTTCTAGAATTCAGTTTCCAGGTGTTTTCTGTTTCCAAACATTAACAAACCAACTTTGATTTTTTTTAAATGTTTGTGTGCAACTAGAGCAGAAAGGACATTTATAGGAATGTAAAGAAAAATTTGGCAGTGAATGTTGAATTCAAAAAAGTGTCCATAAAGCACATATTAAAACCAGCCTGTTCTTCATATCTTCTTAGGGTTACCTTGGACCTGGTGGTGTCCCCTATCTGCCCCCAGGTATCCCCCAGGTTCCTCCTGCGCAGCCTTACACTCTGCCCAACGACCAGCCTGGGCCGCTACATTCAATGCCCCCCACCGTCACAGCGCCCCCCAGCAGCCAAGCTGCTCAGCCTCCCTACATGAGGTAAAATATAAGCCGCACGACAGGTTGGAGGTTGTCAATAGCGACGCCATATATTTCAATAAAGGGACAGCGCCTTGCAAAAGAACTTTTACCCCTTGAACCTCTTCACAATTTGTCACATTACATCCATAAGTTTCAGCGTTTTATTGGAGTTTGTTTTATTTAATGTGAATGGAAGGAAAATTGAGTTTTTTTTACAAATACAATTTTAATGGTGTGTATTCAACCGCCCTCTGTCAATAATTTGTTGAAATTACAGCTTCAAGTCAATCGAGGGTTTGCCTCTTATCAGCATTTTTGCCCATTCTGGCTGTATGTTTAAGGTCGTTGTACTACTAGCAGGTGGACCTTTTTTCACATCTCAAGCTTTTTACAGCCTCCAAAAGGTTTTCTTCTTGGATTGTCTTGTTTTCAGCACCATTTATCTTCCCACCAACTCTAAACATCTTCCCTGGACCGGCTGAAGAAATGCAACCCCACAGCATGATGCTGCCACCACCATGTTTCACGGTGTGGACGGTGTACTTAAGTGGACAGCTAGCATAGCATTTTGAAAAGTAGGATAAAAAGTTCTATCTGAACAGAGCACTCCCCTCCAATTTTATCCCCTCATGACTTGTAGCAAGCTGGGCTTCTAAAATTTTTTCAACAATGCCTTTTTTCTTCTCACAACTCAATAAAGGCCAGATTTGTGTGGTGCTTATCTAATATTATACTATATTTAGATTTAGATTTGATAAAACCTTTTGAAAACAATGTACAATCTTCCTTCTTTTCTGAGTAGGTCTACCACCTAAAGTCCCAATACAAGACCTTGAAGGTTGCCTCTGTAAGGTGTAACAAACATTCAAAGGGTATGAATACTTTTGCAAGTCCCGGTAGCTTAAAACATCTAGGACCTAATGCAGTAATAATCAGCTAGTAATTGTAACAGGAATATTGTTAAACATCTTACCAACCTCACATTCCAGTTTCACTCCGGTAGTAAAAGCAGATATTTCTCTTTGCAGCACCGGGATGAACTCTCAGTACATGACCCAAGCTCCTGGAGCTCCCTACCCAGCCCAGGCGGGCGTGACCATGGATATGTCGACCTATCACAACGCTAGCATGCCTCCTGTGTCTTATCCTGTTGTTAATGCTCCTCCTCAACAGCAGCAGGCAGCGTATTATCAGCAGCCTTTGCTGTAAACATCTAACTGCCAGCAGAGCTTTAACTACACTCTTCTGGTCAATCATCTAAACTTCTGTGGGTTTTTTTTCTGCTTTAGGATACATTCTTTGGCCTTAAAATGTCTTGTCTAGCTGGACTGACAGCAGTGATGTGAGCAGCTGAGGTGAATGAAATGTGTGTGTGTGTGACCCAGGTGTGGTGAGCGCCTGAGTTAGGAGTCAGCTGCTGTTGGAGAGGCAGGACATAGTGGTCTCCACAAGACGACACAAAACACTTATGGTTTTACCCACCTATTATTTATCTAATGTACAGATTAACAGAATTTCACAATTCCATGCAGTGCTATTTCCAAAATGAGCTTTGAAGAATTTACTCTGAATGTAATGTTTTGAGCTGGATATGGGTGGTCGGAGAGCATTACTATAGACGGAGTGGAGATTTGAGTGGTGCCTATATTTTACCTTCACACAACCTTGTTTGACCTGGTCATGTAGAAAAAGCAGCGCAGCAGCTGCAGCCTCCTGTCAGCGTCTGCCAGGATTAGGCTCTCAGCCCACCGAAAGAACATACACAGGCAGGAATAAACCAATCCTTAATTTTCATGCAACATGCAAACAGAACGCAAGGCTTCACACGAGCCAAATCTATTGGTGATGTTAAGGGTGGCAGTCAGAGCGATGTACTTCTTTACTCGGGACGTGTGAGATGCATGACTGGAGCCGGAAAGTGTCTGGTACAGAAAGGCTGTGCGCCGACTGTAGCGGCGAGGGTAAACAAAGCAGAAAACACCAGATGTACGTGGGCAGGGAGAACTGGGCTCTTCCTAAATGCACATGAATAACAAAGCACGCATGACTAAGTAAAGCTGTGTAGCTATGGGATGGCTAAATGGGAATTTCAGGTTCATTAACAGCAGCTCGAATTGAACTCATCTGAATTGATTTGAGAACTTGTCTTTCTCCAAAGCCAGCTCTTCATCTCACCAGCATCTTTTTTTCTTTTTTTTAATGTCACAAATGTTTTTGCATTACTGTAAAAGAATCACAGACCACTTTCCCAAAACCTCACTGCCTTGCGTTCCGCGGTTGTGTTTGAGATATTTATGGAAACCAAAGCCTTGTGCTTTTTGCGTTTTAATGATTTATGTGTCAGAAGTTTTTCATTATAAATCAAGAGTGGGGTTTCAAAGGCTTATCAAATTATAGGGTGAACTACTCACCTTTCATAGTTTGTTAATCTTATATAATGCTGCATCTTCTGAATGTTATTACATCTGCACTTTTCTCTCTCCATGAGTAGGGTCTCTTTAATTCAGATTCTGTTTATGCAATATGTACATTACTGAAATCTTTAATTTCATAACAATTTCATATGTGTAACTTGCAAAGTTAAAACTAGCTATACCTGCTTTTACCTTTACTTTGTCTTGGTTATTTGCTTCTGGAACAGCCGTTTTCAGCAATATCTCAACATGAGACACCATGTTTTAAACCTTCTGTTGTTGCTTTTCAGTAAAAATGAACGTAACTCTCATCCACTTACAGTGACCCTGTAAGTGATTTTAGCTGTCGTATTTCTACTTGGCACCCTGCTGTTCTAGGAGTTGTACATTAAATGTTAAATACCTGGATTTGTTTTTCGTGTTGATATTGCACCTTAGCTTTGTAAACATTTATTTACCACTGAATGCCTTCATTTTTTTTTTCTTCTCTAGAAATCAAATAATGACAAACGCATCTTGGGCTAGCAACGTAATTGCATTTGTATAATTCTGTACATTTGAAATATTCCAGGAAAGGTTTCTTTATCCGGGATTTTAAAACTGCTTTTGTAACAGAGCAACAATAAATATTCTTTAAAATAAAAGAAAGATTACTTATATCAACAATGGTCTGTTTTGTATTTCTTTTTTTAAGAGAAAATCCTAAAATAATCTGTTCTCACCATGACTTATGAGTTGCATTCAATATTTTTCAGCTTCCAAGAATTCATGATTTATTTATCAAATTTGCACTTTCTCTTAACTGCTTTACTTTTCAAATGCATGCAGCCTGTATGTCAGTACTTTGGAGTGTTGAAGTGCAAATAAAATCTGTTTACTGTTCCAGATTCTGTGTGTGCGCGCTTTCCAAAGATCTGCAGGATTATAAAAAAGCCTGCTGAGGATAACTGAGAATATTTAGTCATCTTTTTGTGTTGACAAGATGTAGAAGCAAGATCTTTTGACAGGTTTTACAAGATATTACTGAGGGGGAAATATAATTTATCTAAAATGTTGTGGCTAATCACATTACCTAACCTTGAACACTTATTTCACAGGAAAGGAACCCTGGTTGTAATCGGGTCAGACAGTGCTGTATAAAGTGCCATAGAAATGAACCCCAGCATAGCAGATTCCATGCTTACTATTAAGAGTGATAAATCTCACCTTGCCAAAGCAAAAGGTCTTTTTTGATTAGTTTCTAAAATAAGAAGAAAACCAGACAGATTTCAAAAAATGGTGACCTAAAATGGACCACACCAAGGGAGAGGTAGGGTAAACTGGGCCACATTTTGACTGTCTGCAAAAAATATTTGAATTGTAAATATAAAATCCAATGCTTGAGCAAATTGCTTCAACCTTCCTTTATACAGAAAAGTATCTTAAAATGTAAAAAGCTGACCTTCTGAGCCATAACCTAATGGTCAGATAAATTGACAGGGGCTTTATAACAACAAAAAAGAATATATTTGTAGCCAAAATTGTAATAATTACTGTCTAATGGCATTGGTTTGTCAACTTTTCAATAAACAATAAACATCAATAAAATGTAATGAAAAGATTAATGAATAAATGAGGGAGCCGAGATTTAAAATGCAGTAAATCACATGTATATGTAGTTATTTCATTTTATATTTTGTCATTAAGCCATTTTAAATTGAGCCAAGTAATGAAACAGCAATGCAAATACTGGTCAAGCGTTTAATGAATTATTTCACACTGATTACAGATCATTCATTCATTCATCTTCTATACCGCTTCTTCCATAGTGGATCAAGGGGGTGCTGGTGCATATCTCCAGCAGTCTACGGGCGAGAGGCGGGGTACAACCTGGACAGGTCGCCAATCCATCGCAGTGATTACAGATTATTTCAAGCAAAATTCGGATTAATTTTTAAGAGAAAATTTTTTAAATGTCTTATAGTCTTGTTCTGTTGTTTTAACCCCTATACGCATTAGGCATTGAGCACAGGAGGGGTTCACCCAGGGCGCTATTCATGAAATAACCGCCACTTGAAGTTAAGATCATATTCTCCACAGCTCACAGGGTCCCAAGTGTTGCTCCAACACCTATTTGTTGGTGGCCGTCGCTGTGTAGATTGTCCACAAAGAAAAATATATAAGGGTCAATAGTTTAGATATCTGAACTGCCTTAGAAAGCATCTGCTTTAAATGAAATTCTTATTTTTGACTGCTGTAACTAATCATATGTAGTATTTTCCATTCCTGTGCGTTTTTATTTTGTGCCGAGTGTCTGAAATCCTGAAGCTGTCCTTTGAACGTGAACGCAGCACAGCTTGTGATATGAGTTGAGGAAGAGGAGGAGGGTTAAAAGGCTCTGATGCCAGTTCCGCTGCAGTGTGGGATCCACCTGAGCGTTCAGCACTTGTTCTCCTCTTTTCTGCTGGCGAGAAGCGACGTAAAGCTGGAGCCGGCTGCGCACTGCCCCCCGCCGCCCCCGGAGCAGCCGCCGCAGCGGCAGTTCCAGTGGAGCGGCGCGGAGCGGCAGCCTCCGCCTTGGACAGACGAGCTGGCTGAGATGTCCCGGCACATCTACACCCGACACGGGATAGGAGACGGACTACAGAAGCCTGTATTCCAGGTAGGAGGAGAAACCCCGCCGAAAAATATATTATATTTGCACACATTTAATCAATTGGAGCAGGAAGTCATGTCTGCAGAAGTCCCTTGAAGTTTGGATTATTAGATAAAATGCACGGCTTTTAAAACTGCACCTGACACTGAATTGAGTAATTAAAGACAAACACGAACCCCAGCAGAATCTGAAGTCATTTACTCTGCTCTCAGTGTAACTACAGATCCATTCTTCATCACTCCGAACATCTCCCTGAGGTGTCATCAGTCAGGGAGAGGAGCACATCATGGGGTGTGTGTGAGAGGGTTTCATGTATTAAGAAAGAAATGAAATTGGATGCTCAATTATTAAACCTTTCCTGATGGAACTCATTATATGAGGTGGTTCAGATCGCTTTTTACATCTCAGCACAGTTTGCTTTTTTAGTTGGTCTCTCCCAGATCTGAAAAAGCTCAAAAATAGCATTTTACAAAACAAGTAAAACAAAATTAATAATAATGACTAGCTCTTTATGTAAACTACATTTTGGACTGTTTTGTCAATTGGGCATCGTTATTCAGTGTGTGGATTGGATATAAATAGGACTTCACACTCAATATTGTGTATTCAGCAATTATTAATGCAGCTGTGTATTATTTCTTAATAATAAACGGTATAAAATGGAAAACCTGCAACCGATCATAACTGGTACATTAGGGATCAACCTAAGCTGAGCGGGCTGTTCTTTCAGCCTCCATTATGACACAACGCTGGTTAAATGTTGGGATTGCTCCTTTGTTCTGAGCTATTTAAGTTTTTATTGGAGCTTTGCTCAAATCCCCTCTTGAGATCCTTGCACAGCTTGGGGTGCAGATTGAGCATCAGAAAATCTGAAAGCGTCCAGATGCTCTTTCCAGTCACCAGGGGACAGGATGCCACACACAGGGAGAGTTAGAAGAGCTAAGAAGTGAAGCCCCTCCCTTTCCTCTGAGCCATTACCTCATCACACCTGAACTAACTGCCTATGAAAGAAAGTAGGTCAGCGACAGTATAGTTTCTCCATCTTTTTCATGTTCTGTAACATCACAACTACAAACAGTGTATTGGATTTTATGTAAACGGCCAACACAAAGTGGTGCATAATCAAAGAAGCAGCCAAGAGGTCAGTGGTAACTCTGGAGAAGCTGCAGAGATCCACCACTAAGGTGGGATGATCTGAACAGCTACTAGTCATACACTCCGTAAATCTGCGAATTTGGAAACAGTGGTAAGAAGATAGCCATTGTTAAAAGAAAGCAATAAAAGGTGAAAGAATGGGCCCTGGTCAGACTGGAGAAAAACAAAATTTCCTGTCCTTCATGCAAAATGTAATATGTGGAGAAAAACTTACCCAGCACATCACCCTGAATTCACTATCTACAGCATGTAACATAATGGTGGCAGCATCATGCTGTGGGGATGATTTTATTTAGCAGGAATGGGAAAGCTCTAAACATACAGCCAGAGCTACAATGGTATGGTTTTGATCAAAACTTATTTGTGTGTTATAATGACTCAATCAAAGCGCAGACCAAAATCCTAATGAGGCTAGACTTGAAAACTGCAGTTCATCGATACGGCCCATCCAATCTGACTGAGTTTGAGGTGTTCATCGAAGAAGAATGGGCAAAAATGTCAGTCTTTAGATGTGCAAACCTGGTAGAGACATACCTGAAAAGACCTGAAGTTGTAATTGCAGTAAATTTTAGTCTGGCTGATTGAGCAGTGAGGACAGACTTCATATATCAGGTCACTGCAGAGGAAAGAATAGATGGAGGCCAGAGGCTCTTCAACCCCTGGAGGTGAGATGTTGGTGTTAATGGGGTTGCTAAGGAGAAGGTGCCCTTGAGTTTCTATGGGAGGAGAGAAAACAGAAGACAGGCCAAACAGATCAGAACCTGTTCATTAACAGAAATTCGGATTCAATGCTTACTCCTTTCGCTGGTTGTTAAATTGTTCAGATGTATCTTCACTGAGTTGTCCCATATCTCATGCAGCAGACTATATGTAACATATTAAAACACAAAAGTCTTATTTTGTAAGTCTACCAGGTGCTGAGTCTGTTAAACACATATTTTGTGTGTCAATAAAATGGTGTCTAAATGTTTTGTATGGTTTTTGGCATCACCAGGGCAACAGAGGAACATACTCCAGACGCAGTCGCCTGAAGAGGTCCGATGGCAGCACCACATCCACAAGCTTCATTCTGAGACAGGTAGGGTGCTGAGCCTCATTAGAGTGGCGCAGTGGTGTGTTTGGTTGGGGCGGGAAACAGGGGGTGGGTGGGGAAATAGGGGGGCGTCATTTGAGTAATTTTTTTTGGCGTTATGTGAATTGTGTAATTTGCCTCTTCTAAGTGTCCATCATTCACTCCTTGCTCCTCCCACCTAAATGTATCACAGCAGCGAAATAAATCTCCTTTGCTCTGGCTCCTGCATATGGTGTGCCACCTCAAGCTTATCTGTGGACCCGATCAGGACACACCCCTGAGAGGGTGCATTATGGTCAGCTATTTACAAAGTGTTTAACACTAGTCTCTTCAGTATTAGTAGCTGCCTATTTGTATTTCTCTTCACTATAAAGGATCAATTTAAGCTGCATTCTAGAGCACATTGCCGATTTCTTATTTTCATAATTTCTTTTCACATTTTCATATAAACCATTTAAGGCTTTATTTCCACAAAAGTTAGAAAATGTAGTATATTTTCATAGTTCTATAAAAAAAAACAAAAAAACATTGTTGTCAGCTGCAATCAGGCCGAGAGGACAGCGTGCACCACAAGCGTCTGTGGTGAAGTGTGCTGAATGAGAGCTGAACTGAATGAACCATAAGTGGCAGCTTAATGGGAAATTCACCCTGCGCAGTAGGACATTCCTCCCTGATTGTTTACTGTGGTTATGTACTAAATGAAATCACCCATTTTGTACCCAAATGTAACAGCAACATATAAATAAATACAAGTTGATTGTAGGAAAGGCATGTTTAGATCAGAATAGATCCAAAGCTTTAAAATGGTTTTGCACATTTGCCTTATTAAATGGAGGGCGTCCGGTTTGAAAATTCTTTTGGGCTCGACAAAAGAAAGAATTTAGTCTATTCTCTGCAATAGGAACAGGATTTGGGTAAAAGTCAGTGGTTGGTTTGGGACAGTCAGAAGAGTTTCATTTCAGGATGAGCTTTATTGGCCAAGATCGTGTTCACAAACAAGTAATTTGTCTTCTGCTACAGACGCAGCACTAGTAGGCACATAGGAAGTGGGATGGAGAGAGGGGCAAGACATGTAGGTCTCTGGAGTTATGACTCAAACCCGGGTCAGCTGCATCGAGGACTGAGGCCTCTGTATATGGGTCATACGCTTTACAGCTACGCCAGGCGCCACGCCCCCCAGTGGCAAATACTTTAACCTGCTGATATCCATTTTAGTCTATTCTGAGTTGTTCCAAAAAGCTGTAACATTTATTGTAAATTCCTGTTTTCTTTTCCCATAAATGCCCTTGGAAAGTTTCTGTCTTAATAAAATTAGCAGGTTTTACCCCATTTAAATCTCTGTAAAGTAAAAAGGCAGCAAGTTTGAGTTTGTTCTGAATATTTTCAACTACTGTCCTGCTTGAACTACTGCAGAAAAACTTGTGCAAATTATTGCAATGTAGATTTTAACAACTGAAGAAGTAAGGTTATCAGTGAAGCACCAATGTATGTGTGAAGCAACTATCTAAAAATGATTGTTTTTAATGAGAAAAAGCTGCCATTTCCTTACATAGGAAGCCTTTAGAGTGAAGAGGCACAAAAGTGAAATGGAGTGAGATGTATTTAAAAGGCATGTGATGTTTTTACTGTACAAGTTTGGAATGATCTGCTTACAGGAAACCAGGGCATGGCATCAGCTGCCTCACAGTCTTAGACTTGACATTAAAAGAAGCCTGAGAAAATTCGTCCATAGTTGCAGAGTACCTTTTTTTTTGACCTCAATCCATCATTTCATGACGTAAAACTGCACCCTCATTTAACATCAAGTAAAATAATCGCTTTGACTTTAAACGATCTGTTGCTGGGATGTGAGCCTCTGTGCCCTTCTTCAGTTTAGGGAATTCAAATGGCCTGGATTTGTGGCAACCTGGAATATCAGGCTGCTGTGCTGCTTTGTAATCATCCACTAATCATGTATTATTCATAAAGGCTGGCGTGTTTGAATGGAGAGGCGGCTGTCTCCTTTATGTACGCAACTATGAAACAAATTCAAATTGGTCTTCTGAATGAAATCCCTCCTATAATTTATAAAATAGAAGGGACTTAAAATGGACTTTGACATCCCTCTAAGAAGTTACTTCAACCTAGCTTTACATTGCAGAGTCCTCAACTTCTATTATGTTTAGTTCTGTCCATCACAAAAACAAACTTTCTTTGTAGGAAACATAATGAGATAATGTGGCAACAGATTGAAAGTTTCTATTTTCATCAAAGCAAGCATTAAGTAGACTAAATGTTCTAACTATTTATTTTCTTGGGTAATTGTGGTAAATTGTGAGTCGTGGTAAAAGGAACAGGAAAGAGAAAGAAAGTAAGCATGGCACAAAGAAGAAACCTGAATCAAAAGTTAATGAGGAGGATGGAGATTGATACTAAAGCTGATGCCCACTCGTTCTCCTGTTAAACACTCGCTGATTTCTGTAACTCCCCCGCTGTGATCTGTGTCATCATCCGCACGTTCGTCATCAGGTGAGAAGAGGAGCGAGTGGGCTCCGTTTGATTCCCTCGTGTATCCATAGTAACAGCCACCCTTTAACAACAAAGGTCAGTCCCAGAAGGTTGTTATAAGCAAACTACACCTCCTTCCTTTCACAACATCAAACAAGTATTTACATCAAATACTCTCCAGTATCAAGAGGAGCTTAAGGGGAAACTTTAAAGTGCAGGGCAGTTCGAGAGGTAACAAAATCTCCAAAACTCACCCATTAGATGGTAATGTAAACACCTGCAGCTTCCTAAATACCACTGGGACTTTAACTAGATCTGTTTGCTTTGGTCAGATGAGATTAAGGTTTTGCTTTTCAGCAGCAAACACTCCAGTAGGAGAATTATGGCCCACTCTTTTTTGCAGAATTGCTTTAATTCTGCCTCATTGTTTTTGAGAATGAATGTCCTGCTTAAGGTCATGCCAGGACTTTGACTAGGCCACTCCATTACCTTTATTTCAGAGACATGCCGGTGTGCTTTGCATCCCTGTCCTGCTGTATAACCTAATTGTGTTTAAACTAAACGTCCAACTGATGGCCGGACATTCTCCTTCAGGATTCAACGGCCATTATGGCAACTCATGGGGGTCCTGAAGCAACAAAGCAGCCCCTGACCATCACGCTGCCGACACCATGTTTGCTGATTTAGTTTTACACCAAAAGCTCCAGGAAGCACAGCTACCAAAAAATTCAACTCTTGGCTGAGCCCACAGAGCATTTTTGCCAAAAGTCTTGGGAATCATCAAGATGTTTTTGCAAAATATGAGATGCACCTTTATATTGTTTTTTGTCAACAGTCGATTGTAATGAAATTCTTCCATAGTACCATTTTTGGCCATTCTTTTACTTAGTGTTTAATAATCAACACCGACCTTACGTGAGGTAAGTGAGGTCATCATTTATACACATTGCTTTGGATGTTTAGATGTGGTTCTGGGTTCTTTTGTGATCTCCGAGATCAGTTGTTGATGCTTTCTTTGAGTAGGTTTGTCAGACCCCTACTTTTGTGAAGGTTCACCATTGTTCTATGTTTACTCCATTGGTGGTTCACTGGAGTCCCATGGCCTTAGAAATGGCTTTGTAATGCTTTCCACCCTAATAATGTAATTAAATTTGTTGCCTATTTGTCAAAGTTCTGATTTGATGGTGGACCAATGTGCACACTGGGTCGTGGAAGCCACATGGTGAGTAGAATAGCCTTTAATTTAACTAACAGACAGACTCACAGGCTGATGCAGGACTTGGAATGCAGGTAGGGTTACAGAAATAGAGTAGGTAGTAAACAGTAGGAACCAGTGGTGAGCAATAAAAACCAGAGGGTATAAATACGGAGGCAGGGTGGAGAACAGTCCAGTGAACAAGGGGGGCGAATCAGGAGAAATATGGAGCAGCTGGTGACAGGGAGAATGCAGGGCAACAGAAGGAGGGAGGCTAATTAACACAGATGAGAACACAGAGAAGCAATTTGAAACATTGTTTCAAATCTTCTACAAATTTTTCATGACGCTATATACTCCTAACCAAACTAAAATCTGCCTTTTGAGTTAAAATGATGGAGCCGACTCATTTTTTACAGGGCACTGTAGTGGTCCTCTGCTTGCTCTGCTGACACAGGCAGATGCTTCTATGATTAGCCGGTGTGCAGATGTCTGATCAGTTTCTGGGCCAGTAAGTAGGCTCCTTGAAAAGAGGACACAGCAGCAGATGTTCACTGTAGAGTTATCCCAAGCTGAAGAACCAAATTGCACAGAGAACCTTTTGCTCGTCTTCAGCTTTTTAATATTCATTTGTTGACTTTAGAAGCTAAATGTTTCTACGCCCCTCAGGTTATTTTAGTTTACAGACCAGGGCGCAGTTATTTTTACCCCTGGTAGTATAATCTCACACGGATAAATGGAGAGAAATACAACCTTTAATGTGAGAATATGTATTTAGTGAGGAAAGAGAATCATATGTTAAGAAATAATTGTTTTGAACAAAATCACCAGCAGTACAGTTCGTTGTATCCCTGCTTTTAATACTTTGCACAACCCACTTTTGCCAGCAGGATAGCTCTTAGGGCTCTGTTGTAACATTTGTACAACAGAGCCCTGTTACACTGTTGTAACATGTGTGCAATATATACAGAGAGACATTATTTTCCTCTGCAACAATCTCTTTAGATCGTCCAGAGTCCCGGGTCCTCTCTTATTCTATCTTCTCTTCAGCTCACCCCATAGGCTTTCTAGAGGATTTAGGTTTGAAAACTGAAATGTCCACAGGAGAAGGTCTATCGTTTGTGTTGTAAACCATTTCTGTTTTGAATCGGTTGCATGTTTTGAACCCAGTCATGACACATTTTCAGTTTACTGGTAGAGCCCTTCAAAGTTCATGTGGTCTTGAAAACAGACCCACAGCGTCACAAATTCTCCTCTGTACTCACCGGTGGGCATGTGGAGTTTTTCCTCATATTCATCTTTTGCTTTGTTCCAAACCCACCTGAAGTGTTTGTTGCTGAAAAGCTTAATCTTTGTCTCATCTGACTAAAGCACACAGATCAAGTTAAAGCCTAGTCAAGTTAAACAAACTTCACATGTTTACATTTGTGGTGGTAGGACAGAAAAGACCTTTTTTCTTTCATCACTTCCAAACAACCAGTTGTCAGGTAAATAGCATCTAAGGGTTGCTATGGAGATTTGGTGATCTCAAGATGTCACTCTTTGTTGGATTTTTTTCTCCCACCCTTTCTAACCTTCCCGACTTTCATGGTAGGATTATATATACGAAATGGGTTCTGTGTCATATATTCAAAACACCATCCTGCTCACTGTGTGTGGTACAAAGTTACAGCTCATACCCAACGGCCATTGGGCGAGAGGCAGCATACACCCTGGACAGGTGGCCAGTTCATCACAGGGCAACACAAATACACACACGACAAACAACCATGCACACACCCTCATATCTAAGTGCAGTTCACAGAGACCAAATAACCTAACAGTCATATTTTTGGACGGTGGGAGGAAGCTGGAGTACTCGGAGTGAACTAATGCATGCATGGATAGAACATTGCAACTCCATGCAGAAAGAGCACTGGCCTGGGGTCTTTCTGCATGGAGTCTGCATGTTATCCCTGTCCCTTCATAAGTTCTCCGGTTTCCACAGCTCAAATAAATGAATGTGGTTATGATCTCAAAGATGAAGTTCCTAGTTTGACGTTTTGGTGGTATTGCTGTAGACTGTTGAATATTTCTGAATATGTTTAACAAAGCAAAATAAAAACATTGAAATATATTTGCCCTGCGATGGACTGGTGACCTGTCCAGGGTGTACCCCGCCTCCTGCCCGTAGACTGCTGGAGATAGGCACCAGCTTCCCCGCAACCCACTATAGAAGAAGCGGTAGAAAATGACTGATATTCTAAACAGCAGCCTCTTTAAATGATGTATTTAGTTTTTTTTTAAAAACAAGAGCCTGAAGGATATCTTGAGACTTTAACTCATATGTAGTAAAATACATAATATAAATAGTACCTTAGGGTTTTTGCTGACTACTCGGGGTTCATAAAATACAGGTAGTTTACCTAAAAGCCTATATATAGCAGTCAAAATACATAAACAATTAGCAGACACTGACATAGTCAACACAGTGCCTGATAAGATGAGAGTGATGGAAAATGACAAAATTATTGATTTTTAGAGTTACAATGTGTGTTTATCCCTAGAATTGCTGTCATGTTTTTGTCATTTAAGTTATTAAAACTAAATATTAGGGGGGGATTTATATTATTCAGCACCCTTTACATTTTTTATTCCTAAAATGTATCTTTTCTATAGATTGGAATTTGACCTAATTTTTCTGTTTGCCGCCTAGAAAGTGATAAGGGGTGGACACTGCTTATCCCCCACTATTTAGGCCACCCAGCTAAGTTCAGCAGCATCATTTAATTAATGAATTTCTTGTGTAGACCATTAATACCACGGATCACTGCTTATACAACTCTCCAATCTGCGAGCACTTCCTAGGTAGATCTGCTCCCGTATTCACAAAGAATAAAAGTAGCTCCTAGTGTCTTTCTAAGAAAACTCTTCTAATTCTAAGATTTTTCTTAGCATTTTCCCTCGTTAAGATAAAAGTTATTCATGAAGCATCTTAGGCCTTAAGAGAGCTCCTAAGGCGAGGAGATGTTAAGAATAGTGAGGAGGATTTTAGTGAGCCTAAGAGTGTCTTAAGCAGAGACGAGGTTGGAAAGGCAGAGAGAAAGGAGATATATTTTCCTACAATGAACAACAGTGAAGTAAGAAAACGCTGCTGGTTCGACTGTGCAGGGATCCACCCACTAAAGTCGACTAAATAAACTTCTATAACAATCATACAATTATTAATATAGAGATAAGATAAACTTCATCATCCTCCTTGTTGGAAATTAAATAGTTTCATGGGCAGGACAGATTAAAGGTGCCCTTCTAGCAAGGTGTTTGCACCGTGGTTCCAGGACCAAATCTACCTTTCAACACTCCTCTCTTCAGGCTCTGCTCCTCTGTTCAGTTTGGTTTTCTCCACCTTTTTGTCATTTTACCAAACTAAACCTCATCATATAAGAAGCAGTAGAAGAATGCAGTATGAAAATGACCAACATGGTGAGTAAACATAATAAGCAAATTAAAATGACAAGCATATAAATAAATGCATGATCATGTGTGACAAATTTTGTGTAAAGTCATCATGATTTACACATTTCTGAATACAGTTTAAATTCTATTGGTTAATTTCTCTCCATTGATAACTAGGAGCACTGTTTTTTTCAACAACCAATCACGGCTTCTGCAAGACAGCGTCAACCACGCCTCCTCACTAAGATAGGAATATCAGCCATCTCCTCGCTCAGAGTCGCTCTCAGTAGAGAACAGAATCAGTCTTCAGCTAGGAGTCCTTGACAAGTATTTTTAGGCTAAGATAGGAGCTCTCTGAGAGGACTTTGAGGATCTTTGTAAATACGGGCCCTGGTTTTTTGTATCCTTATCCTTGTTTGTGCAAGACAAAGATCTCTATTCTGTTTTATTAGCAATATGTCCAACATTAAATCAAATAGTACTGTTCATAGTCGTAGTATTTAAGGTGTTCTAAGCCCTTGATTGGCTGCATCAGATGTGAATGAAACCACATCTGATTTGCACGTTCTGTGATGAAGAATACTATTCAGCAAACTAAATTATTTTGCGAATTCTGTCATTTAAAGTAGGATTTAATGTTGGAATTGCAGTGTAGTTTTATTTCTGTATTTAATTTGTGTCATTTGTTTATTGAATTTCATATTTAAAGATTAGAATATTTTGTTGGTAATGTCATTTTGTTCGAGACAGATCTGACCCACATACAGAAGAACACAGAACCACAACTGAATAGGGAAAGGTGTTTTATTTAGAAAGTGATACTGGAACGTGAACAGTAGAATCGCCACTGCATGGAGAGAGGGGAAGGAGAACTGGTGATAAGAACTATAATCTTTGAGGAAATAACAAAAAGTAATTATGTGAATACTAGAACGGCTTACTAAGAGAGTGAAGTCAGGTCGCCAGGGGTAGAGGGAGTCGGGACCCAGGTGTGCGAAGCAGAGAGGTCCAGATGGTTTTACTTGAGCTGGGAAGTGAGTTCTGGTGAGTCCAGGAATAAATCCAATGTTCAGGTACTTGCGTTGAAGGATGGACAGGATACGCTTCTGCCTTGGTTCAAGAGACGAAGGAGAACAGGAAGCTGCCAGCTTAATACTTGGAAACGAAGTCCAAACAAAATCCACCAAACATAGGTAGTCTTGATTATCCAGAAACGTCTGGAAATGAAGCCAAAGTTCAACGAAGAATGATCAGTAGGCTCAGGTTTCTGCCTGCGAAGGAACATAAATAACATCAGCTTAGGAACAAGAACATAGGTTAGAGGGGGCTGGGCTTGTTACCACGGACGGCAAACACTCTGGCATCGAAGTACTGGCAGCCTCCTGCTTAAATACTCCAAAGTAATGAGCAGATCAGTCGCACCTGTTGCCCAGCACACTGGAGAACTCTAGCACCATCTGGAAAGTGAAAACAAAGTGCAACAAAAACATACACACACAAAATCCAAAACCCCGACAGGTAAGTGTTTAAAGATGAAAAGAAAATTGTTAAATGATCATGTGTTAAATTTCAATTTGAATTTGTAACCTACAGAAATGCAGTGTTGTGGTCCACTATATCATGGTAGGCATTTCATGTGGAAATATTTATTTCAGCCATTAAAGACTTCATACTTAGGGTGAAAAACCGTTTAGCCTTGACTTGGACTTGGGAGAAAAGATTATGAACATCTCTAGTGTCTGAACTACTTTTGACTACTTTTGATTTCTGTTTTTTTTTTTTTTCTGTTTTCATTGAGTGCAAAGTCATGGCACCGGTTCTAAGGATGCAACAGCCTGTTTTGCTGCTTTCAGCAAGCCAAGGCTTGCAATAAAAAAAATTTAATTTGGGTTGAGATAGAATAGGTGGTGCATGTTAATTCTTACCTCTCTTTCAGTAAACATATCTCATGTCCTCACTGAAGAAAAACTATTATCTGTTGAACTATTATTCCAATAATCAATAAAATCTATAAGCTTTTAGCCCTCTGCTGCTGTTCTCATCATGACTGATATTTGCCCCTTGTGGCTCCTCCTAGTCTCGGCAGTAAATGAATCCCCCAGTTCAAACAATATTTCTTGATAAGCTTAAATGTTTACACAATGATAAGAAAAATATTTTTTTTAATCTGCAAATTACAAACATATCTCACCTAATACATAAACATTCAGTAGATCTGTTTCTTTGGTAAGAACCAAACTCAAATTCTTCCTTTATATTGGTGTAAAGCTCATTATTGACTCTATGTTTGGGGTCTGTTTATAAGTTGCCGTAGTGTTGCACTCTTTAAAAGCACTCTGTCTCAGTGAGCCAATTGTGACAAATTGACCTGTCGGCCTTTGACTATACCTCCTATCTAAATCTCCTCTAAACAAACAAAATGAGAGGATTTGTTCTCCGGTATCTTAAATAAAAGACACTATAATGATCACCATTATGTACAGTTTAGACAGAATAGGCTGCCTAGTGACATATTTGGAAAAAATGAGAGTTTATAATTACCACCCATGCAGTCAGCAGTTGGAATTATATTCATTAGTAGGACTGTCATAATTTTTATTATTTTATTTACGATAGGGATGCACCGATATGACAATTCAGGCCGATATCGCTATGTGATATTCGTGTCACTGTTATGGTGAATAACAGATATTTACCGGTATTATATACTATCTATACTATCTATATACAGGGGTTGGACAATGAAACTGAAACACCTGGTTTTAGACCACAATAATTTATTAGTATGGTGTAGGGCCTCCTTTTGCGACCAATACAGCATCAGTTCGTCTTAGGAATGACAGATACAAATGTCCTGCACAGTGGTCAGAGGGATTTTAAAAGCCATTTTCTTGGCAGGATAGTGGCCAGGTCACTAACGTGATACTGGTGGAGGAAAAAGGTTTCTGACTCGCTCCTCCAACAACACCCCAAAGTGGCTCAATAATATTTAGATCTGGTGACTGTGCACGCCATGTGAGAGTTTCAACTTCACTTTCATGTTCATCAAAAAACCAATTCTTTCACCAGTCTTGGTGTGTGTATTGGTGCATTGTCATCCTGATTCACACTGGCACGCCTTCAGAATACAATGTTTGAAAAACCATGATGCACATGGTCCCTAGAATGGTTCGGTAGTCCTTGGCAGTGACGCGCCCATTCTAGCACAAGTATTGGGGACCAAGGGAATGCCATTGATATGGCAGCCCAACCCAATCACTGATCCACCCCCATGCTTTCACTCTGGGCATGCAACAGGTCTGGGTGGGTTACGCTCTTTGGGGGCTTCTTCACACCGTAACTCTTCCCGGATGTGGGGGGGAAAACAGTAAAGGTGGAATCATCAGAGTAACAAACATTGTTTCACATTGTCCACAGCCCAAGATCTGCGCTCCCTTGCACCCATGAAAAGCGACGTTGAATTGGCATGAGTGACCGAAGGCGTTTGGCTATAGGCAGCCCCGGCTGTGTATATTGACCGTGGGTATTCATCCGACGGGACAGTTCGGTGGAAAAATAACAGGAGAGTTGAGGTGCTCATTTACTTCTGTCGTGATTTGGGCAGCCGTGGTTTTTTAGTTTTTTTGGATACAATCCGAGTTAGCACCCCACGAAAAATCCCATTTCAGGACAGCTTCCTCTTGCGTCCCGACAGTTAATCCTGTTGGATGTGTTTTCGTCCTTCTTGGTGGATGCTGACATTACCCCATGGATTACCGTGGCTCTTATACAATCACAAAGACTTGCGTCTTGGTCACAGATGCGCCAGCAAGGACGTTGCACCAAACAATTTGTCCTCTTTTTTAACACTGGTATGTCACCCCAGAATGTTAGTGTGCGTTCAAAAGTTTTGAGCACAAAACTGATTGCTTCTTGTGCCCTTGCTAAATTGAACCTTCGAGCAACTCTTGGCTCTTACTGGTGGGGCAAATGTGCAATTAATGAAGAACTTGGATACAAGGCTGGTCCAATTAAGCCAGGAAAACCCTCCCACCAAACTAAAATGGGGACAGGTGTTTCAGTTATGTCCGACACCGCGATTTATGGTGTGTATTGTCTCCTACCCTTTCGACACCGTGAAACAACAAACCCCACAACGCTGACATTGCCTTCTCTCTTTCCAGTTAAACACCATTTACGGTCAGCAGGGCCATTCAGTATCCACCGTCATACATGCCCCAACAAAATATCACATGGGTAAACCCCCCTCCTCTCCCCCCCTCCAGGGAAACACAAACAGCAGCAAGATGGGTAATAAACTCATGGTATTTAGATATCGGGCCCCCAGTTTTAATTATCGGACCAATAAAAGCTATGTAAAAAATTAAGTTATCGCTGTTATAATTAATAAATTGGGATAAATTAGGGGTTACTGATAAAACACCAACATGCAGTCCTTCTCAATGATTTTTAAAAAAACAAGTGTGTGCAGAAAGTCTGGCAACATTTTCCATATAAACTCATACGTAATGTATTATTATTGGTTAAACAGCTGCAGAGGAACTACACAGTTTTTGTGACCATCAACAAGCCTCTGGCATAATATCAGGCCAGATGTTTGACCACTCTTCCTGTTAGAAATACTAGTTGATAAAAGGTGGAATGTTTTCCCTTCCTTTGATTTGTTGATTTTCTGACATGGAGCCAACCTTTACTTAGTACATACATCGTTTAATAGTGTTGAGGTCATGGCCCTCCCAAAAACCTAATGTCAGCCTGCTTTACCAAGTCCAAAACCAGTTTTGACTTATTTTTGGGAACGCTGTCGTGAACAATCCACAAAATTTGTGGCCACAAGCTTCAAGCCTCCATTAAAATTCAAAGCCTGTCCAATAGGTGTGTGTTTGAATTATATATAGGAAGACTTGCGGTGTGTCAATGAAGAAACAGAAGCGCATGCTCGCATAAATCGATATTTTCAAGCTGAGACCACATGGGACGATGCCCCCAAATCCAGAAAGGGGGAAGGTCAACATTAAAGACATGAGCATTGAGACTTGTTTGTTTCTTGCCCTCAATAGCTTAAAACAATAATGTTTGGAGGCATTAAGGTGAGGTTTTCAAACCTAGGAACACTGTAGAAGCTGCAAAGCATTGTGGTGGAAGAATCATTCTAAGGGACCCTTTTACTCTTCAGTATACTGGGTGATCACGGGAAACGTGGATGGGAATAATAAAGGAGGATGACTTACTTCAACATCATCATGCTTTCGGATGATTTGAAAAACTTTGAATATAATTTTGTGTTCCAGCAGGACATCGATCCCAAAACACACATCAAAACTGCCTTTGGAAAGGATAAGGCAGGCTAATATAGGGTTTCTAGGAGCGTCCTGCCCTCATCGTACTGAAAATATACCCCGTAACAGATAAGTATTTTTTGCCAATTATGATGTAGGTACAAATGTCAGACCTGGCACTTTAATTTGTACTGAAGCTAGCGAGACGATGTGGCGCTTTTAATGTTTGTTGTTTTTGTTTGTCATGTTTCAACTCAAGCATATATGTTACATGTTTCTTAGGGAGGGACAGAATGTAGGGTTTAACTTTTTTCACGCGATTTCAGTTTGGCTTACACCAAGTGGCCACCGAGAGGAGTGCATTGTGGTGTTCTACTTTTTACTTATAATGTGGAACCAACGTTGACATCCAAATCCTACCGCGTTTTGAATAGTTAAAATAGTATGTAAACAAACAAAGCTTCAGAGGTCCTGTGAGCCATCGGGGTATGTTTTTCACTCATTTTTTTTAATTTAGTTCATGTATCCTGTTTGTTATATGCAGGGGGTCATTTTAACAAAGGAAAGTTCATATCAACACAAAATTCGACAGTTCCTAGAAAAACGGCTATTTAAATTCAGCTTCTTTCCATGTTTTTGTTGTGTGTGGTTCTCTGAGCCTTTTCAGGAACTCTTCTTTTACATGACCTTCTGAGAGGATCGTGTTCTCTGGTTGCACACATTAATAACATCAGGGTTGCCATAAAACTGTAGGAAATTATGAAGACTTGGACCATCGTTTGGGAATTTACTGTTCCAATGGTCATTAATACAAAATGTCTATTTATTTTACTTACTTTTTATGCAAATATAATGTTAATAATCAGGTCTGAAAAGAAGTAAAGCTATAAAAGTAAATTAATAAACTAAACAAAACTTAAAAACAAGTATGAAGAAACTACTTGAAGAGAGATTTTGAAGGGAAGTATTAGTGGTTGATTAAAGGTGTAACTTTGTAAAACATTCCATCAGTATGTGTGTTTCTTTCAGAAAAATAATTGTAAAGATTTTTGTGCATCATTTGGAGTTCCAAATACCTAGGAAAGGTTTGGAGAGGAAAAGAAAAAGGAGCATTTGAAAGAAGAGAACCTTTGTCAGGTTCCAACTAGAACCGGCATGATGAGAACAGGCCAAGAGAGTGCATACTGTTAGGTCAGACAGCTGTGGACTTTTTATGAACCAACTTTGCTTTCTGATCCAGTTTCCATTAGCTTTGTACCTCTATCTGCTGTAGGGATTGTCGACTCCATCAGCAGTTCTGTCTGCTCGGGGAGGACATTTACAGACCTCTGAGGGGTTCCTCTCTTTGGAATTAGTAACCAAATTATAAACAGTATCAACAAAGTTATGTTGCTGGATATGCTGGCTTTTCTCAATCACAGGTGTGTGAAGGCAAAACAAACAAAAATCACTGAATTTCTCAACTTTAAACAAAGTGATCAAGCATGTCTTAAATTCTGATCTAGCTCTCTTTATTGTTCTGGTTCTGTTTCTCTCTTAAGACTTATTGATACCTCGTAATCCACTTTGTAGCTTGCTCATCTGTGTTGCCTGTGCAACATGCATTTCTGTACCCTCCCACCAGAAGTCTCTGTTGATGTCTGCATGCAACCCATTTTTTTATGATCACAATGGCAGTGAATGCCACCAGCAACAATACACTCCCAGCCAGATGGTGGAGCCTAACACAGAGCAGATCAAGAAAACAACGGGTCAGATCACAAGCAGAAGAATAGAAACAACAACAAAGTTTGTTTTCCAGTGTGGGTAATTTATCTCTTAGTGACTTCAAGGATGCAAAAAGTGCATTAATATTTTAGTGAAAAATCACTTTATTTTTTCTTTTCAGCCCTTTTCTTCTTCATCTCTTCTTAGTAGACAGTGTATAAACCACCGGATCATTGCCCCCTATTAGGCTTTAGTGTATACTGAATATCTGTGTGGATTGCAGTTGTTCAGAGAAGCTAAAATGAATGGTGGCATGTCCAAACAGAAAACACGCGCAAGATCAATGATTTGTACAATGTTTTCATTTGCATGTGTTTAACATTCACGAGTGTATCAGAAACAAGTAGTTATACAATGTGTGTTTACTGTGTTTTTGCAAACATATAAGTAATGTTTATACGGTCCGTTCTTCGTCTTTGCCACTGCGCTTGTTGCTTCTATTGTCTGCACCTTCGACTCGCCCTCCGGTGACCTTGCAGTTTGTGCAGAAAAATCAAGTATTCTGCTGTGCCCAAGTTGAACCAGAGTTCACGCTCTGGAACTTCTTTTTGTCGGTGGAAATGCACGTCACCGGTTCAAAATAAGATTTGGGAACGGGCTTCGATCTGTGTTGGGGGTAAGAGTGGACTATTGTATTCTAATGCGAAAACAACTAAACATGCATTCATTTCAGAATCTTGCTGATTTCTAAACTTAGCAGAATGAGACCATAAAGACATTTAATTTCACACGTATTAACAAATATCGAAATAAACAGTTAATCACAGTGGCTTCAGGGTCAAAAAATATTGATAATCTTGCACACACAATCTCTAGAATAACAGGTGATTTAGCTCCATTTAAAGTAATGAAGGAAGCTTTCTAAACAGCCATGTTCATAAGTAAATTGTGCAGAAAGTCCAGATTCCTGAGTTCCATATATCTAGAAACCTTTTTTCTATAATGTCATATAATCAAGCTAAAGTTCTAGTAAAGCCTATATAGGTCACATAAGCTGAAAATGTCAATATGACATTTTCCATATTCAGAAAGGTTATAATCCGGGTAGTTTTCTTTCCCATTCACTGCCAATATTAAGTGTCAATCTGTACACTCTTAAGTGTGTACGGTAGCATCTGCACAGTGATGTGCTTTGTGATCAGTTTCTGTTTTACAGATGTTAATGGATTGGTATAATAGTCCTGTTGTGTCCATGAGGCTGTAAAGATGTGAGTAGTTCCTGTAACACACCAGCAGCATCGATAACATCAGTCCTGCCTCCTGTTTAAAGTATCATCGCTCAGCCTGTTCACCTCGGCATGTGTAAATTAAATGTCAGTCTTTGCAAATGGCTGTTTATTTTAAGAGGTACACACACACACACACACACACAACTCGCTGCTGAATGATGCTCTGAGGCTTCAGACACCCCTGTCTCTGTCTCTCTGTCTCTCTCTCTCTCTCTCTCTCTCTCTCTCTGTCTCTCTTCCTTACTCACAGCCTAGCCATGCTGACTGGAGTCTCCGTCAGCCAATGGTAGGGCAGCATCACACACTGCCATAAGCAAGTGCGGGAGGAAAGGATTGGCTGGAGTGATCAAAGCTCTGAAAGCAGATGAAATGCCAGGTCTCCTGTGCATCTGGGAAAAACTGGGCTACCTTATGATGGGAACAGATACTCACTCCACTTGTTGGCATTAACGCTCAGTTCAACATCAGGAAGGAAAACCAATCCACCTTTTTTTTAATGTTGCATGCTCTGCTGTGGTGTGGGCTCAGCACTGTCTACCTTCATGTGGAGAAAGAGGCTGCTGGTGCACTTATTGACTCCCCCTTCCTCCTCATCCATCCTCTCTGGATCAGGTTTTTTGCAGTAGAGATCCGCTTCCTGGAATCTCAGTCCTCCATGTACGATAACCTCTACCTCCATGGCTTTGAAGACTCTGAGGCGGTAAGTGGATGGGCTGGTCCGCTACTGAAGAATGAGACTTAAAGGGGCTGAGGATGCATATTTCCTGGGGGGGGGGGGCTTTAAAGCATTTGATCCACAGATAGAAACATACTTAAAAGAAAAGTCATAGGTGGCATAAAAATGTCTGAGAATAGTAGAAGAAATGCTTACAAAGGCACAAATGTCAGAGCCTCTTGTGAGAGGAAGAAAGGAGGGAACCCCGCTGAGGCAGAGTCTGCTGAGACTGAAACGCTTCTGTAATTCCACCTGACGTGCTGGCTGCGTCCTGAACATAAAAGGCAGAGGGAAATTTAGCACATTCTGACCCATCTTCAGTACTTACAGTACATGAAGATGTTTCTGCTTTGCAAGAATCTTTGTAACTCCTCCAGAGCTGGCATTGACATTTAGTAATGCTCACCTTGCCCATTTTAAGGAGAATATTTAAGTTGTTGGGAATATAAATATCTGAAGCATCACTTTTGACTTCCAACTGCAGTTGTTAGAGAAACTGATTAAATGGAGTTCTAAATTTAATACTTTTCTTTATTAAATTTTGCTCAAACCGTAACTTGAGTCACATATTTCTCAACACAGAATGTTTCACTGTATATTTTGTACTCTTTTTGACACTAATCATATGCAATCCTCAGACTCTGGTTCCCACACAGTGAGGGCTGCTGTTATCAGTCCAGATCCATATTTAGTTCTGCCCTGACAGTTCTAGCGGAGACATCTTTCATGGTCGTATAATGCTTGTGGTTTGCTATCAGCCTTTGTCATTAGCTTGTCTGGTTCTCTTTAGTGAGTGACACCTCATCCAGGAATGGCTGACGCACTGGGAAGACGAAACAAATAAAGGCATTCATTTCATCCCGACTCTTGCTGTGATGATTCTCAGGCCGACTTGTCTGACTCATTGTGAGTTGGGCTTGCATAAATTCACACACACAAAAAAGCCGTCAATTTGAGTACATTTGTTCAGTGGGGAAAATATCCCATGTTAGGAAACAATTTCTTTTGACAAAATCACCAGTGGCACGTTTGTTACCCCCACTCACAGTACTTCCTTTTGCTGTGTAGGATATCACTTAGTCTTCTGCCTGGATTGGAGCATACAGAGAAAGGGTTCTTTCCTATGATCTGTTTAATTCAGTTCAGTTTCATGTATTTATATAGTACTAATTTACAACTATTGTCATTTGAGGCACTTTACATGTAGAACAAGTTGGATTCATTTACAATTATACAGAAATATTAATTTTAATTAATATTATTATTATTTAATTAATATTAATAATTTTATTTAACATTTCATCCAATCATATAGATGGATTAGATTAAATGACACAGTCAAATCTGACCCTAAAAGTTATACAAGGTCGTTTAATTTAGTTTATAATTTCAAAGCCCAGACATTGTTTACTTTATTATTATTATTGATTTTTGTGTTTTGTGAATCTTTCCTGGGTTGGTTTGGATTATTATTCTGTTGTAAAATCCCAATGAAGAAAAAATGTAAGTTTACTTTTTATTTAAAATGTCCTGGCATCACAACCAGTTCATGATGCCATACACTCTAACTAAGTTCCTAGGGTTTCACAGATCCTTAAGCTTATTTAACAGTGGCCATGATGTGCTTTTTCAAATAGTCATTCCCCCCCCCCCCCCCCCCCTTCAATAAAGATGTCCCCCTAAAGAGCCATTATAAACACAGTTCAAATGTTTAAATAATAATATAGTTATGCTAAAGAAAAGTAAAACTCAAACGATTTGAATAATAAACGTAAAATGCGTTTCTTAATTATTGAAAGAGCTTGGCCCCCCATTATACAAAGTGGTTTGGTCTGCATGCCGTTTCCAGCGGGTGGTGCTACCGGCTGTTCCTCTCGGCAGCTTCGTGTTATAGTGAGTTACAAGCTCGCCTGATGAGGGAACTGCTCCAAGGTGTAAAAGCCAGGAAATCATTTATCACACCACTTGTTCAACGAGCACAGGGTTGTAACATGAAAAGTGACATTTCCCCCGCTTTGTCCAAAATCAGCCTTTGTTTTTATCAGCTAACTGGTTAAGCAAATAGCCGAGCTTATGATGGTTAACAAGCTCAAACTAGTATGCAGTATAGCAGCAGTGACAGGGGACAGAGGAGGACACAAGAACAATAGATGAGGGAAAAGAGGAGCAAATAAAGGGGACAGATTTTTCAAAAACATCTCTCAGGATGTTAATTTCAGATATAAGCCTTATTCATATTTTACTGACATTTTAGATTTGTTCCTAGAGATATCCAGATTTTGATAATGTATACAAGTATTTTGAATTTACGTTTGAGGTCAGAGTTTTGATTATTTTTTGTCGGCTAGTTGTTATCACATGACGTAGATGTTCAGTTTGACAGATATCGATTTTTTTTTAAAGTCAGATTGTTTAGTTTTGATTGTTAACAAAACTCCCAGGAATTACTCTCTGAAAGTTTGCTGTTTATTGCGCGCCCCTCCCCCTTACTCTTTATATATCTTAACTGTATTCACATTATAAAGGAAACTTCCATTTTAAGGCTTGAGCATCATTGTCCCCATTGTTATTACGAGAAGAAAACAGCAGTTCAGTGTTATTGTAGGAAATCTGAGTAGGCATATTTGCAATACAAAACAATTTCCAGCTACTAGTGTACTGCCCATACACAAATGTATGACTCATCTTTACCACAGCTATTATATAAAACACAGAGCCCATCAAACCTGCTGCCCTGGCTGATAGGAGTTGTACTACACCTCATATGTTGAGGTGCCAATAGTGCGCTATGATCCGAAATGCCGTTTTTAGGTTAAACCTGGAGACCTGTGCCCCACTGACCTCCAGGGTCATCTGGGCGTTGTGTTGTCAGCCGCTGGATGCACTGCAGAAAGGGATGTTTAAGGTGAAACCACACCGAGCCGTGGCGTCTGCACAGATAAAGCTTGAGTGTGAACCGATGGACTCAAGATCGCTCACTTGGCTTTCTTAAAATTGACAATAGTCATTTTGGAAATGCGGCAAAGTAACATGTGCTCAGACTGACATCGTCCCTCTGATTCATGTATAAACAGTGCCAGGAATGTATTATGACAAAGGCAGGAAGGAGCTATAAATTCTTGCCACTAGCAAAGAACTATGGAGAGCTAAAAGTCAACCTCCTTGTATGTGTTAAAACTAAAATTAAAAGTATATTATGTTTCTTTATATGTACTTCAAGAATTAATGGCTAAAAATAAAGCAGGTGCTTGTCTGTTGTCTGTTGCCTGTGGTGTTGGGGCTGTTTTTCCTATTCTCTCCAGTCCTCTGGTTTACAGATTTCATTTGTAATGAGGCAGTGAATAACAGTTATTTGTATCAAGAAAAGACTCCCCTGGCTCTGAATCGGTCATTAGCAGGGATGCCAAGAAGCCCCGAACCAAGGCATTAATTCTTCCTGTCCTTCCAACCTGACTTGCTGATTTTAAAGACTTACTGCTGCACCGATTCTCTGTGGAATTCATATTTCATTAAGGTATTGTTATACTAGAGTTGTGAAATTTCACAAAGCAATGTATCCGGCTCCTAACAAGGTTTCCACATTTACAAAAAAAAGATACATTTGTTTGTCTCGATTCTGTAAAAGATGGAGAAAAGTCTTAAATTATCAGCTTTGTTCATCTGCATTTGCAGAAAAACTGAAATATACTGTGTCAAACATCGACATCCAGAACACTGGCAATTCAGGTTGCAGCTTAGAACGTGCTACTTTTTTGCAGGAAGGAAACCTCCATATTTCTGCCACGCTAAACACCTGTTCTGCTCGGAAAGATGAAGGCTTTAATATAGGAGTCGGAACTGATGAGCAGAGACGAATTTAAAGCAATGCACCGTATCTTATTTCTGATGTGAAAACAAACATTTGTGAGCATGTTAGTTCCTCCTATGAGCCTCTCCTAACATTAAGCTGTGCATGCCACACTGAAACAAGACATGTCGTTTTCACAATGACAATTCATTCTGTTGTATTTATTTATTTTAAATTTATCTGTGTGAACTGGAGATTTTCCCTGCTGGAAGGTGAACCCTCCGCCCCAGTCTCTCATCTTTTGCAGCTTTTAACTGGATTTCTTTGACGGTGGCTCTGCATTCACCTCATTTTATTGAGACCAGCCAATTTGCAACAAATGTAAATGACAAACAAGTGAAATTCATTTAGTTATACAGAAATGCACAACAAATCAACCAATACAATCCAGTCATATAGAGTTATTAGATTTAATGACATATAGTCCAATCTGATCCTAAGTGTAATACAAGAAAGCCTGATCCAGTTTATGATGCTAGTTGATCTAAGATTATCTATGTGATGTCGAGGGGTGCATAAACAAATGTTTGTCTGTGCAGAGGCAACAGACTGCTATCATCTGTTGGATAAGCATTTTTGCTGAACTGCAATTTTTTAACCCATTTGGCTGAGATGGCAGGATTCTTAACATCCACCATATAGAAATTAGAATCCACCAGCAGTTGGATAACCAGAATAATCACACAAAACATTAGGATCCATGTGTGAACCCACATTTTCAAAAGAATTTCCTAACCTCATAAAAATGTTTAAACGTGCTTTAAACTACCATGCTTACTGTTTAAGCCGTCAAATGGTATGCTTTACCTTCAGCCACACATGCTGCCTGTTTGCATGATTGCAACATCATACAAGATGATTCACATTCAGGCATATGAGTATAGTCACATGAAACATGTCGATAATGTTTGGCTTTCCAATGGCAACCGGAGCGGCCGCTTGGGAAGAAAGAGATGTTGATGTACTCTCATCAGTGAAGATCACATTTATGAACATGCTTAATGACATTTTCAGTAATTAAAAAAGTTGATTATGTTAATTAATGTTAATTAATTATTTATGTAGTATGTATTCAGAACCATATGTGAGCAAGCTAATAGTGCCTGATTGAGATATAGATTATAGGAAATAGAAACATTACCTGAATTTCCTCACTGTGAGACAGTAAAGGATATTTCTGACAGCAACTTATTTCTTGACATCATTAGACGAAGCCTCAAGTGCTACAATGAACACTGGCACCAGTAAGGCTTTGACTTTCCACAACCTCTCTATTTCCCCTTTGAGCCCTAGCTACTTTTGAGCTTCTTGTGTTCTTTCTTGACATGTCTGTTATCTATCACCTGTGTATCAACCTGCATCTCTGTCTTTATCTACAAATTTTGGTGGTGTCTCCCACATTTAGCAGAGATGGTACTGTACACTATTCCAGCCACTTGGCTGTGGTTTTCTTGGCTACATCTAACACCCAGGTTTTGTGTGCCCTTACTGATTCAGGGGCATATTTGCACACTCTGCAGCTTAGGTACTGTTTAATGTGGTAGACCTCTCCATACACTGCTCTTATGCTGCCATGATTAGTGACTTTCTGCTGTCTTTGAGGCCATCCTTCTCTAGCCAGTGGTACTAATATCCCTTTTAATCTGCCAGTGGTACATGCCATGCAGGGACTTATCTTTTCAGGATGGTTCCCCAAGTGCTCCTTTGACCCCAAGTGCACATTTGTGAAGTTCTGTAGTAAAAAAAAATACTTTTTAAAAACTTTTATTTAAAGTGAATCCATTTTTAATTCATTTTATTTATATAGCGCCAATTCACAACACGTCATCTCAAGGCACTTCACAAAAGTCAGGTACATACATTCCAATTAATCCTAATCATTGAACAGTGCAGTCAGATTCAGTTATTTATTCAAATTGGATAAAAAGTTATTCTATCTAAGGAAACCCGGCAGATTGCATCGAGTCGGAGACTTGTAGCAGTCACTCCTCCTGGATGAGCATGTAGCGACAGTAGACAGTCACTGGCGTTGACTTTGAAGCAATCCCTCATACTGAGCATGCATGTAGCGACAGTGGAGAGGAAAAACGGGGAGCTGGTTCCACAGGAGAGGAGCCTGATAACTAAAGGATCTGCCTCCCATTCTACTTCTAGAGACTCTAGGAACCACCAGTAAACCTGCAGTCTGAGAACAAAGTGCTCTGTTAGGAATATATGGAACAATCAGATCTCTGATGTATAATGGAGCTAGATCATTAAGGGCTTTATATGTGAGGAGGAGAATTTTAAATTCAATTCTGTATTTAACAGGGAGCCAATGAAGGGAAGCTAAAATAGGAGAAATATGATCTCTCTTTTTAATTTTCATCAGAACTCTTGGTGCAGCATTTTGAATCAGCTGAAGACTTTTAACTGCATTTTGTGGACATCCTGATAGTAAAGAATTACAATAGTCCAGCCTTGAAGTAACAAATGCATGGACTAGTTTTTCAGCGTCACTCCTGGACAGGATATTTCTAATTTTGGCAATGTTCCGGAGATGAAAGAAGGAAATCCTAGAAACCTGTTTAATATGGGATTTAAATGACATGTCCTGGTCAAGAATAACACCAGGGTTTTTTACATTATCACCGGAGGTCAATTTAATGCCATCCAGGTTAAGTGACTGACTAAGCAGTTTCTTTTTTAAAGACTCCGGTCCAAAGACGACAACTTCTGTCTTGTCTGAATTTAGAAGCAGAAAATTTAAAGTCATCCAAGTTTTTATGTCTTCAAGACATGCTTGTAGTCTATCTAACTGGTTGGGCTCATCAGGATTTATGGATAAGTAAAGCTGAGTATCATCAGCATAACAGTGAAGATTTATCCTATGCTGCCTGATAATTTTACCTATTGTAAGCATATATATAGTGAAGAGAATTGGCCCAAGTACTGAACCCTGTGGTACTCCACAATTAACCCTGGAGTTTAAAGATGATTTATCAACTACATGAACAAACTGAATCTGTCAGACAAATAAGATTCAAACCAGCCTAGTGCTGTTCCCCTGATCCCTACAGCATATTCCAGCCTTTCTAAGAGAATGTTGTGATCGACTGTATCAAATGCAGCACTGAGATCTAACAGGACAAGTACAGACACAAGTCCATTATCCGAGGCTAGAAGAATATCAATAGTGACTTTCAACAGAGCTATTTCAGTGCTATGATGAGCTCTGAAACCTGACTGAAACTCTTCAAACAGGTCATTGCTGTGTAAATGCTCACACATTTGATTAGCAACTATTTTCTCAAGAATTTTAGATAAGAATGGAAGATTGGATATCGGTCTGTAATTTATTAAGTCATCTCGATCAAGCGAAGGTTTCTTAAGTAAAGGTTTAATTACAGCTACCTTAAAAGCTTGTGGCACATATCCATTTACTAACGATAGATTAATCATACCTAAAATGGGGCTGATAATCAGAGGGAACCCTTCCTTAAATAATTTGGTTGGGATTGGGTCTAACATACAAGTTGAAGGTTTAGATGAAGCTAATATTTCTGATAACTCTGGAAGCTCCACAGGATCAAAACAGTCCAAACACAGATCAAGTTACTTCCAATGTTGTCTCACTTGCTGAGGATGAAATAATCATCTTCAGGACTATGCCAATGATTTTGTTTTTAATAGAATCAATTTTATTTAAAAAGAATCCCATAAAGTCATGACTGCTGAGAGCTAAGGGAATGGATGGCTCAACAGAATTTTGACTCTGTGTAAGTTTAGCAACTGCACTACAGAGAAACCTAGGATTATTCTTGTTCTCTTCTATTAATGATGAGAAATAAGCTGTTCTGGCTTGGCGAAGTGTCTTTTTATACAACAGTAGGCTATTTTTCCAGATTAAGTAGGGATCCTATAGGTGTGTAGAGCGCCATTTTCTCTCCAATTTTCTAACATTGTGCTTTAAAGTACGCAGCTCTGAATTAAACCAGGGAGCCTGCCTCCTATGAATAATTACCTTCTTTTTCAAGGGGGCTGCATTGCCTAATGCACCACGCAATGGTGAAGTAACACTCTGAACCAGAGAATCAATTTGTGAAGGGGAAGAAACAAAATTATTGCCCTTCACTGTGTTTTTCTGTGATAATGAGGAAATTTAAAGTGGAACAGATTCTTTAAAGGTTGTTACAGCATTGTCTGATAATGATCTACTATAATGAAATTTTCAGGTGTGGAGTACTCTGTTAAATTAAACTCAAAGGTTATTAAAAATGGTCAGACAGGACAGGGTTATGAGAAAATATTGCTATGTCTTTACACTCAATGCCATATGTCAGCACAACGTCCAGAGAATGAAGACAAAGGTGGGTAGGTTTGTTAATGTTTTGAGCAAAACCAATTGAGTCTAAGATAGCATTAAAGGCTATATTTAGGCTATCACTTTCAGTGTCAACATGAATGTTAAAATCCCCCACTATAATAACCTTATCTGTATTTAACACTAAATCAGATAAAAGGTCTGAAAACTGATCTAAAAATTGAGAGTAAGGGCCTGATGGACGGTACAAAACAACAAACAGAAGTGATTTTAGTGCTTTGCAATTTGAATGAGGAAAACTAAGGATTAAATATTCAGAAGAGTTGTAGCTATTGATTGGTCTGGGAACTTTCCTTTTTGATAAAGCTTATAGTTAGAGTGGCTTAGGTTATCCTGAGCTATCTCTGTAGTTATGCTGCTATAGGCTTAGGCTGCTGGAGGACATAATGACCACTTTCACCCTCTTCGCTACTTTCTCACACTACTCTTCAATTTGTATTATTTGCTGTTATTTCAGCTTTTAACTTTGTTCTCTCTCTTCTCTCTTCCTAGAAGCTACACCTGGCCTGACTCTGTGTCTACCTGTGACAACTGTCTGGAGAGGGGCATCGTCCGAGCTTCTGCTGGCAACAACTTGGTGCTCACCCTCTAACGATGATCCACATGGCCCTGTCTTTCAGTGTTTAACCCTTTCTCTCTCCTAGACATAGCTACTGACGGAGCTTTTACTGTAACTAACTCTATGTGCTCTCTTTCAGACTCTAACCTTGAAAACTGGCTCAGAGTTTATCTGTTCTTTCTTTCTAGGTGAAAAGACTAAAGGAGCTACATCCATTAACATTTAACTTTTCCTTCCATAGAAAGTACTCCTGGATTAGTGCTTCTTTGTTCTCTTTTGTGTCTCTGCTCTGTTCTCTCTAACCCCAGTCGGTCGTGGCAGATGGCCGCTCACACTGAGCCTGGTTCTGCTAGAGGTTTCTTCCTGTTAAAAGGGAGTTTTTCCTCTCCACTGTCGCTACATGCATGCTCAGTATGAGGGATTGCTGCAAAGTCAACGCCAGTGACTGTCCACTGTCTCTACATGCTCATCCAGGAGGAGTGAATGCTGCAAGTCACTGACTGGATGCAATCTGCTGGGTTTCCTTAGATAGAAAAACTTTTTATCCAATTTGAATAAATAACAGAATCTGACTGCACTGTTCAATGATTTGGATTAATTGTAATGCATGTACCTGACTTTTGTGAAGTGCCTTGAGACGACATGTGTTGTGAATTGGCGCTATATAAATAAACTGAATTGAATTGAAACTGAATTGACTAATCAATAAATCGGACTGAAAAATGGTTGCTACTCCTCCTCCTCGCCCAGTATTTGAAGGAATGTGGAAATTTAAATAATTAGTAGGAGTTGACTCATTTATAGTAACATAATCCTCTTGCTGCAGCCAGGTTTCTGTGAGGCAAAATAAATCAATCTGATTGTCACAAATCAGGTCACTAACTAGCAAAGTCTTTGAAGAGAGATATCTTATGTTCAGTAAGCCACATTTAATTGTTTTATTTTTCTTTTAGTCTGAGTTGTGTTTATTTTTATGAGATTTTCATGATTTCCTCCTTTTAGATTATTTTTTAATCTATTCAATTTTGGCCGTGGGCGAGACACTGTCTTAATAGGTTAATGGGTGGCTAGCAGTACAGAAGCTGCAGAGAGGAGTGTTAAACTACGACCCTTTTATGTTTTAATGAATTTTGAACAGACGATTAACGCTTTCATTGGCTCCCAGCTTGATTACTGGAACTCTCTGTATGTTAGTGTTAGCTAGGCCAGCCTCTCACAACTGCAGTTAGTTCAAACCACTGGAGCTCATCTTTTATCATGAGCACATTGGTACTCACTAAAGTTTTATTGTTTACCTATAAGGCCCTGAATGGGCAGGCTCATGTATACCTGTCTGACCTCCTGCAGCCTTATGTGCTCAGATCTCTTAAATCTAATGATCATTTGCTTCTAGCTGTCCTGAGGTCCAGTCTGGTCCACAGGGAGCAGGCCTTTTCAGTAGTAGCTCCTAAACTGTGGAACCAAGTCTCCCTTCAAATCAGACAGGCTTCAACTCTTGGTGTTTCACAGTCTCATCTAAAAACTCGTTTGTACTCACTGGCTTTTAATACAGCATAAGTGTTGACCTATTGTTTTGTTTAATTTTGTCGTGTTTTTAATTGTTTTTAACTTTAAACTATTGTCATTTGTTGTTTTGTGTGTAGCACGTTGCCCAACGGCAGTTGTTTTTGAATGTACCATATGAATAAATTTGACGGTTCCTCTCAGTTCCTCTCTTCCTTGTACATTAGGTTTCTGTTGCTTGAGACATTCATTTAGCAGCTCATCATTGAGGGCCATCTTTACTATAAAATCTTTGCGCTTTCATCCTGGATAGTGGCTCTCACACCCAGTGGTCCTCAGCCTCCCGCCGTAATTGTCTCATACTTGTTCTCTTATTTGAGGATCGGTGGTGTTTATCCCCTCCTTTGGCTCAACAATTACTATATACTAGACGAAGATCTGATGAGTGGCAGGGAATACATATTGATGTCTTTTTGCTTACTTAATGTAGGGGGGGGCAACCGGGTCAGTTGTCCTGAGCCTATGATAGAGGGTGGGGCCTATTATTATAAACCTAATATTTAAGTTACATAAAACCTTTTTGTTTATTCCTGGATGTCCTTGCAGCAGTGGGAAAAAACTTCCCCATCTTATACTCAGAAATGGTCTGGCAGCCAACTCAACTTCTGACTTTGAGTTCATTAATCAGGTTTAGTAATGTATAAAATGCTCTGCATGCTACAGGCAGAGAGAGGAAAATGTGCAGCTGCTCCATCACTTTGATATAAAGAAACTGAACTGCAACTGTCACCTGAGGAACACGCCTCTCTGCTTTAAAGGCGCAAACAAACTCAGCAGCTTCTGTTATAGACATGCTTTGTATTTTTATCAGTAGAAGCTATAATTAGAACTGGTCCAATAGGTAACGATTAGACGCTGATAAATGTTAATGTCTAAGATTATACTGTCCTGGACCCAAGCATGGCTCTCAGTCTCTCATTCTCATTTTTTGTTTTTTATATTTTTTATCTTTATATGTATCCGCATGTTTCCATTTGCCTTTAACTTGTTGCTGGTACAACTGAATTTCCCCATAATATAGGATATTTCTATTCTATTTCTATTCTAATGGGTGATGGAGCAGCTCTTTCTGTCTCTTCTGTCATTTCATGCTGGATATTTGGAGAATAACTGTCTAACGAATCTAGTTGTTCCCTGGCTGTGAAGAATATGCCCAATGTTTATGCTAATATGGTAATTATTCAGCTGTAGTGTGAAGTACAGATTTTCTGTCACATAGCAGCAGCAGTCCAGCCAATCGCAGAAATAGATAACTGGACCAAAAATCAATAGTGTTTTGTGAAAAAAATCCCTCCGATTTAGTTTCAATGTTCTCTGGTCATACTCTTAAATTTTTGGCCTTACTGTAAAGGTGTATTTTGCTTGATGCGCACTACAATCCAGTCTTTTTATCCAGTCTGCTCTGTGGGAGGTCTGTGGAGCAGCTCTGCAGGAGCTCACTCCTATTAAAAATGTGTTAATAAATTAATATCTCAGTAAAAGCCCAAAAAGGAAAAGAAAAGTGACAAACGGTTAAATTCACAAGTTTTTGGTTATCTGTCTTGCTTAACTAAAGATATTTTGGTCAGTGAAGACCAAATATGCTCTTCATTTACCTTCATTCACCTAGAAGGTTTTTCCTGTTTTGTTTCTGGCGAACCTATGCTACCTCCACAGTAATCACCTCTTCAGTATACATCCCAACAATCAGCTGATTTTTCCTAGTATTATAGGAGGTTTCTGCTCTTTCAAAAGCACTTTTAGCCATGCTCTGGAGGAGAAAAACCCATCAGTGCTACCGTCTGATCATCAACAGCATGAGACAGCAGAAGTACTGGGTTTTCTGTCTAGAGCACAGCGCACATCTAAGTGTGCCATGCTGTGGACTCAATTTAATCTAGTCCAGCACTTTGTGTACATACCACATGTGCATTCACAAGGCATCCAGGACACAAAATCCAAAATCTGATAACTTAACACAGAATGTGATGTTTTTTGCTCTGCAACTTCATGGAAAGCTCTGTTATTAACCTTGTCCTATTTCTTCGCCTTTTCCCTCCTCATCACAAAATACCATGCTAAAGCTTTTCTTTTATAGCATGACAAATATATTTTGTATTTAAACTGCAGCCTGAAGAATTTACAACTTCCTTTGTTCCTTCAGCAACCAGCTTATGCACAATTTCGAGGTTTGACTGCCTATTCTAAGCTGGGAGCACTGTTCTGCAAGGAGCACAGTCTCTAAGGGACCTGAGCACGCCACTGTATTTGCTGGCAAACAAATCTTGTATAATTCATTTCAGATGTTTGGTGGTATCATTTTGGTTACAGTAGGACACTATCCATTTAACAGTCATAACACAAAGAGTGTTTCAGTAACTCACTTGGTTTGCTGCCAGCTCAATATGGTTGGACTCTGTACAAAAGTTCTGTGCATATTCAGAATACTCATGGCACTCTTATTTATAAGAGAGAGCAATATATTTTTGATGCACCTCAGAAGACCACTGGAGACCCTTCAAAGATAACCCAAATTCTTGCTGATTTAGACTCTTTTGGTACAACCTTAGCCTTGTGAAGGAGGCCTTACTGAAGACATTTCTTAAGTTCATTTTGCCATTTGATTTTAAACTATTGCTGTTGTTCAAAGGGCTTAACCTCTACAAAAAGTTAAACATCCCATTCCATTATCACCTATTAGTATCTGTGCTGTGTTTGAGGCTTGTGAGTCTGTTTAAACCAAAGCACATGTGGACAAATGCCTCAGATTCAATGACCCCTCTCGTACATTGCTGCGAAAAAATGTTTGCCCCTTTACAGATTTCCTGTTTTTGCTTTTTTTGTCACACTTAAACCAACGTGGCCATATGTGGATATTAATTATTCCGTAAACCTAATAGCTGGATTTCGCCTTGATGAAAAAGACAACCAAGCCGCCAAGCAGAGTTATCAGAGTCCTCCACATCTCAGTAGAGGAATCTTGGCCCTTTTTCACATAGAGGTAGGTTGTTTTGATTTTCCCCCAATAAATGAAATCATGATGTTAAAACTGCTTTCTTGCTTAGATTATGTTTGACTGATATTAACCATTTACTGAGAGTGGCTAAAAAACAAAAACGGCTGGAATCTGTAAGGGGGGCAATACTTTTCAAATAATTTGTCACCTTCAAAAAGTTCAAGTCAAAATCAGTTAGACTACACAGTCACAACAATTGGCCAAACTCACCAAAATGAATTTCTTTACACAACATGTCTTTAAAACCTACCTACTGAGGGCACAAATTGTGCATCCAAAACAACAGAACACAATGGTGACATTGCATAATTAAACCAGAAATAGTTATAATACTCTTTTTCCCCACAGCAACCCACATTGAAGCAGTAGAGGGGATCTCAAAGTTGGATTTGTACTTATACAAAATAAGGTTTAAATTCTAAACTCAAACATCAGGTGATGCAAATATACTCATTGTACATGGGCTCTCTGTGCCCATCCTGCAGGATCACAATTCAAATCTGGTTTTATGCATGTTTGGACCGATATGACAAAATTATCACAAAACAATTTTTTCAAAGTAAAATCGAGATTTTTATCAAAATTTCACTACATTAAAGCAGAGCCCTTAAAGCAAGTACACAACACAGCACTTAGAGCAAAGAGCTTTTCATAACATAATCTAATAAATTTGCTCAATTATGTCATCTTGTGTCATGCAGACAGACAATTAAGTAATGCAGAACTCTGTGTCTCAAACTGTTTTTTTCAAAACTAATTTTATTTAAAGTAACAACACTATGGTAAAGTTCACTGTTGCTACCTAATACATATATACAGTAGCAGTAACGTCTCATGATTATTGTGAGCAAATCATCTCAGTTTAGGGTAACTTCAGCATCAACGTTACCAGTTATTATTAGTAGCAATATAGGTAGTGATATTTGTCATAATTTCATCACAATTAGCTATCTAACATTTAAATTTCAGAGTACTTTATACCTGGATAAGGCTCTTATTGTGTAGGTTTGCTATACTTGTGCTATAAATACAGGCATATATCCCTGTCTCATTGTTGTGGCTGCCCTGTTCAGTGTAACCAGACCCTATGATACAATGCTGATAGTTTGAGTGAATCTGATGAGCTGTTAAGTAGTTAAACAGACAAACCGGATCATTCTGAAGTGTACAACCATGCAGCTAATGTTAAACAGGAAAGGAAAGGGCTGCTCCTGTAGTTTCCTTCTACACGCAGTGGGGACATCTTCAAAAAGTCAGAGATGATGCATTTGATGTACAATCAATTTTTTAAAAACCCAATTACAAAATATAGTTTAATTGTTTTTTTTAAAAGTAACTATACTAATACTGTACCACTACTATGGTAGTCCTTAAAACCATTAACAAAACCATTCTCTTACAGGATGGTATGGTTGCGTTTTTTTTAAGGAAAAAAAAAACAACCCGTGCCTCTAAGCTGGACGGAGTTAACGGGAATATTCTCGATGAATACAGGGCCATCCCGGAAGACAATGAGTGAAGACTTGAGACTGGGGCAGAGATTCATCAATGGCCCTAAACGTACAGCCAGAGCTACAATGGCATGGTTTAGATCAAAGAATATCTGCGGTTAAATTGATGTTTACCGACTCCATCCACTCTGACTGAGATTAAGCTTTTTATTTTACTTTTTTAAAAAACGTGTCCTGTCCTGCCCGGCAGAGTAGCACTCATAATTGTTGTTTGAGTGGCTAGAAGAAGCCCAACAAATTTACTGTTTTATATATATATATATATATATATATATATATATATATATATATATTTTTTTTTTTTTTCAGAAAGCCAGGTAGCCGTTACCCTGAGTCAAGTTACCCCTGCAACTTACTCCTTGAACCAATTCTGGTCAGTAGCAGGGTTTATTGAACTAACCCTGAGTTTGGTCTACTTTTTAGCTGAGATCTGGAACAAGGAAAGTGTCAGAAATAGCATAATCTTTTCTGGAGGAGCCTGGAGACGTTGGAGCGCAAATATTCCCCAGAAATCTGTCAGGAAAGAGTGATCAGACTGTGATTTTTCGATCGTTACCATTTTTCCCCACAGTCAATAATTTATCTCAATAACAACATGACTGCAATTTATTGATATGCCAACAGCAGCATTTTGTGTAACACAGGTGACACAGATAATCCTTCAAAGGCAACTGTATTTCATACTTTCAGGAATGTCACTGTTGCACCTAAACTGCCCATGATGTCAATCACAAACATTTGGTAAAGTCAGGTTGTCGTGCTTAGCAGAGCAGTTCATGTCCCTACCTGTTACATGGGATGCTGGGGTTCCATACCCGACACAGATTATAGTTTACTTCTGTTTTATGTTATCATTTTCATGCCTCAATGGTTCTTATAGCCTTTAGTCTGGAAACCTTTTCTATTGTTTTAGTGATGTATGAACCTGTATGCTTTCATTGCCTTTTACTTTGTTGCAGACATACCCTAATTTCCCCTTTGTGGGACAATAAATTCTATTCTATTCTATTCTATTCAATACAAATATGGGTGACATAGCAGCAATGTGGAATGTGCATGGAAAATCAATTATTTGCCTTACACTTTCCTTTGCTGGTGCTCCTCTTGTCATACTGTTGTTAAACTACTCTTGTTTACACTCAGCTCTCCTGAAAGTCAGACTGCTCAAAAATTTTAGAATGAGCTTGTTGTTTATTTTTCATTAGAGTCAAATAAAACAAGCAGCTGTAGGTGCTGTTGTTAGGAAAAGCAAGTTGCAGCTATGAGGACGTTCCTAAAATATATTAAAGATTATTGTTATGCTGTCTCTGGTGGAGAGCCGCATGGTTGGCCCTGGATGGAGAGCTGTTTAGATGCTGCATCGCTGGTGATGGCTGCATCATTAGGAAGTCTGAAATAGCTTCTCCCTAGCAGTGCCCTTCCCTCACCTCCATCTGAGTACAAATGATGAAAAAGTTGATGAGCTGGATGGTGTTTTAGGTTTCTCTGCTTTCAGAAAATCCGGCTTTCAGTCATGCATCAACTGTTGTCCTTTTATATGCTCATTTTTTCTTTAGCTCATTGATCATAATTTAGTTGCATTTGTATTCCCTGTTTTTTTGTGTATAAGGATAATGAGGGTTGAGGGTGCAAAAAAACACCACAACTGATACTAAACTAACAAAAGGAAACACCTATAGCACTTCTTCAGTAATTAGTCACCACATACCGGGATATTATTGGGAGCATCAGCCAGACCTAATTGAAATGAGCCTCGTTAATTTTTTTTTTTTAGGAATTTACAAGGAAATTACAAACTAAAATTATTATGAGAAATGACTACATTTCCATCAGATGGTTCCAAACTGTGCAAGAAAAACACTACAGGTCAAAGGGTTTAAAAGAAGATCATTTTTTTACAAAACAGTGTCTTGGTTTCATTAGTATATACAAAAAAAGACATGACAAAATGGTCACTGGATAGTCATTACTCGTCAACCCAGTTATATATCATTCAGCGGCTTGATTGTTGTATGTGCTGCTTGTAAGCTTGAGGTAATCAAACAGTACAGCCGGATTCAGTTATTTATTCAAATTGGATAAAAAGTTTTTCTATCTAAAGAACCCAGCAGATTGCATCGAGTCAGTGACTTGCAGCATTCACTCCTCCTGGATGAGCATGTAGAGACAGTGGACAGTCCCTTGCATTGACTTTACAGCAATCCCTCATACTGAGCATGCATGTAGTGACAGTGGAGAGGAAAACTCCCTTTTAACAGGAAGAAACCTCCAGCAGAACCAGGCTCAGTGTGAGCGGCCATCTGCCACGACCGACTGGGGGTTAGAGAGAACAGAGCAGAGACAAAAAAAGAACACAGAAGGACTGATCCAGGAGTACTTTCTATAGGAAAGAAAAGTGAAACATTAATGGTTATAGTTCCTTTAGTGGCTTTATCTAGGAGAGAAAGACAGCTAAGCAGATTAATGAGCCAGTTCAAGTACGAAAGAGAGTACATATAGTTGGTTACCGTAGAAGCTCAGCAAGTAGCTATGTCTAGGAGAGAGACAGGGTTAAACACTGAAAGACAGGGCCAAGTGTATCATCGGTAGAAGGTCAGCATTAAGTTGTTGTGAGCATTAAGTAGCAACTTGGCCGATGTCCCCCTCCTGGAAGCTAAACGCAGAGCCTGGTCAGGCGTAGCTTCTAGGAAGAGAAAAGAGAGAGAACATAAAGTTAAAAGTTGAAATAACAGCAAATAATGCAAAATTGGAGAGTAGTATAAGAATATAGCAGAGAGAGTGAAAGTGGTCATTATGTCCTCCAGCAGTCTAAGCCTATAGCAGCATAACTACAGAGATAACTCAGGATAACCCAAGCCACTCTTAACCATAAGCTTTATCAAAAAGGAAAGTTTTAAGCCTAGCCTTAAAAGTAGACAGGGTGTCTGCCTCACGGACTAAAACTGGGAGCTGGTTCCACAGGAGAGGAGCCTGATAACTAAAGGATCTGCCTCCCATTCTACTTCTAGAGACTCTAGGAACCACCAGTAAACCTGCAGTCTGAGAACAAAGTGCTCTGTTAGGAATATATGGAACAATCAGATCTCTGATGTATAATGGAGCTAGATCATTAAGGGCTTTATATGTGAGGAGGAGAATTTTAAATTCTATTCTGGATTTAACAGGGAGCCAATGAAGGGAAGCTAAAATAGGAGAAATATGATCTCTCTTTTTACTTTTCATCAGAACTCTTGGTGCAGCATTTTGAATCAGCTGAAGACTTTTAACTGCAACAAACCTCTGATTTATTTAATTAGCACAGACATTTTAAAGCATAGGGCATGTGTTGCCCTGTGATGGACTGGCGACCTGGCCAGGGTGTACCCTGCCTCTCGCCCATAGACTGCTGGAGATAGGCATCAGCTTCCCCGCGACCCACTAGGGAACAAGCGGTAGAAAATGACTGACTGACCTTTTATTGCTTCCGGTAACAAGTTGGTTCCATTTCTCTTTCTGCTTGTTCTGCAGGGCTCAGCTGATTCCTACACAAGCCGACCGTCTGACTCAGATGTGTCCCTGGAGGAGGAGAAGGAGGGTGGTCGGCAAGAGAGGGAACAGCAGGCCACTGTTCAGCTTGAGAGGGCAAAGGTTAGCCTTTTTAGCAAAAAATTATAAATATGTTTAAAAACTGCCTTTTCAATTATCTTTGCCAAAAATATTAGGTTAGACATGACCTTATAGTTACTTATTATCAATTCATCCAAATTAGGCTTCTTTAAAGGATTTTTGTTAACTCTTTTTTTCAAGGCCTCTTGAAAAATAACCCTATTTACTATCTTGCAGTATCACATGTGCAACACAACTAAGGACACCTTTTATGAATCTCATGGGATTCATAACAAAGTCATGGATTTTAGGCCATGAATAGTTCATGAATTGATCAAACTCTATAATATTTCCGTAGTTGAAAATCGACTAGATTCATTACTGCCTCTGTAGGCACCGGGTCAGCCTCCCAACAACAGTAAATAAGGTCTGGGCTTTATAATTGTTTTTACTGATAGTGTCAAAGAAATATAACTGATCTGCTTTGTTTAATTCCACATGTACTGTAAGTGTGAAGACCTTATTCATTCATCTCCACCTATATTGAGCTTGTCTAACATTCATCCATGCCCTGATAACTTTCATCTATAACGGTCGAAATAGTAGAACTAGAACTATTTTCACAACCATCGGCAGAGGTGACAGGGTAAAAACCTAGGTGATTAAAGCAGAAGTGTTATCATTAATGCAGTTTCTTGGGATCATCTCTGTTCTGCTATTGATCACAGGGATGATTATATAAAGCAGCCCACAGTAATGATTAGATCAGCAACATCAGAATGGTGCATACTCAGAATGTTGGAAATTGGTGACCCAAAATATGTCCTGTGTTAGGTGTTGGTTGTAGTGCATGCTAGAAGAGTCGACAGCTATCTGCAATGCCTGTTGATTTATGCCTTTTTCATATTGGTGATTTTAATTTTTATCTAGATAATGTAAATGGAAGTGGAAGGACTGTAGATGGCTATAAATATTCCACACAGAAAGATCTGGACTGAACAGTAAAACGTTTAGATTTTTAGATTTTATTTTCTTGGACTGTTATGTTTCATTAAATAACAGAAACACTGCTGCCTATGTGTTCTAATTTAATTCATAAAGTTAAAGTTAGGAGTAGCTGCATTGTTATCTTGGCCTAACCAAGTTTCACTTCAAAATATACCTTTAAAATTGCATTTGAGAATAAAATCATGGATTAAAAAAAATCTTCATGGTAAAGATCTTACATTAAGTTGCTATATTTAGTGTGGTATCCTGGTGGTATGCTGGTGAGGAATGATGTTCAGATTTAAGATTACTCTTTGTTTTGGTAGCTTAGATCTTATGTTTCTCTTGCCTATTATGACCCTGGACATTCCCACAGGCAGACAGGAGTAAAAGCTCTAAAGCCTGGACCCACAAAACATCAACATAAGATTGCAACAGCTGAGTGGGCTACGATCTTATCTGCTGATGGAGACTGACGATAATTCAGATCCCTGTGTGTGTGTGTGCGTATGGTGACGGATGGGTGGGGGTGGGGTGGGGACGGGTGACCCTGGAATGTGCAGCGGATCTGTTGTGATCAGTCCCGCTACTGTCTCGTTGCCACCATTGTCAGATGGCCTGAAATAGCAGCTCCTCATCAGTGCTCACCCCTCTCTGGGTGGCAGGCTGGCTGTGTGTGTTATGCTACAGCTGGATGAGAACACTGGGGGTGAAATAACCAGCTCTGCAGAAAGGGGAAAATGCTTGCTGTATCTATGTCCTCTCTGCGACTTCTGATTAGTTTTCATCTTCTGATTAGTTTTCATCTTACCCATATTCAATTACGTCAGTTAAATAATTTAGTTTAAAATTGTTTGGGAAATGGAAAAACAAAACTTTGAATAATAAATAAATTGGATTTCCATCTACACTACAGAGTAAAGCAGTGGCATTTGCTGTGAGGACCAATGTCAGTTACTGCGGTGCGCTGGACGAGGACGTTCCTGTGCCCGGCACAGCTGTCTCTTTTGATGCCAAGGACTTCCTCCACATCAAAGAGGTACACTTCACATACAATTTGGTAACGCTTCACCTAATCAACTGAATTTATTCTTAACTAAGGTTTTTAACCAAGCATATATATAGCTTTTATATTAAAGACTGTAAAAATGTCAGATGGATTGTTTGTTTATGTTTTTGGCTCTATATTTGTGAAGCAAGACCATTGTTTTACTAAAACTAAAGCTGCTGTGAGCAACACCTGTCAAAAAAATAAGGCTATGCATATTTGAACTCATGCATTTTTCTGGTCAAATGGATTCCTCACATACAAACAGTCCTCCAGTCACCCTAATACACTCTTATGAAAAAGTGGAAAGTAGAAAGCCATTGTTGTTCAATACATCATCTGAAAACAGAATTAAAAACCTACCAAGTTGTTGCAAAACTGATTGGCCTTTATCAGAGGAAGCAGCCAAATGGTCAGTGGTAGCTCTGGAAAAGCTGCAAAGGGCTACTGTCTTGCAAAGGGAAGGTCAATGACATAACTAGCAGCTGGACAATCCACAAATCTGGCCTCTGTAGAACAATGGGAAGAAAGAAAGCCATTAAACCCAAACATGACTTCTTATTGCGTTGTTAAAACAAACCAGTGGTGCTCTGGTTAATTTGAGGCCAAAACTGAACTATTTAGCCTAAATACAAAAGGCTATTTGAGGCAGAGCTAACACTGTACATTTCTCTGAACATACCATTCGCACAATAAAACATGGTGGTGGCAGGATTGTACTGTGGGGATGCTTCTTTTCAGCAGGGAAAGGGAAGCTGCTTGGAGGTAACGGGAAGTTGGATGGAACTAAATACTGGGCAATCTTGGAAGAAAAACCTTTTAGATCCAGCAAAAGACTTACAACCGACTGAATTCAGTTGCATTATTAAAAAGCACTACGCTTTTTAGATGACAAGGTGTGGAGAGGGTCGAGAGCGATTTTCTTTAGCAAGGATCTATAAATCCTTAGCTTTTTCAACTCAACCATTCTCCTGCTTAATCAACATGGAGCTTAGATTTTGCTTATAAGACAGATTGTTTTAATTATGCATAATTTTCATAATGCTTTATTCATACTGGCTTAAACCTTCTGTTTAAAAATTTTCTTCATCGCTTAAAATAAAGGCCAGTACTGTACATAGTCCGAACGTACAGAGAAATAAGTTCTCTCTCCCAAGACTGCAAAAACAAAATGACATCATTCATTTCATGGGAGTTTCTTGCAGCTTGTTCTTGTACATCTTAGGGCAGAACCTTTTTTCCTACATGGCTTCCAACATGTGCAAATGCTGCAGAAGGAGGGATCTATAAGTGCTTGACAGGGGTTCTTGTGAACAATGAAATTCTGACCAGGAAGAACTTGTTTTTTTTTCTTGCCCTCTGAAGTAATAGAACTAATTTCTCAGTTCTTGTTGAGTATTTGCTGTAAGCAGTTGATGAAACAATCTAACAGAATTCATGGATATGAAGAACATTACAGGTTGAATCAGTTCCCATTAATTTGAGCCCAAATATTTTGTTTCCATGAAAAATAGGTATTTGGACTCTTTACAGTGTTAAACATCACAAGCTTTTGCCGTTATGTGTTTCAAAATGAATGTTGTCTGGGCAGGGTGCTGTTGGTGTAGGGGTTTAAGTGCGCGGCCCATGTACTGAGACTTTGGTCTTTGATGCAGTGGTCCCGGGTTCGGGTCCTAGCGCCAGTGACGGGGCTAGGACCATCCCGGTCCACCCCTGTTTCCTGTCTGCCTACTGTCAAAAAACACAGAAAAATAAAGGCTACTAGTGCCCCAAAAAAATTCTTAAAAAAAAAGAATACCATCCACGAATATGACACCTTTGATTTTTATGTGTGAAGATCTTTGTTATGAACTAATATATAATTCTAATAATGGGACGTTGTTTGTTTTCTCACTTATTTCTTTCGTTTTGTTTTGCAGAAGTACAACAATGACTGGTGGATCGGTCGCCTAGTGAAGGAAGGCTGTGACATCGGCTTCATACCGAGCCCGCTAAAGCTGGAAAATGTCCGGCATCAGCAGGAGCAAAAGAGAGGACGCTTCCATAGGTGAGCATCAGATGAGTGGAGGCATCAAGAACTGTAGCAGATAATGTAAAGGAGACAGATGGCTAGGGATAAGAAGAGTTTGAAGGAAGGAGGTGTTGGGTTTCTGTTTAGGGCAGAAACACTTTAGGGATGAGTAACTAGGCTGCCAGTGAAACTGACAGATAAGCAGGAAGTCAGCTGGATAACTGCCGAGTTGTGTTGTGTGGTCCAGCCTCTCAGAGGTGTTCCTGGATTGCAGCCATTGCAGAATTTTCCATCAGATGGGACTGTTGGGTTGCAACCAACAAGAAGATTAGTAATCCTGAGATGATGCTGCTAGAGAAATGACTTAGCAGCTTTTGTGACTCTAGTTGAGCATCCTTAATAAACTCCCCCACTCTTAAACAATTGATAAACAGGTTTGTTGACTCATGTAATGATTAATCAGAATTTATATTAAGGTTTCACACTGAATGTTTCCATTTCACCTGTCTTTTATTCTAATTTAAATTCGCAATTATATAAACTAGCCAATGAAGTGGTCACATTATCTTAAGTTTAGGTCTTTATGTGATTTAAATGTACTCTTATTGCATTTTAAACAAGTGCTACACAGAATTTCAGATTTTTTTTTTCTCTGCCATTTACTTTCATCACTGCAGCAGCAAATCCAGTGCAAATTCCTCCTCCAGTCTGGGAGAAATGGTGTCTGGCACATTCAAACCAAACCCAAACTCAGCAGGTCAGTCACATAGGTTTCTATCCATTAGGTTTGAGAGGAAAAAATTAGATTCTTTTTAATGCTGAATTTAATTGTTTTGCTTTGATGGTATTCCTATTTCTCTTTTAGGACTAGTGTGAAGCATTTTTTGCAGTGCACTTAATTGCATTTTCTTACTTTGTTAATTTCAGGAAAACAGAAGCAAAAAGTGGTAAGTGCGATTCATTTTCCTTATTATTTCTTTTATACACACAAGAGAGCCTTATAAACAATGTTAAAATTATTAATCAAATGCTGATTAAATTCTATGACAACTTTCAGTATTTCCTTTACCCACTTAGTCATGTTCTCAGAGTCAAAGTGCCTATTCTAAGGATTAACAAGTGGGAGGTGGGCAAATAATTCAAAACTGAACAGTCTGACTTTAAAAGAAATTAGATATCTGTCAAACTGACCATCTAAGACATGTGATAACAACTAGCCTACAAAAAACTCTGTCCTCAAACTTAAGTTAAAAATACTTCGAGACTCAAAATCTGGATATCTCCCTAGGAACAAATCTAAAATGTCAGTAAAATATGAATAAGGCTTATATCTGACTCTTTTCCCTCATCTATTGTTCTTGTGTCCTCCTCTGTCCTGTCACTGCTGCGTACTGCATACTAGTTTGAGCTTGTTAACCATCATAAGCTAGGCTATTTGCTTAACCAGTTAGCTGATTATAAAAAGAGGCTACTTTTGGACAATGCAGGAGAAATGTCACTTTTCATGTTACAACCCTGTGGTGCCAAGAGGAGCTGCTGTTAGCCCCACCGGTTGGAAAAAGCATTTGACTTTGTGGAATGGGGGGGGTCTAGATCTTTCAGTAATTAAGAAACGCATTTTACATGTATCGCTTGAGTTGTACTTTTATTTAACATAATTATATTATTATTTAAACACTTTTATTTCACAGGTGTTGTGCTGATTAAACTGTAAAGCATGTTCCAACTGTACGGTGAATTGGGAAAAGTTTGTCATATTATTACTACAGACTTCGCTTCGTTCTAATTGGATTTTGTTTATAAGCAAACACGCTGAATTGCATAATTGTGAAGTAGGAGGAAAATTATACATTGTTTTAAAGTTTTTGTATAAATACTAAATGAAAAGTGCACAGTGCAAATGTATTTAGCCTCACAGAGTCAATCATTCGTAGAATCACCTTCCACTGCCTTCATAGCTGCAAGTCTTCTGTAGTATGGGTCTACCAGTTTGGCAAAACTAGAAACTAATGATTTTGCTCTTTCTTTTTCGCAAAAAGGCTCAAACTCAGACTGGATGGAAAGCATCTTGGAACCTTAATTTTCAAACCTTGAATGTTACAATTGTGTTTGTAAGTCTGGATTTGGACTGAGCCATTCTAACACATGAATATGCTTTGATGTAAATAATTCCATCGCAGCTTTGCATATCTAACTGGAAGGGAAACCTACTCCGACGTGTCAAGTCCTAAATAGCAGCCTAAATAGATGTTCTACAAAGATTGCCCCTGTCAGCTCCATTCATCTTGACATCAACTCTGATCAATCTTCCTGTTTCTGCTCAAGAAAATATCCCCACAGCAGAATGGAACCATGGTCCATTGTGAGGATGGTGTGTTCAGAGTGATGCACAGTGTTATTTTTCTGCCACACATAGATTTGGACCATTTTACATTTGTATGTTTGCCATTTCCTCTTTACCCCTTCTGGCAAAAAGCAACCAGGATTTCTCATGATTATCTTTTAAAAATGGCTTTCTTTCTGCCACTCTTCCTAGAGTCTAATTTGCAGAATGCTTGACTAACAACCTAATAAGGTGGCTTTTGGAGGTAATTGTTTGCATCTGATTTATTTAGCAGGAGCATCAGAGTAAAGTAAAGTAAAGTAAAGTAAAGTAACATAACATAACATACTGTATATTCACTACTTTGTGCTGGCATAGTATATTACATAAAATCCTAATAAAATACATTAATGTTTGTGGTTGTGACAAAATGTGAAAACGTTAAAAGCATATGAACACTTTTGCAAAGCAATGCAAATGTTTTAATATAAGGTTATGAAATCTGAAAGTTTAACACATTATTATTGCCCAACTAATGTATGTTTTATTATAAGAATAATAAAACTTACTATCAACATTTTTCACCTGACTGAGTTTTGTGATGTTTTATGCTGAAAATGAATAAATAGGGCAATTTTACCAAATTGTTTATTTTTTTTAACTGAGCCAAGTAGTGATATAAAATATCCACATCTGAATTACATTTAAATGTAATAATACGATATAGGGTGAGTTGGAGAGCTGGGATGACACTTATGTAATGTGACTGTAGCTGTGTGCTCTCATCACTCCAGGCTGAACATGTCCCTCCATACGATGTGGTTCCATCTATGAGGCCGGTGGTCCTGGTTGGACCGTCCCTGAAAGGTTATGAGGTAGGTCTCAGTCTTTTTTTTTGCAACTCTCACACAGATTTTCTTCATATATTGAAATTCTTAGATTTCTTGGCTAGTTTTCCTGTCTAAGCTATTGCAAGCAGTGTGCTCACTCTGCATATGCTTTTGTGCACTGGCTTTCACAAACACAACATTAAAATCAAATCGGCTCACCTATTATCAGTTGGAAATGCATACCCGGAAAGGTGACGAGAGCACTGAAGTCAGTTGTCATGGAATCACGCTCTCTGCCTCCCATTCTGGCGTTGCCTTGGTAACAACCTTCTGGGCAAACCGCATCAGTCTGAAAAAGTGGAGCACGGGTCGAAATTAGAAACAGAATAATACGAACCATGCTGGAGGTTTTTAAATGAAGTGTGTGGGTGGGAAAAATCCTAAATCTTTCACACATCAGGCATCTGTTGCTATTGGTTTTGTTGCTCTTATGGGATGACTCAGACCTAAAGTGCAGTATAGAGCAGTCAGAGTTTTTATTTGTGATTAGATATATTATTTCTGCTGGCTGAGTATATGACAATGACTAGGACATTTGTGTAGTGCGTCATCCTTCTATTAAAATGATACAGCTGACCTACTGTTGCCCTCGGGTTTTTTCGTAGGATATATAACAAACACAAACAAGCTATTACAAGATGAGTACTGGACTTACACCTCAGTCATTACGCTTGGAAGTACTCCATGCTCTATCACAAACAATATAAAGCATTTGTAAAATACTTCCAACCATGAAGCTTATTTGAATAAATCAAAGGGACAGTTAGCAAAGGCAGAAACAGTTTTGCCGGCTTTGTTTCATGTATTGCAGATAGGTTCATGTTTGGGTGAAACATCAGAAAGCGTTTACCTTTATGTTCAGGGATAATTCTGTGGTCAGAACAAGTAGATTTAGGTAACAAATGGAAGAAAACTTTAAAGATCATATGAATTTTTGAGTTGGCTCTTTTTTTCTTTTAAACTGCTACCTTTAAATTTCAACCAATCCTGCCATAATTAACAATATATAGAGAAATTAATAAATGCTCAATAAATAAATAAGCGTAGGATTAAATACACAAAAAAATGCAATAAATAACAAAATGTAGGCCGTAAATAAATGATTCAATGAGACATAAATGTATATATCTCTTTTAAAATTAATAAATGCTCCATAAAAAAATAATCATATTACTAAATAAACAAATAATGCAGTAAATAAATAAATGGAGGCAGTAATGAAATTATTCACTGAGACATAAATGTATATATCTAATTTCATTAGCTTCTGTATTTATTCACCTTTGTAAAATGTACCTTATTTATTTATTATCCATTACAGTTTTCAACTTTATTTATTAATGACTTATTTTTAAATGTATTTATTTATGTGTATGTTTTATTTATTTTTTATAGTCTGTTTTGTTTTTCCTTTGTATTTTTTTACTCTATTTTTTTCAACACTCTTTATTTATGCCTGTGCTTTTTACATTTCTGTGTGCATTTCAGCCTCATTATGCAAATAGGTAGGGGCTGTGTCTTCAGGCGTCAACTTCTGCCTATTGGTTGGTTAGCATTGGCCTGCATAGCACGAATCTGCATGGCTTTTCCCTACCAAAAAGCTTTTAGCAATGGCGAACTCGGCGTTCAAGGAGTGTAGCTGCAGTAAAGTCCAGGGGTTGTCGCTGGGTTCTGCTACTGATCTGTAGATGGATATGGTGAGATTCGAATTAGTAAGATTCATCTGAAGTTAACTTCTAATATCTCAGAAGGGGGCTAGCACTCACAGTGAAACTTAAGAGGATCTTGTGACGAGTTGGGTTCTTATAGGAAGTGGAAGATGGGACTCAGCTGCACTCTTCTCTAGCCCACTGGGAATTTGATCTTTAATTAAACAGGGAAGGGAAAGGGGAGGAGAGGTTGCTGCTGAGGGATGGCATGCCCTTGTACGGCAATGGCAGAGATGAACTAGCAAGTTTTTTTGTGGGGGCAGGTTGGTTAGTTTGGATCAGGTCATATTTTTCAAAATGGTGATCTTTGAAGAGTAATGAGACCCCTTCTGATTTCTTTACCAATTCAACATACTGGGTCACAATATTTGACCCAATGTTTCAGTCAAGCCTACCCAACGTCTGTCCCAATATAAACCCAGCCTTATTTTGTGTGCAAGAATATATGTTTATATACTTAATGGACTGTCCTCCTCCTTAATTGCATTGCACTTGTCCTAAGGAACACGAAGACAACGAGCTGTCTTCCACCATCTTTTAAGCACTAAACCAGGCATTAGCATTTGGAAGAATATTGTGTTCCGTCGCCCCAAGGAAGGTTCTCTGTGTTTCTTTTTCAATTTGATTGCTCATCACCTGTCTGATCTTGAGCTTGGATTTTTAATCTAAATCACATTAAACAACACTTAAATCCTTCAGCAACAGTGAGTGTTAAATGTAACACTTATATTAAAAGATGTGATGTTATTGCTCCAGTTACTCACTTGTTCATAGGTCTTGTTGACAATTCATTGCAGCTCCTAATCACTTTCTTCCACACCCTTTGCACATTGGAGGCTTCAGCTCGGTCGAGTGTGTGTGCGTCGAGCCATTGATCTGGCTAAGTAGATGCTACATCAGAATGAATACCAGGAGCCTTCTGTCTTTGAAAAGTATATGTGTGATAGGGTGAATATTGTAAGCTTTTATAGATATGATTGCATATGATCTCTTGCACAATTTATCTTCACAGCGATGTGAAGAAGCATTTAAATATTTCATCTGTTGTTGCTTTTTTTATCCCACCTAAAGTATTTTAGATGATCCAATGAATTGCAGTCACACAAACATGACCTGAATAAATACAGAAAGCATATTATGCCTTCTTTTATTCAGGGAAAAAAAGCTATCCCAAACAACCCGGCCCTTTGTAAAAATTTAATTATCCCCTAAACCAAATAACTGATGTGCCTACCCTTGGCAGCAATGACAGCCATCCAGAGTTTGCATTAACTGGCAATTAAACTTTTACATCATTGTGAAGGAATTTTGGCCCACTGTTTGCAGAATTGTTTTAGCCTATTAAGCCCTAAGGGTTTTAGAAATAATATCCACCTGAAAATATACAAACGGCACCGATTGCAGTTTTCTGGCCAATTACCGATCTCTAAAAAGCCAGTGCAAAACACCATGAAAAGCCTTCTGGAAACCCAAAATAAGCCTCAGACGTTTTTAATCAACATCTTTACTAAAACTGTAGCACAGTAAGACTGAAATTATTGACGCAGATTCGTTGCACAAAAGGTATTGTGGGCAGTGTGGACACTTTTGTCTCCAACTGTTTATTGAAAAAATGAATAATCAATGAACAGCCATGTAAACAAATGTCCCAAAAGATTAGTCAATGGAAAATTATGTAAACAAATGTGCAAAGACAACCTCAGAAAACTATGAAAAACCAGGCACATAATAAAAATGCACACCTTACAACTTCAAATGATACTCTCTAAAACAATTTCTGACACTAACGATGAACAGGGGAAAATTGCAGTTGGTATAGTACAATGGAATCTTTGATTTTTTGCCCTGCTCCTTGCATAACACACACTCTTTTCTGTGGTCAGTGGCATTTAGTAAACAGGCAAGCAGATGTTAAAAGAGCTGGATTTTTGAGGTGTACAATCAGCAGCTGTATGAACAGCAGCTTGAGGCTCATCAGGGAGCTCTTGCATGAGGACTTCCCTCAACTTCTTCTGTGTCATCAGAGTCTTTCCTCTTCCGGTGGCCATAATCTTGAATAGGATGTAAGAATTAACCACAGCGATGTCATGAAATGATTAAAAAAAGTCTTGTACAATTTCTTTGTTTGTCCTCTGACTGAATAGTTCTGGATGAGGGCATCTGATAAGTCCACTCTTCCCACGAACCTATTGCAATCCTTCACAGCATTGGGAACACTAATGTCCTTGACGATCAACTCACCCCCCTCCTTTATTCTCCTCTGCACAGTGTCTCCACTATAAGCCTTGTGAAATGTGCTGCATACAGTCACCTCCTTGGTGTCCTTCCAGCTCACAAAGAGCAGTCCATCTTTGCGCAGCCACCTCATGTCTCCTTTCTGAGCTGACTTAGGAAGAGCGTTCCGTGTTGGTCTGTCGGATGGTTCCACAAGCTGTGGTATGGTGTACTGACAGGTTGGGGCTGCTGTAGAAATTATCTACACAGAGATGATAACCTTTGCCAAGAAGCTGAAATTCCATCAAGTCCATGACAGAGGTGATGCTGAGGCCATCGCACTGAACTCTTTCAGTCTTTCCCTCATAAACGTAAAAGCTCCATGTGTAGCCATAATTAGAATCTAAAACAATACGTTTGTATCCCAACTTGGTGGGCTTCTCCTTCATGTACTGACAGAACCTTATTCTGGCCTTGCTTGCCACCATACACTCATCTACACATATCTCCGTGCCTTGTTGGAAGACAGAGGTACATGCAGTCTTTATTTCATCATATAGGGGTTCAATTGCCCTTTCTGCATTTGCATTTGTGTTTTGGATTATGGTCTGGATGGTGCTTGAACTGAAAAAAAGTTTAAACAGGCTCAGCGGTGACCAAGACTATATATATATATATATATACACATATAGACATACAGGGGTTGGACAATGAAACTGAAACACTTGTCATTTTAGTGTGGGAGGTTTCATGGATAAATTGGACCAGCCTGGTAGCAGGTCTTCATTGATTGCACATTGCACCAGTAACAGCAGAGAGTGAAGGTTCAATTAGCAGGGTAAGAGCACAGTTTTGCTCAAAACATTGAAATGCACACAACATTATGGGTGACATACCAGAGTTCAAAAGAGGACAAATTGTTGGTGCACTTTTTGCTGGCGCATCTGTGACCAAGACAGCAAGTCTTTGTGATGTATCAAGATCCACGGTATCCAGGGTAATGTCAGCATACCACCAAAAAGGACAAACCACATTCAACAGGATTAACTGTGGACCCAAGAGGAAGCTGTCTGAAAGGGATGTTCGGGTGCTAACCCGGATTGTATCCAAAAAACATAAAACCATGACTGACCAAATCATGGCAGAATTAAATGTGCACCTCAACTCTCCTCTTTCCTCCAGAACTGTCCGTCGGGAGCTCCACAGGGTCAATATACACGGCGGGCTGCAATAGCCAAACCTTTGGTCACTCATGCCAATGCCAAGCGTCGGTTTCAATGGTGCAAGGAGCGCAAAATCTTGGGCTGTGGACAATGTGAAACATGTATCGTTCTCTGATGAGTCCACCTTTACTGTTTTCCCCACATCCGGGAGAGTTACGGTGTGGAGAAGCCCCAAAGAAGCGTACCACCCAGACTGTTGCATGCCCAGAGTGAAGCATGGGGGTGGATCAGTGATGGTTTGCGCTGCCATATCATGGCATTCCCTTGGCCCAATACTTGTGCTAGATGGGCGCGTCACTGCCAAGGACTACCGAACCATTCTTGAGGACCATGTGCATCCAATGGTTCAAACATTGTATCCTGAAGGCGGTGCTGTGTATCAGGATGACAATGCACCAATACACACAGCAAGACTGGTGAAAGATTGGTTTGATAAACATGAAAGTGAAGTTGAACATCTCCCATGGCCTGCACAATCACCAGATCTAAATATTATTGAGCCACTTTGGGGTGTTTTGGAGGAGCGAGTCAGGAAACGTTTTCCTCCACCAGTATCACGTAGTGACCTGGCCACTATCCTGCAAGAAGAATGGCTTAAAATCCCTCTGACCACTGTGCAGGACTTGTATATGTCATTCCCAAGACGAATTTACGCTGTATTGGCCGCAAAAGGAGGCCCTACACCATAAGGTACTCACACAAATTGCATCACCGTTGGAAAGATGTGCTGGAAAGAGGATTTTCTCTAGTTTTAAATAATAGGTGTTATGCCAAAAAAATGCATACCTGCAGAGATTTACATTCCCTGATGCTAGAACGCCCACACCTCAGCACACCCGAATACAGCTGATAAGGAAAAAGGATAGAAATATGGCTGAAGGAGCTAATTCTAAATATACTCGTAATATTAACACGTTTCTTAGTCATGTACGTCCTGAAAAAGTGTCATTGTCTGGCAAATTAATTCAAGAAACTACGGTTTTGTAACCTTTTATCTCAAAACGTTTGAGTCCATTTTCTTAAAGTCAGTGTCTCAAGAAAATGCTCTCTGCCCCGTGGTTTATTACAGCATAATGGTTGAGGCATTGTGGTATGGAGGCCCAAAAGGGACAAACTTAAATAAGTAAATATATTATAAAATAAATAAATGCAAAGGTACCATGAAATTTATAAATACACCATTAATTTATTTAATACATCATTAAATAATTAAATATATTATACATTCACTATATTAATACAGAATATTAATTGTCAATAAAGTAAAAAATAATGCCACCCTGGGTGTTTGTATATGTGTACCCATCTTCAAAAACTCAAAAAGGACCTACTTTTATGCAATTCTCACTATAGCATCACTAAATCTCTGCATACATAAAGGTTAGGTAGATTTGGATCCCATCTCCTTTAACCCCAAAACAGATAATACAGGTATGACACTCACACTACTAGCTCTGTGATTATATATATATATATATATATATATATATATATATATATATATATATATATAGGAAGAAAGATGTTTAATTGCAAATATGCAAGGTACTGGGAACTTTAAATATATATATATATATATATATGTATATATATATTTAAAAACACAGTGTATGTACATATTCACAAAAAATTATTTTTATCGCCCTTTTTATATATTTATGTTTAAAATGTCTTCACTGAGAGTAAATTAAAATTAACTTAAAACTCACCGTTTCTGATTCGTTTTTACTGATTGATATGAAAGTTTGTTTGATGATCTGACATTGTAGTGTGACAAAAAAAGTAAAAACAGAAGAAATCTGTAAGGAGGACTGAACATAATGGCTATTTTCTCTCCTGTCAGCCTTCATTATTTTCACTTATCTCCTCTCCCATCTCTCTGACTCATGGCTTTAGGTGACAGATATGATGCAGAAAGCCCTGTTTGACTTCCTGAAGCACAGGTTTGATGGGAGGTGAGCGGCCAACATCGAAGCACTGTCTGTTATCAGGTCATCACCGTGCTGCCACTGGGTTCTCTGTGACACTCATATTTTGTGTTTTTGCAGGATATCTATCACTAGGGTTACTGCTGATATATCGTTGGCCAAGAGGTCAGTACTTAACAACCCCAGTAAGAGGGCCATCATTGAGAGATCCAACACCCGCTCCAGCCTCGGTAAAGCTACAGGAACTGTCTCACTCAATGATGTGCATGTATTGTCTGTGTTTAAGCAGATTAAGGTATTTTGTTTAGTCTCATATTTCCTTCTTGTTCATAGTTCCCCCAATATATGTTCTTGTTTTCTTGTAGCTGAGGTCCAGAGTGAAATAGAAAGGATCTTTGAGTTGGCCAGATCTCTGCAGCTCGTGGTTTTGGATGCAGACACCATTAATCACCCAGCACAGCTTATCAAGACCTCATTAGCTCCCATCATTATTCATGTTAAGGTGTCATCTCCTAAGGTAGGACTGCAAGCAGGATACTGTATGTGTAACACCACCGTGCCTTTTAAATTCATGCCCCTTAAGCCTTTCCACATTTCACATTAAAACGAATGGATTTTAATCAGGATCGTGATAGACCGACACAGAGTAATTTGTAATTGTGAAGTGCAAGGAAAGAAGGTAGATAAAAGAAACAGACCAAAAACTGTGACATGTTTTCAGATTTTTTTTTTACAAATACATTTTTTTTAAATAAAAAATCTGATGCTGCCACCACTATGTTTCATTGTGGGGATGGTTTTCAGAGTGATCCGTCACATGGCATTCTGCATAGACAGGAAAAGGTTAACCCAACTTATTCCACCTGTTCGCTGTGTTCCCTACATAGCTCAGTTTATGTGGATGGCCATGTTTTAGTAGGTTTGTAGTAGTGATGGGATTTATTCATGCAAAATAAAAATCTTTCTTTGTGTATAATTTTTCATAAAATTAAGTATAAAATATCAAAATATAAATATCAAATACCAATGTATTTATTTATTTATTACAAGTGTTTAATAAGTGCATTAATAGCATTTTAGTGATATAGGAAAAAAATAAAGAGAGAGAAAAAAGAGCACTTCAGTTGCTTAGGCAAAAACGAAAATCACTGGGTGCGCCATTAAATATAATTATTAATGCAACTCACTAATGGTAAACAATACTCAACTGTAAACATTAACCAATTAAGTGTGCAAACATCCAAATAAAAATTAGCCCTGAAAAAAGCTGTATTATGCTTTAAGGTTTCTTCTCTTTCACCTTGTTAACATCTGGCTAATTTGCTTGAGAAAGACGAGTTTCCTCCTCCTCCTCTCTCCCGCTACATGCAGCCGATGCCAGTCTTGCAGCCAGGTCGCACACAGTGCCACACATGTGTCTGCCGCCATGACATGTGACGAAAACAAACAGCTTGTAGTTTTATCGTACTCTCTCCATTTTCAATGAATAAATGAACTTAGGCTCAGTAGAGCTTGTTGGTTGCATAGAGTTTTATTTAGGGGTATCAATGTAAAAGTGGCTTAATACAAATGCCTACCACAATTTTCAGATAAATTTTAGCTAAAAAATGTGTTACTTTGTGTTAGTCTAACACATAAAATCCTGATCAAATAGATTAAGGTTTGTGGTTGAAATGGGACAAAATGTGGAAAGGTTAAAGAGGTGTTGATAGTTCTAAATGGTACTGTATGCAAAAATGCTAAACGAGCATCACCCATGTGCACAAAAAAGCATGCATTTTTTAGTAGGTGCTTCTTTGTATTTATTCCACATTTGGTGATATTTAATTGTGTTCTTTGACTTCAAATGTGTCAAAAGGTCTTGCAACGTCTCATCAAATCACGAGGGAAATCTCAAAGCAAACACTTGAACGTGCAGCTTGTTGCAGCAGAAAAACTAGCTCAGTGTCCATCTGTGAGTAAACTTTAAGCACTCTTTTAAATCCAAAGAAGCTGCAAATTAATGCTGCTGTAATTCATTTTCTCTCTGCAACCACGTGTGACAAAACATACATGTATCAGCAACATTCCCCTCTCTCCCTCCCCCCTCCCCAGGAGATGTTTGATATTATTTTGGATGAGAACCAGCTTGAAGATGCCTGTGAACACCTGGCAGAATACCTGGAGGCGTACTGGCGTGCTACCCATACTTCACTTAGCACGCCACTCAACCCCCTGCTGGGACGCAATCTGGGTTCCACTGCTCTCTCCCCGTATCCAGCCGCCATTCAGGTGAACTTATCTTGCTGAACACAAAGTTGGCTTCTTCCTTCTTCCTTTCCTTGTTCTGTTGGTTAATATACTATTCATTTTCACATTTCTTTCTATTTTCTCTGTCTGCAAAAGTCTGCAAAAGCCCACTGGGTGATAAAGTATACTATTACACTAAGTAAAGTTTATTACTCGTTTTTTAGATTGCTTTCCAGTAGTCTTAAAACAAAGGTTTGTTTAAAGCTAACAACTGAGTCCTTTTATGTCTAATTAATAATTTATATAATGTAATTGAATACTTAATTGTTCTAGATAGTTTTATATTATTCCTTTACCATTTTGACTGGATGAAGTATCAAGACGTTAATATTAAGCTTCAAAAAAACGTATAGAGCACAAGCAATCAAATTTAAACTGTGCTTTTCAGAAGTATAAATACAGTGTATTTTGTTGGGGTTTTATGTGAAACACAAAGTAGTGCATAGCTGTAAAGTGAAAGGAAAATGATAAACCTGCTTTTTATATTTTTATTTTTTTCCAGTAAAAATCTGAAAGGGATAGTGTGCATTTCAGTAAGTACTTGGTAGAATCAGATTTAACAGCAATCATAATGCAAGTGTTATGGACTATGTCTCTACCAGTTTTTGCACATATTGAGACAAACATTTTTGCCCATTCTTTGAAAAATAGCACAAGCTCAGCCAGACTGGCCAGCATCTGTGAAGTTTGGACTTTGACTGGCCCCTTAACCCATTAAAATGCTTTGATCTAAACCATTCAGCTCTGGCTGTATGTCTCCTGCTGGAAGGTGAACTTCCTCCCTAGTCAGTGTATTTGCAGCCTCTAAAAGGTTTGCTTACAGGATTTCCCTGTAATCAGCTCCATCAATTTTCCAACGGCTCTGAACTGTCGGTGTTCAGGAAATAAAAACCCACATGGTACTGCCACCACCATGTTTCATCATGTGGAAATGGTGTGAGTATAGTAGGTTTGCTACCAGGAATATAATTTTACATGTAGGCCAACAGGTTCAGTTTTGGTCCTATTTGCTCACAGCACATTCTTCTTGCTGTGCTCCCTACATGACTTGTGGCAAACTTCAAACATGACTTTCTTTCAACCATAGCTGTCTTCCTGCCACTCTTCTATAAAGGCCAGATTTGTGGAGTGCACGATTAATAGTGCTGTCAACAGATTTTCCCACCTGAGTTCTTGGTTTCTACTGCTCCTCAGTAATTCCCATGAGCCAGTTGGCTACTTCTTCAAATTATTCTCCTCATGCTTTGCTTTTCATTTTATGTTTTAAAATATTTGTGGTTGTTCCATGTTCTTTTATGTTTTAAATGATGGACTGAACTGTGCTCTATGAAAAGGTCAAAGGTTATGATATTGTTTTATGACCTAACCCTACTTCAAACTTCTTCACAAGTTTATCCCTGGCCTCCTATGAGCTTTGTTTCTTGATCCTCATGGTGCTGTTTTTTTTTTTTTTTTTTCGAGGAGCTGAATACAAATGCACATCACACTTTTCAGATATATTCAAGTCATATGCCTTCAACCCCAAAATTATGCTCTACTTTGTGCTAGTTTTTTACATGAGACGTTAGCCATTTAAAAATGCCAAAATGTGGTAAAGGTACATGGATCTACCATCCACCCATCATGCTGTATGTGTGTGGATGGTAGATGAAACCAAGCTGTAGGAAGTTTGGTGTTACTTCCTGCAACACAGACAAAGGGATCTATTGTGGGTAGGGACTTTTTGCTAGTGTTATTTATTTCCCCATTGGGATTAATAAAGTGTTTTTGACTTGAATAAATTGATTTATGTTTAGAGTTCTTAGCTGTATGTTTTGATTTGTTGTTGAGCTCCATACTGAAGAACTTGAAAACCTATTCTCTATCACGGTCAGGTATTTCTAATCATCACATCAGACAGCCTGTTTTTGCATCCTCCCAAAAGTTTTTTTTTCTTTTTTCATACTTTGAGTCATCTGGCTTTGTTTCCGCATTTAAGGAATACTTGTTTGGTTTTACATCTTCCAGGAAGATAGCTTCATATGAGATCTCTTCAGATTGGATGGGGATCTGATTTCCACACACTGGCAAACATCCAGCTAGTTTTACTAAAAGCCAGTGTATTTTTAATCTGTTATGCTCTGCTGGGAAAGCAAGGGAGGCAAGAACTGGGGATATGGGGTTTAGTTGTTAGCATCAGTCGAAAGCTTTGCTGCCGCATTCTGCACAATCTGAGGGAGATCCAGACATGTCTTGTTTAAACAAGTTGAAAGACTGTTGCAGTAGTCCAAGTGGGATAAAATAAAAGCATTAATATTCATTTCTTGCTAAAGATACTAAAGACCTTACCTTAGAGATGTTTCTTATGTGATAGTAAGATGGGTACAGTGAGTATCAAGAGACAAAGGGCTGTCAAATTTTTGACACCATCTTACACAGAAGCAGATGAAGAGGTCACTTGCTGCCTGATAACCAAGATTTTATCACTGGGAGCAATGATCAGGGTTTCCGTCTTCTTGCCATTAATCCACAGATAGTTATTGTAAAGCTACAGTTTAATTTCTGACAAAAATTGGCTAAGTGGTAAAGATTCAATAAAAAGAGAATGGGCCCAAAACAGATCCCTGTGGGATGCCAAAAGACAGAGTAGCTGTGTCTGAAAACAGGTTATTTATTAAAACAGTAAAATATCTCAGCAGAAAATAGTTTAAAACAACACCAGAAAAGCCAAATAATTCCTTCAGTCTATTTTGATAAATAGACAAACTATTGTTAGAAACTTATGAAAGCATACCTAAACATGTGATCCCAGTCATACAGTTTAGAGGATATTTCTACCATGTGCTAAAGAGATGTATGTAAAGATTTTTATCTCATTATTAGGGTTTTTAGCAGATAAAAATTATTTTGGTATGCTAAACAGGCCTAAAATATGAAAAGTTTGATCTGATTTAATGTCAGACAGTAAAGAAAATGGGTATGTGTTTTTTCTATCTTTTTATACAGGTATATACATAAATATGTACAACTATAATGTTTCTCTCTCAAATAGGCCCAAAAGAATCGAAACAGCAACCACACAACAACTGACCATTCCCCCGTCGAGCGCCACAGCCTGATGCCTGCAGATGAGAACTATCATAACGAACGGGCCCGGAAGAATCGCAACCGCCTGTCCTCGAGCTCACAGCACAGCAGGGACCACTCACCACTGATGGAGGAAGACTACCAGGACCCCTATCAGGACTCTTACAAGCCTCACCGCAATCGAGGATCCCCCGGAGGCTATAGCCAGGACTCCAGGCATAGGCTCTGAGCTGATACCTGTCTCCAAACATCCGCCGTGAACACAAAAGCTGAGGCAGCATTAGCCGCTCTGTTGTGATAAATCTACTACAGTCATGTGAACTGGAACAATCTCTTATGTCTGTGTAGTACCTCATAGACCCCTTTGACCTTGGTTGTTGCCAAATGGACAATTATAACCTAATAAAAAACTGCCTTTCCTATGATGTGAATATAAGGGTGGACATGTAGCACAAGAACTATGTTTTAAGGGAATGATGGAAGTGGAGCTTGTTTAAATATGTCACACAAGTAGCTTTTAAGTTAAATCAACTAACAAGTGAATGTGTGGGGAGGAGGCTCTTCTACACTTTTCCTGCCATCTCAGCTGTCCTTGTAGCATGTAGGTGGGGCTGTGAAGCCAGTGCCAGACAGTATCCTGCTGTGATTAGCAACTCAGTACTTGTTTGAACGTATCTTAGAGCTGTGGGAAGCAAATTATGCCAATATTAAAAGGTTTGTTTGCTAATGTCTTCAACTTGAATGCGAGAGTCTTGTAAAAGCTTTTTCGCAAATTCCTTGCTTTTGCTATGTGTTTTCGATGTGATTTGTATTTTTTTCTCATCAAAGTCATAGCTTCCTGTACCCTTTCTTTATTTTCCCTGAATTCCATTTTTGTTTTCAGTCGTATCCAAAATCATGCAGATATAGAGACATTTAAAGCTCCAAACCTCAGGAATGAGAGGTCTCTAAGACCTGGAAGTGTAGCGTTTATTATTCTACCCATCTGGCAAGAATATATTTTGGGTGTATTATTTACTCTACAGTGCCTTCCATGAGTATTTACAGTTAAAATTTTATTGGGATAAAACATGGTGGTGGCAGCATTATGGTGTGGTGATACTGGCCAGAGTGAGTGAAAAGAAGTGCAATCCTGGAATAAACCCTGTCAGAGGCTGCGGTCACACTACTGGTCCAGTTCAGGAAACAGTACAAGTGGGAAAATTCACACCTTCAATTGCTCTGGTTTGCCTTCACACAGAGATTTTTTAGACCACACCAACCAACGTCATGCAGTTGTAACGGATAGTTTCGGCGGCGGTATTGCGCTGGCGGAGACGAAAAAAGGCAAGAAGAAGAAAGTCTGCTTCATCGGGGTTTCTGTTACTACTTTGGTGTTCAATGTAGTTATGCGCCTTCAGCTCTTCACTACTCCACATAGCGCCAAAAGACATTTTCAAACTCTTTCGTCTTAAGGTTTGAGCTCTTATTTTGTTTTTCCCCTAATTTTTCTTCCTCTACTCAAATGCGCTGCTCTTCATTACATCCTCTCTTCCTGCTTTTGGCACGCTGGCCAGGCATGCATTCACACTGCATGCTCCAGGGTCCGCATAAACCGTGCCTAAGACTTAGACTTAGACTGGCAGTTGTAACCGTGCCTGGGTAGGGTTCTCTGGTCTGTTTCAGGGCCCCCAGATGGGTTCACATCAGCGTGATCCACTCCAGAAACCAGACTCTGGCACTGTAAAAAGCTTTCCAAAGGTTTGGTGTGAAACCACTGTATGAGTTCACCTTCCACCAGAACAACAACCCTAAACACACCGTCAGAACTACTACGGAAAGCCTTAGTTCTAAACATACTGAAGTGTGAATTATCCAGTCAAAGTCCACATTTAAAATCAATTGAGAATGGCAAGGCTTAAAAATTGCTGTTCATTGACATCCAATCTATTTGAGCTTGAATGGGCAAAACTGTACTCCTCTAGATATGCTAAACTGGTACATTCTCTTGAAAGATTTGAAGCTACAATCAAAGCATAAAGTGTTTCTAGAAAGTGGTACTTTATGCTCAAAAATGTTGAAACCAACGTATCATTTTCCTTTCATTAACAATTACACTATATTGCCAAAAGTATTTGTTTGTCTACTTTTACATGTGCATGAACTTTGATGGCATCCTATTCTTAATCTATAAGGTCCAGGTTGTTGATTTGTTGCCAACTTTAACTATTATGTAAACATCTTCCTCAAGGTTTAGGAGTATGTTCATAGTTAGATGAGAAAATCTGAATTGCAGCCTTCGCTCGAATTGATCCCAAAGGTTTTCAGGAAGGTTGAGGTCAGGACTCTGTGAAGGCCAGTCAAGTTTCTTCACATGAAACTGTATAGACCTGCAGCCATGGAAGTGATTGGAACACCAGAATTCATTGATTTGGTGGTGGAACCAAATACTTTTGGCAATATAGTATATTTGTGACTTTATGTTGGGCTAAAACATAAAATCTCATGAAAATACAATGAATGTTTGTGGTTGTAATGTGATGAAATGTAGAAACGGTCAAAGGGTGTGAATGCTTTTGTAAGGCACTGTAGCTGTAGTGGAATGCTATAATATGCATTTAGCTTTTGTCTTCAGACATGAATTTAGCAGGGCATGATTACAAAAAACAAGAGTGGATTTTAGTTTGTGAAATATTGAGGGCTTCCATGTGTAAATACTTTTAACAGTTATAGAAAAAAAAAACATCCTATCTAAAATTTCACTTTTGGTAAATCTGATTACATTCAATGAGTTTTTTCCAGGATCTTGGACATATCTCAGATTAAAAAAAAAAAAACATAATTTTTCCAAAGATTTTATAAAATAGATAACTGAAAAATGTTCATGGAGTAGAAACTGATCCTGACCCTCTTCAATATTTTCAAGTGTGGCTTTTTACAGTATTTCAATGTCCATTAGAAACTCTTGATGAACATGGAAAATTATGTAACAAAGGCAGGACTGTTTTGTAAAGATACATCAGAGCTTTTGCTGGCCAATACTAACAACTAAACTATCACTGACCATAAAAAGGAAAACGTGCTGCAGGTTCTTTCATAGAGGTTGTAGTTTTGAATCCAAAAGAAAATGGGTGGATAACTTTTCACTGAACTCAAAACAAATTGCATCAAAGAACATGCGATTTCTTGATGTGTTTACAGTCTGAAAAATTACTAGTTTTAAGTTTTGATGCATTAAAGGAATAAGTGAAAAAATATTTTCAGTATCTGACCTGCTGATTACTGTTTAGAGTCGATTAAATTAAAATTGGGACATCTTAATCACTGGCGGATTAACCGGTCTATTTCCACTTTCATGTCTTTCCAAATTTCATTTCTGTTACATGCTGCTTTTTGCTAAATGTAGTGGATTTTCCTATATTTTTCATTTAAATGTACACTGCCAATAAACAAGGGGAACAATAGAGCATAATCTTGGAATGACATACTCTTGAACCTTGTATTATAACATGCAGTTATTTGTATTCCATGGGTCATAAATGACACACTGCAGTAAAATCTGAAGGATCAAAAAGAATATTTTTGTTGATTCCAAATAGTGGAGCATTAGTACCAATTAAAAAATATGAAAACTGCTTGTGAGAGAAACATGCATTAATTAGAAGTGTGCACTGTCATTTTACAGCCGTATTGAAATAAACTACACTGTTGTATGGATGGCAGTTTCATTTTATGTTTTAATATATTAAGTACAACTGAGTGATGATGCGCATGCGCCAACTTGACAGCCCAGCGCACTTTACAACACAGCCAGCTGATCTCAACCACTTAGCCGTACAGGTTACCGCTTTTGTCCTGTTTCTCCTTTTTAGCCGTCTTATTTACAAATGATTTCTTCTGGAAAATGACTTTTTAAGTAATGCTGGGCAAGGTCAGCATGGAGGTTGTAGTTAAATGCCATTACAACTCGTTGTCTGTGTAGTTACCAGGCTAGCTAGCAAGATCCAGTTGATAGCAATAAATATCATCAACGCTAGCTAGCTAAGTGGTAGCCGATATTTACAAAGCTGGCATCGAAAAATTTCACCTTTAGCCATGGGGATACTATTTACGAAGTTATGGAGGCTTTTCAATCACCAAGGTAAGAGTGCTCCGTTGGTATTTAATGTCGAAGACGTGGGAGCTAATTGGCCTCTGTGGCCAGAGAAGGCCCACTGGACTGTTCCTTCACATTAGCCAAGGATCCAGCTTTCTAGACATGATGATGTTTCTGTTACGATAATGAAAGTGACTGTGGGGGGATATGACGCTTAGTCGGGTTTTATAACGCCACTGTTAAGCTTTTCAATTGTTGAATACCACGATTTCTGACTAGCTCCATGTTGATTAGCTGTGTGCTATATTATTTATGCTCTCGGGTTTTGAAGCGGAGGTAAGTGAAACCGTATCTCGAGATTTTTAATCAGTAAACTGATTATTCCGACACCCCATGTAACGTGAATCCCGTTGGTTTTGAGTCGATTCCACCGGCATTATTGCTGGAGTGGGGGTAAACACACAGAGCACTCAACAGTGTACATCAGCTGAGTACTGGGACAGTAAAGATCAATGGGTGACTTTAGACTGAATCACATTGCACTGCCACTGTTAGTTCATCACCTTTGTCAGTATAATGTCATGAATACAGATTACCTTATTGATTTGGGCCCACAAATGTCATGATATGATCTGTCAGCTATTCACAATACAAATCTCCAGCATCTAACTGTGGTGCATCTGCTTCTGAAAACTAATCTGTGTACTGTTCAAAACTGAGACGTTATGCTGTTGCTTGATCATCTTGGAGTTTTGCTGGATTTTATGTAAATTAGTTCCTCCCATAGGTTTTATTGATTTAAAGTTCTTGTACAATTTTTTTTGTTTGCTACATAATTCCATATGTGTTCATTCACAGTTTTGGTGCCTTCAGTGAGAATCTACGTACAATGTAAATAGTCATAAACATAACTAAAACCGATAAATGAGAAAGGCGTTCTAAAACTTTTGACCAGTGGTGTATATATCGAGTATATTTGCTAAAAAAACTGAATTTTTGGCATTCTCACAGCTGGATGAAATTCACATGCGCCCATATAGCCCACATGTAAAGGTGTTACAGTTTGTTCATGCATGTGGTGTACAAGCCTCTGAATTTCACACCTGCGCGACCTTTTTAGTCTGTATGGCTCTCTATTCAGTTGCAGTTCTGTTGGTATTGCTGTGAGCTACATGCATACCCTCGTCTGAGTGGAACATTTCTCAGTTTCCTGTTTTTTGATTAAAGTTGGTGGTTTTCTGAAATTACTTTCCCCCATTTGTTGTTTTTTTTAAAGCCTCTGCAGCTTCATTTTCCTGAGTGATATAATATGTCTGTAAGAGATATTTTGGATTTTTAAAAAAATATACAGTGTAGATTTAATGAAATAGAAAATGTTGTAGACGTCTTCCAGCAAGTGTACTGCTTATAAATGAGGGGCTGATAACTGGTGCTTTAATTTTATACTGCTTACTCCAAACCTGAACAAAAGTGCCCTCCTTGCCACAAACAAGAGATCAGAGTTGTCAATATTGCTGTCTTCATATGAACTAAAGCCCTCGCTCTCGTTAATGTTGCCCTATCAGTGGCATTAGGGAGGACACAAAGAACAATATGGAAAACAATAAGCTTATAAATGCAAGCTTTTGTCACCATTCTGTTTAACTAGGTGTGTCAGTCCCACTGAAAGTCTTTGACTCTGACTTAAAATCTCTGACATGAGCGAGACAGTTGATGCAGGTTAGGAGGCTTGTCCCAACAGCTCACTTTCAGAGGGTGAGGAAGAACAAGAGACAAAGCGACATGAGGAAACTGTTTGAGCAGGGAGGCTTAACGAATCAGACTGAGTGAAGTTTTGCTCATTTTTGCTGTGGCATGTAGAGCCTGCATCTCTGTTACACTGTATCAAAATAGTCAGACATGTAGACAAGTGAATCCCTAGTTTTTGGAGGGTAATGAAGTAGAATTTGATTGCATTTTGTTAGACTTCTCCATCAATGAATTAGTAAAAGGTATGGAAATGTTACTTTTGAATCAATATTAGTATATTTAAAAAATAAATAAACATAAACATTCAACTCCTATGCAAAGAGTTCCCAAAACAGGTGACTCTATGCCTAATACTTAGTTGACGTTCAGAGCTGTTCTTTCCATAAAGACCCAAACATTTTTAGATCCCTGCAAGTTTTCCATTGTATCTGAAACCAAGAATTTAGTTGCAGGTTCTTTAAATCCTGCAACATGTTAGTGATGCTTATGTGAATCAGCTGGTTTGTCCAGCACATCCCACAGACGTGTGATTCTAGTGTGTCCTTTTAAAAAATCACTATGCATTCGTCTTATGGTTGGTCAGTAAGTACTGTTTCAATGAAAAGATGAGTTCAGTCATACACATTCAGTTAGACCAGTCGTACCTGTCAAAGTAACGTCTAAATGAAATGCAGGACCAACGGTGAACATTGCCTAAACCGTCGCATTGCTTGCATTTTTGTTCCTCTTAATTGCATCCTGGTGCCATGTCTTTCCTAGTAAATAATGTCCGTGAACCAAAGGGCCTGAATGACACAAAAGAAAACAAATTGATTTCATTTGGACATGCTAACTATAGGTGCTTTCAGTGATGGAAATGGTACCAGCATGGGCATTATAAACGATATGCAACTAGAAAGACTCATATACAAGTAACTGCAATCTACTGTGTGTCTTATTGTCAGAACCAGCATAAATGTATCAGCGAGTAGAGCCTTAACAGCTCTAATTTAAATGAAACATCATGGTTGGCCTTTGTCCTACTTGAGCAAATCAATAAATCAATCAATCATTATTTAGAAAGCACTATACAGTCAGCAGTTACACATGGTGCTTTCAGAATTTAAAAACATTTAACCACTAGAGAGATGCACATTAAACTGACCAAATCAAGTAAACACATCTAAAACAAATTATTATTGATAACTGAATCGAATTAAAAGAGAGGAAAATCAATCAGCTATAGAAGCTGAGGAGCTGTAGGAATTCCATTGTGCATGCATTGTTTATAAGGGGATTTTCATTGAATCTTAATTACCTGTCTATCCATGGATCACCGTTTGGAAGGCCTTACGCCTAATTGGTTCACTCTCTGTCAAGTGTCACTGTTGCAAATAGCTGAGGGGTCATAATGTTATGACTAATGAGGGTATATGTGTGCCTCAGAGTATTACACAGCTGAAAACGATGCTGTTTTTCATTTCATTCGGGTCTCACTGTTGCCTAAGAGCCTATTTAGGTTCCATTCTAACAAAAATACGGCCAACAGAAGATCAAATAAATCTATGCTGCAGGGTTTCGAATGTGCTCGACTCTGCTTAAAGATTCAAAGATAATCCTTATTACACATACTTGGAGCTTAACAGAGTTTTTACCCCCCAAAAATTTAAAACATACGAGCAGAGTGCTTAGATTTTTATTTTTATTTTTTAGCAATAAGGAATGTTATTTACTAGACAGTGAAAGCCTTCTATTCCCACTTGTCACATTATGTTTCTGTTTTTAAGCAGGTAATTATTATGTGAAACGTCCACCATAACTGTATCTGTTTGTGGACATTTGTGCTTCAGTCCCTTCATGAACAGCTTGCTGTGATTGCTCTGTGGGTTTAATAAGTCCACAGTTCACAGAACCTCTGTGTCTCCGTGACAAGCTGACGTTTACCAACCCTTGCACAGGATACAAAAAAGGAAATGTGCTTCCCCATCAGAAAATATAGCAGTCATTTGTTTTTATGAAAGAGACAGACTCACCAACCACTAAACCCACAGTATTAAATCATGTTTTTTCGCAATTTTTAAAGCAAAATTTTCTTTCTGCTTTTCAGAGCACAAAGTCATTATTGTTGGCCTGGACAATGCAGGCAAGACTACAATCCTTTACCAGTTGTAAGTATCGCTACAAACTACAGTCAGTTAATATCTTTACAGATGCATGTTTTTTAGTAATTATAAAATGTATCTATTCAGGTTGACACTTAATGTGAGTCAGACAATCGTTTATTCTTGTGGTATACTACAGCTCAATGAATGAGGTGGTGCACACTTCTCCTACAATCGGAAGCAACGTGGAGGAAATCGTTGTCAACAACACCCATTTTCTGATGTGGGACATCGGAGGCCAGGAATCCCTTAGGTCGTCTTGGAATACGTACTACACCAACACAGAGGTGAGTATTGTTCCAGCATTTACTAGTTCTAGCTCCACTGATGGTGAAAATATTGAACCTGCATAAAAAATGTGGCCAGTGTGAAAAATCAAAATGAATCAATAAAATGTTTTTAACATGCATTGCAAAACTAGATTCGCAAATGTCTAAAGTCGCTAAGGACTGGCCAAACCGAAATCAGGCATAAATCTTTAGATGCTCTTTGTGCTAAATGCCAGAGAATTGGATGCTGTAAATAAGAATGGCACATACCGGGTTTCTAGGCAGTCTGGAAGGAAATGAGATAACTTTTTTGAGTCATTCCAAGTCTGGAAAAGTGATGAGAACCGAACATTTAGTTTCTAGACTATAACAATTCCTTGTTACATTGTTTTATATCAAATGTTTAAATCTGTGCTTTAAACTTGTATGTAAACTAGAAAATCATAAAACTAACCCTAACCCTTTTTTTTTTTTTTTACAAACCAATTGAATCACATATTTTAGTGCTTTAATATCTTTACTGTAAATCAGGGCACACCAGATTAATAGGTCTAAATGTTAGAGATATTAAAAGAGAGCGATAGAAAAGCAGCTCTCAAAAAGACGGCAGAATTAGACTCTAACATATTCACCGTGTTGTTTCATGATTGGTGGAACATACAGATAAAAAAAGACAAATATGTAAGTATTATGTACTCTAATATCTAAAATGTTTTTCAAAAAATGTAGAAAACACCGCCTGGTAAATTTGTAGGAACCATCATTACAAATTAGCAGGATTTGGACTCTCCCAATTTTGGTTTGTGGAGGAATATTAAATGATAATAAGATGATATGTTTTATTTTTTTTTTACTCTTTTTGAGTCCAGAAAAGGTTAAAGAAACAAAACAACTGAACTTGAGTTCTTTTAGTTGAAGACTTTTTGCTCTTTATCCAAGGATTCGAAGCTAGTGAGAGAGCAGAACCACCATCCAAAAAAAAGCTTTCTAAACCTGTGGAAATCCTAACTGGGCCTTTTGTTAAGGCGGTGAGAAAATCCAGAAAAACAAACCGCTGAACAGAACAAACACAAAAACATTGTCATCCCCTAGCGTGCAGGAACATCTGAGAATCTCACAAGGATTTTTCCAACACAGCACCCCTGTGCATGTCAGAGCTAACCAAACTCTCAGAGACAGGTTGTTTCGTCCTAAGGATAAACTACAAAACCCAAACTGAGCGGCGTGGTGTGGGGAATACTGGAGAAACTAAACAGCCTCTCCAAAGACGCATGGCTGCACCCGCACGCCTCAAGGGCATGAGGCACACTTTTGAGAGCCATTTATGTCAAATTCCAGTTGTTTTGCTTCTTTGGATTTGCCATGTATTGGATGAATGAGAATCTTCACCAGCAAACTCTTTTAGAGACTTTTTGAGGCAACGAAAAAGGGTTAAAATAAGTGAGAATTCTTATTTGTGGAAAGGAGTTGTGTGTGTGGGTTTCTTCCTCTAACTTCTAAATAACTGTTAATGTCTGACAATAATAACTAGCGCGTCTGCGTCTGATTATGTGGTGCAGGGTCTGTGTTCTTGATCTGTTATTAATAGACTGTTTATCTCTCCTTTATATTCAGTTTGTAATCGTGGTGGTTGACAGCACAGACAGAGAAAGAATCTCTGTGACCAAAGAAGAACTCTACAGAATGCTAGGACATGAAGTAAGTAGATGTTTTTATATAAATGATTAAGAGGAGATCCTTGGTTACAGATGTTTCCATTGCAGACACTTAATGCACTGATATACAGGGGTTGGACATTGAAACTGAAACACCTGGTTTTAGACCACAATAATTTATTAGTATGGTGTAGGGCCTCCTTTAGCGGCCAATACAGCATCAGTTCGTCTTGGGAATGACATATACAAGTCCTGCACAGTGGTCAGAGGGATTTTAAGCCATTCTTCTTGCAGGATAGCGGCCAGGTCACTACGTGATACTGGTGGAGGAAAACGTTCCTGACTCGCTCCTCCAAAACACCCCAAAGTGGCTCAATAATATTTAGATCTGGTGACTGTGCAGGCCATGGGAGATGTTCAACTTCACTTTCATGTTCATCAAACCAATCTTTCACCAGTCTTGCTGTTGTGTATTGGTGCATTGTCATCCTGATACCGGCACCGCCTTCAGGATACAATGTTTTGAACCATTGGATGCACATGGTCCTCAAGAATGGTTCGGTAGTCCTTGGCAGTGACGCGCCCATCTAGCATAAGTATTGGGCCAAGGGAATGCCATGATATGGCAGCCCAGACCATCACTGATCCACCCCCATGCTTCACTCTGGGCATGCAACAGTCTGGGTGGTACACTTCTTTGGGGCTTCTCCACACCATAACTCTCCCAGATGTGGGGAAAACAGTAAAGGTGGACTCATCAGAGAACAATACATGTTTCACATTGTCCACAGCCCAAGATTTGCGCTCCTTGCACCATTGAAACCGACATTTGGCATTGGCATGAGTGACCAAAGGTTTGGCTAAAGCAACCCGGCCGTGTATATTGACCCTGTGGAGCTCCCGACGGACAGTTCTGGTGGAAACAGGAGAGTTGAGGTGCACATTTAATTCTGCCGTGATTTGGGCAGCCGTGGTTTTATGTTTTTTTGGATACAATCCGGTTAGCACCCGAACATCCCTTTCAGACAGCTTCCTCTTGCGTCCACAGTTAATCCTGTTGGATGTGGTTCGTCCTTCTTGGTGGTATGCTGACATTACCCTGGATACCGTGGCTCTTGATACATCACAAAGACTTGCTGTCTTGGTCACAGATGCGCCAGCAAGACGTGCACCAACAATTTGTCCTCTTTTGAACTTTGGTATGTCACCCATAATGTTGTGTGCATTTTCAATATTTTGAGCAAAACTGTGCTCTTACCCTGCTAATTGAAGTTTCATTGTCCAACCCCTGTACATGATAGTTTTCAACACTGCGTGACATGGTATGAGATTCATGTGTACAGTATCATACATCCAGTATCATGGGAACATTTTATTTTTCACTCATTATGTGCTTTTATGAACCTTTTTATTGTTGGCTTATGTCACGTGACGCATCCACTGTGGGTAATCAAACATTCATAGATTCATTTTTTTTGTTAATCCTAATCTCTTTATTTGATTGATTCTGGTTGTAGAGGAAGAACGGTCTCTCACCTGATCTCTTCTCTGGAGACTATTATTGTACACAGGATGCATCAAAGATGATGTTCTTCTCTGATGTTAAATTTAAATGTAGCCATGCTTGTTTTTGTATTCTTTTTCTAAACTAGTTATTTTACTACCTTTTTCCTGGCTGCCTGTAATCATGCTTAGAAATGCCTAAAACGTTTGCTTTGGGAGCATAATTTGGTTGTTTGAAAGCTTGAAGAAACACCATCTTGCCACGTTTTCTGACTTTCTCTTACCTCCTACGACTGAGGTACTGTAAAGCACAAGTATGAATGCCCCTCAGGCACAACAGTTGTATACAACAGAATGGAAATATAAATGAAAAGAATAAACACTTTAGATTGATGAAATGATCAAAAATAAATAGTGGTTTATACACTATACATTTGTGTTCAAATAAAAATTTTAAATGTATGTTTAGCTTTTCATTTGGGTTTAAGTTCAGTGTACTTTCACACACCTGTGGAAATTTACTGCCAAAAATCAAGAGCACATATTTTCAATTTGAGAGCAAGATTTCATTCTGCTTGCACTCAAAACATCTGCTTTCTTTCAAATATACTGTCCTCTCTCAAATCTTTGTTTCTGCGCTCTGATCTAATGCTTCTTGCATAGATAATTTCTCCTCCTGCTTGCTTCATCCTCCATGCGCACAAACTTGCTCTCTGCTTGGATCAAAACTGCGCTCTCAAGTTTCTTCCCTGTTGGCAAATTTTTTTTGCTCTTTCTCAGATTAAATTCGTATCATCTCCTAGCAACCATATCAGCCAATAGAATGACAGTGTGCAACTGCTAGGTCACAGGCTTAGTTGGGGTGCGCTTGTTTCCTTGTACTGAGCGTACCTGTGTTGCTACTTCCCTGACACAGGTCATACAGAGCAAAATCTGGAAGTAAGTGTTTCTATGCATCCAGTGCGCATCGCAATTTTGTGAAATAGGTCAATCTACTTCAATGGATAGCTCAACTCAGCAAAGTACAATGACAATAGTTAATTCAAACTATCCTGAAGTAAGTGATTTTAAACATCCAGTAGTTTAATATGTGCGTCTGTTTCTATCAACATAAACAACATTAAAATAAAATATGACAATCAAACAAATCTTTTCAGTGGAAGACATATTTAAGAGTTGCATTGTGAAAGTTAATGATTTACAATATCAGTGTTATAACAATATTTTCAGTAAAATGGTGACATAGCTAACCTTACATTTTAAGGGTTTGGTCCTTGTTGGGTTAAATTAAACACTTTTTTTAAAACTTATTTGGATAGCTTTTTTTTCCATAATTACGTGCTTCACAATAAAATAACTATAATGTGATATTTTCTACCATTGTTACAGACTCTGCTGAGGCGTCCAATTCTGGAGCAATTGCTGAGCCGAAAGCAATATGTTCTCAGTCATCAATTGTAGCAACACAGGCACAGTCAGTAGAAGGAAACAAGCGCACCCCAACTAAGCCTGTGACCTAGCAGTTGCACACTCAGCCATTCTATTGGCTGATATGGTTGCTAGGAGATGATACGACTTTAATCTGAGAGAGAGCAAAAAAAAATTGCAAAAAGGGAAGAAACTTGAGCGCAGTTTTGATCCAAGCAGAGAGCAAGTTTGCACGCATGGAGGATGAAGCAAGCAGGAGGAGAAATTATCTATGCAAGAGACATTAGATCAGAGCGCAGAAACAAAGATTTGAGAGAGGACAGAGTATATCTAAAAGAAAGCCGAAGTTTTGAGTGCCAGCATTACTAAGTTTGAGTACAAGTAGAATGAAATCCTGCTCTCAAATTTAAAATATATGCTCTTGATTTTTGGTTGTGAATTCCCCCCATACAACTGGTGGAATGAGTTGCTTCTCATTTCTTAAACAACCATGTCGAAAGACACATCCCGTGGTCGTGGAAAAGATGTTTCAGAAGCATCAAATCATTGGCATGCTTCAAACAGAGAAAACATCTATCGAGATTGCAGAAACTACCACAACTGGGTTAATAACTGTCCAACGCATTATAAAAAACTGGAAGGATAGTGGGGACTCATCGTCTTCGAGGAAGAAATGTGGTTGGAAAAAAATCCTGAATGGTCGTGACCGGCGATCACTTAATTGTTTGGTGAAATCAAATCGAAGAGAAACAACAGTAACTCCGGGTTTGTTTAATAGATGAAAGTAAGAGCATTTCCAATCGCACAATTTGAAGGGAACTCGAGGTATTGGGACTGAACAGCTGTGTAGCCTTAAGAAAACCACTAATCAGTGAGGGTAACCAGAAAAAAAAGGCTTCAATTTGCTAGGGAGCATAAAGATTGGACTTTGGAGCAATGGAAGAAGGTCATGTGGTCTGATGAGTCCAGTGATGGGCGCCTCAGCGTAAGAAGAGAGGCAGGTGAAGTGATGCACCCATCATGCCTAGTTCTACTGTACAAGCCTGTGGGGGCAGTGCTATGATCTGGGGTTGCTCCAGTTGGTCAGGTCTGGGTTCAGCAACAGTATGTGTTCAAAGAATGAGGTCAGCTGACTACCTGAATATACTGAATGACCAGGTTATTCCATCAATGGATTTTTTCTTCCCTGATGGCACGGGCATATTCCAAGATGACAATGCCAGGATTCATCGGGATCCAGTTGTGAAAGAGTGGTTCAGGGAGCATGAGACATCATTCTCACACATGGATTGGCCACCACAGAGTCCAGACCTTAACCCCATTGAGAATCTTTGGGACGTGCTGGAGAAGGTTTTGCGCAGCGGTCAGACTCTACCATCATCAATGCAAGATCCTGGTAAAAAATGGGTGAAAATAAATCTTGTAACATTGCAGAAGCTTATCAAAACGATGCCACAGCGAATGCGTGCCATAATCAAAGCTAAAGGTGGTCCAACAAAATATTAGTGTGACCTTTTTTTTTGGTGGAGACTTTTTTTTTTTGGCCAGGCAGTGTATGTGCTCATAAATACAAACGATACAAAGGTTTGATTATGTCAAACAATATTCCTAAACATCTTGTATTTGGTCCTGGGACTAAATAGTAATAATACTGTAGATTAATTTTATTCTTATTTATTCTTAGAAAGTGTTTATCTGTATAGGTTAAGCTTAAATGCATACTGTGTGACATTTGTGCATGTGCAATTAGGCTGCAGGGACCTTAAGCAGGAACCGAGTCCATTACGCATGAACTGGGTAAACAGATGCTTGCAAGGATAAGATGCTGGAGTTCAGACTGTTAGCACATGCCTATAGTGCAACTTTGTGTATGTGTTGAGGGGTGGGGGGTCTAGTAATGGGTATATAGAGACTCTGAATGGCGCCTGAGCTTCCGAGTGTCATTGTAAAGCCTGATGGTGCAACAGCCATACATATTTCATCTTACTATAGCCAACTGGTTGTCTCACAAGATTATTTAAAGGTTTAATTTCTGCCACAACTACAAGGAAATAAACTGTACACAGTGAAAAACACAAAACACTGTGTTTTATATTCTGAAATTAGTTTTATTTGTGGTCTGTTATAAGAATTGTCTGCAAGTTTTAAATGTCTGTTTTTTTTTTAGCTTTTGCGTGATATAAAAAAAAAAGTGAAAGAAATAAAGTACTTTTCTTTTACTTGCGCAGGACCTCCGAAAAGCAGGACTGTTGATATTTGCAAACAAACAAGATGTGAAAGGCTGCATGACCGTGGCTGAGATCTCCCAGAGCCTCCAACTTACCTCTGTTAAAGACCACCAATGGCACATCCAGGCCTGTTGCGCCCTCACAGGGGAGGGGTGAGAACAACGTTTAGGGAACACTGTCATTGTGTTTCTATCCGGGGAGACAGAAATGAATATACTCATACTGTGCTGAAGTTTATTTTAACGCTTCTGTTTGTATTTCTGTTTCCCTCTACATCTCTCTTTCTCCATGCCACTTCCCATGTCCTCCCTGCCTCCAGGTTGTGTCAAGGTCTTGAGTGGATGATGTCACGGCTCCGTGTGAGATGATGACCCTCGTCACTTTGTTTAGGAGTGTGCCTGTTCTATTGTTTTTTTTTTTTTCCTGCCTCTAGACAAAAGGATGGGATGAAATCGGTTATTGGATGGTACATAATTTCCTGACATGGAAGATCGTTGGCAGGATCTTGTATTTTCCTGTAATACTTTATTTCACTAAAGACATTAAACAAGGGTCAAGAAAAGAGACGTTTTCAGAGGGACAGTGGACACAGAGAAAGAGAATATTTAAAGTAAAATATCTGCACGGTTTTGCTTTTCAGAAAAACACAGGAGTCAGCAAATTGTCTGGCTTGGAACTGTACATGGACTTATTCTGGGCTTATTCTTCAGCTGTGTGTTAGTCTAGCCCACGGTGGCCTTGCAGTATTTCCAGACTGGCTGTGATGGTTTTCATTGGCCCCTGTGTGTACAGTCCAGTATTCTATTACTTGGTGCCTGCAGCAGAAAGCTCAAGTGATGATGGTCAATGGTGACTGCAACATGCTTGACTGAGGGTAAAACGTCCCAATATGCCCTCTTCCCTTCAGTCCCTACGAGAAATCACTAAAATAAAGTGTTTTTATTTGTTTGGGTGAACTGCCTTGTTTTGATTTTTCAGGTGCACATTCCTTTTATTTAAGGCCGAAATACTTCAGACTCTTTTAGGTTTAAGGTTTTAACACCTAATCTTGTTCTGTATTAACTGTTGGATATACTGCTGTGCTTATTCTTTGTTTAAGTCCTATTAGGCTGCAGAATGTGTCACCTGAGCTCCTGGTGCTTAACTTTTCACGGGAAGCGATGAGCAGCTTCAGAAGCATAGTGGCGTGAGCCGTGGCATAAGAAAGCAGGACTGAGAAAGAGGAGACATCAGGGTAGAATGAGAACAAACAAGTGATGAAGAGAGGAAAACTTTTACCCCAATATAAACTTTGAAATGTACCAATAAACCACCAGATGTGTCTGTGAGGACAAAAATGTACAGATATAGATTAATTGGTTGGTAAACATGGTAAAGACGTGCAAAAAGCTTTAAATAAGTTCAGTTTTTATTGCAGTTAAATAATCTCACAATAAGATTTTTTTAAATCCAACCTATGATTTTAATCCATTTACTCAGTTGTAGGATAAGGTTTTTTAAACCAAATCATTGTTTGCACAAGCTCCAATGTGCTCACAACTATTAGGCCAGTGAACATTTTGATTAGGTTATCATTTTTTAATGTAAACTGAGCTGTTTTACCTTGAATGCTTATTGGATGTAAGGTGATGTGTATTTCCGCAATGAAAGAGTGTGTGGCCTAAAGAGAATAATACTAAATCAAGGTGTAAATAAATATTAGGCAGCTTCTATCATCCGGAAAAATGAGCCAAACAACATTTAACTTGCTCTAAAAAGTCACAAAATTGTAAAAAATAAAATAAAATCTTTTATAGGAAATGAAGCAGTCTTGGAATTTGCTGTGATACTAGGGTGTGTTCATCAAACGTTTTGTTTCAAATAGTCAATAGAAAGGCGTTCAGAAAAAAAAGATGCAAATTAACTGCCAAAGACTTGAAAAGAATCAAATGTGAAGATCAGGCCTTGCAGGCCAAGGTAAGAAAGGCTGAAACCCAACAACCACTGAATGCATAAGTTAAAATTTCAACCCAAAACACCAAGACTGGGCCAACAAAATCTGAAGACAGGTTTTATGGACGGATGAGATGAGTGGCTCATAATGGAACATATGGATGGGTCCATAGCTGGCTCAATAACTAGTACACACCCGACTGCGACTCAGGTGGAGGTGGAGTGGGATACTGGTGTGGGCTGGTAAAGGTGAGCTAGAAGGACCCTTTTGGGTTGAAGGTAGCCTTAAAGTCAGCTCAAACCTTTTGCCAGTTTATAGAAAACACTTTCTTCTGAAGAAAAAATAATGACATGACCACCTCCTTAGCTGACCTAAACCCTACTGAGAACTTGTGGGGCCATTCTTAAACAGCCGGTCTATGGTGCAGGAAAGGTTCCACATCTGAACAGTGTCTGGAAGGCTGTTGTTGCTACTAGACAAATGGTTGATAATCAACCAATCAAGAAACTGTCAAGACTCCATTATTTGAAGGTTTGTTATTCTTCACTGATGTTTTTTTTTTTTTTTTTTTTTTTTTTGTCAGACATTTTTATTTGTAGGTTTTGAGTTTATTCTTGCTTTAACAGACAAAAGTGAAATGTGGAAATTTTCATTTTTTAAATTTAGTTGCACAATAGTAGCACACTAATAGTTGCCCAGTAATAGTATACAGTAAAAAGTAAAAACATTTCTTAAATATTCAGATTTGGTGTTTATCAACATTTTGGATTGATTGAGAGCATTGTAGTTGTTCAATGATAAAATGGATTCATAAAATTACAGCCTGCCTAACAATTGTGCAAACAGGAGTTTTTAAATAAATACTTTATCTGTTTTTCAGAGTTTCAAGAAAATTCTAACTAGAAATCTATGACTTTCAGTTCCCCATGGTCATTAACATGACGTGAGCTAGAGGCCCATTTGTTTTTAGCCACTGGCTACTGAGCTGGATGAAGACCCATATATTATTTGCCATTATGCACCACAAGCAGGAAGGTAAGGTAAAAAAAAATCTCCAAATATCCCTTTTAGCTGCAGCAAAGACTGGGGGTCCCTAAGTCTCAGCAGTGTCAACTGGTTGTTGAGTGAGCCTGAAAAAAAAAAAAAAAAACTGTTTCTGCCCTACTACAACAAATGCTAACATGTGGAGTTTGCTTAATTCTGTAATTTTAATAGGAACCATGTTCTTTGGGCAGATGAAATAAAGCTCCAATCACTTCAGGTGAGTTTGGTATCAGAATCAGCTTTATTACCAAGTTTGTGCACACAAACAAGGAATTTGACTCTAGTACACTTTACTGTCAGTGAAGATTTATTTATATATATTTTTTTATTATAAATGGAAATTTAAAATATCTTTTAAATGTAAATATATAAAAAATGGACGTTACTGAGAAGATTATGTGGTATAGTCCAAGTTTGCATGGTGTTCTGACACTGACTGTCAAAGTGTTCATCAGAGAAACAGCCTAGGGGAAGAAACTGTCTCTGTGGCAGCTGGTTTTAGCAGACAGCACTCTGTGGCGCCAACCTGAAGGTAACAGTCTAAATAGTTAATGATGTGTGGTCTGCAGAGATTTTAGCTGCCCTTTCCCTAAACCCACGACCTACATAAATCCTGGATAGAGGGAATGTCAGCCCTGATGATTCTCTCTGCAGACCTGAATGGGGACAGTATGTCACAAAGGAACAGTATATGGAAGTGCACCTCGTATCCACTGTTAAGTAAGGTGGTAGACCTGTGATACTGTGGATCTGTTTCTCTTCCAAAGGTCCTGCAATCTTCTTAAAGCTGCAGTAGGGAGTTCTGAGAAAACTATGGACTTATCCTGAAAGTTTGAACAAGCACACCTTACATGTCCCTCCCCCTTGCTCTCTGCCGTGCTACAGCCCTCCCTGTCAGGACATAGTGACAATTTTAACATATGTCAAAAATACATTTTATCAAAAGTTACCTTCTGCAGCTTTAAACTACATGGCCGGTTTACCTAAAAATTAGGAGGCGTACGCCAGATACCTAAAAGTTAGTCTTCATGGCTTTCAGCAGGATAATAATCCAAAACATTTGGCAAAATCAACACAGAAAGGGCTCACCAGATACAAAACAAACCATCTTCCATGGCCATATCAGATCCCTGACCTAAATCCTATAGAAAACCTGTTGGATGAGATGAAGAAAAGATAGAATATGAGAGTACTCTGTACTCTGTACTCTGTAAAGCTGAAAGCATAATAAAGAGCACTTAGTTTTAATCTGGAAAATTCCTGTATTATTAACAACAACCATCCCAGTGTTACAAATTCATGTTGTAACCAACCAATTGTTTTAATTTAAGACTCCTTACCTCACTGGGAGGTTTTATATACATGTTGATGAGCTGAGATTGGCTGTTGGCAGTATCTTTGTTGTGGTTGCCTGTACTGCAGCTATTGTGTCCTGATATTACTGGTCATCAGTCATTTTTTCCAGTGACTAAGCATCATGCCCCCTCCTGGATTGTGATTATGATACTTTTAAGCATTCAAATGTATGTACTGTTTGTTACCAGCAAAAACATAGTGTTTTTAGTAACATATTTAGATAAAAAACTAGTTTATTACCTGCTAAAATTAACTAGAACAAAAATGATAAAACAAATAGATTTTAATAGCCTAAACGTTAAGCCATAATTCTTTCAGGAATACTTGAGTTTGGCCATCCATCCTAGGTCTATACCTGTTTATCCATGGGGCAGGGTGGTAGGAAGCCAAAATAACCAAACAAAAACCAAATGTGCACTGGTTAAAGATGCAAACAGTGCAGAGTTCAGGGTGGGATTGAAACCCTGGACCTTCTTGCTGCAAGACAATGTTGCTTTCCACTGCTCCACCGTGCAACCTCTGGATGTGTTCTAAAAATAATGGTTTAATTTTTTTTATTTTTATGTGGTTTGTGAAATTTGAACTTAATTCAAAGATAAAGCTCAGATTTTTGATTTGATCTGAATGCTTCATTTGTCGCCATATTTCAAAGTTGCACTTTGAAACTTTGCAGTTTCTCTCTTTAAATTTCAGTGCTGATAAATAAAACTCCACTTTTGCCTTAAAAGTGCTGAAGGAAATTCTCTGCCATTAATGACTTAATATCCTGAATTTCCCCACCGTGGGTCAATAAAGGTGTTTTCTATTCTATATCTGTAAATTCCATCATTGACCAACTCTGGACTGAGCTTAGTGCAATACCTTTCTATTTTATGGTATCAATGGCGTTTGGTCCTTTTTAGAAAAGCTTTTTAATTTTCTGTGTTTTTGTGTTTTTTTTGTTTTTTTATATGGACCATATCTTGTGTCCGAAATAAATAAATAAAAAATAAATATATCTAAAATACAATGAAAAGTTGCCCTTTGGTCTTTAGAAGATGTTGCAAAATAGGGCTCTGTTATTGTCTTCAGTGTAGCTATGAAAACGAATGCAATGTCTCCTGTTTGTAGCACATAAAGATAAAAAAGAGTGGGACCGAAAACTGAGCCATGGGGTACTCCATATCTTTATTAAAAAAATTTTAATTAAAAAAACAATTGTTTGTCAAAGTTAAACCCCTTAAGGACAATTCCAGAAATCTGAATCTACCTGAGCCTGTCTACTAGGATGGTGTGGACAGCAGTTTTACACTGCCATTTGTCTTAGTAATGTCAGTGTTGAAATTTTTTTCATATCCATATTATATATCAGGTCATTTCAAATCTGTATTAGTGCAGTTTCTGTACCATGAAACCAGATTGGTATTTTTGGGAAAAAATTAGTTTGAATGTTAGTTTATTTGACTAAGAACGAGCTTTTCTAAAACTTTAATTAAATAAGACCAGTAAAAAAATGTACCTAAAATTTTTAAACATGGAGGTATCAAGTCAAGTTCTCCTTAGATGGGGAGTACCAATGACAGTCATTACAGAGGTGGAGAAAACACTCATCTGAGAGAATAGTTTAAAATCTTAGTAAAATTATTTTTAAAAGATTTCAATCAATTTTAATTAAAAGTAAGTGGGTATTGGTATCTGAAAAGCAGGTTATGTGTTGTAGCTCTAAAATAACTGCCTAGCATTTTCAGCATGTCATACAACCTATTAATGGCAAAAAGGATAGAGAAACAAAAAAGTATCACTCCATGAACAGTGATAAAGTTATGATAATGAGGTTTGTGGACAGTAAACACAAGCAATCAGTCCCTAGATTACATTGTAGTAAATGCAAATGGCAAAGGCTGTGGATACATGGGGTAAGTCAGACAATATTTGATAAAGAAATCACAGTTTTGCCAATGAGATCAGAACTGCTGGGTTGGTTTTACTGCGATGAAGCAGCAGTCCGCTTGAGGTGCCTGACAACTCTCATAACTGTGAGAGAGAGACTTTCAGCTGCTGCTGTCCATCTTGTTCTTGCCAGAATTAACAAGCACAGTTTTTAATATTGTCATGATAAAAAGAAAGTACACCCCATGTCAATTATATGGTTTTAAAGTAGAAATAGGCTAAATAGGCTAGTCTTTACCAGGTTCTAAAATAATTGAAATCCCCAAAAATCTTGATATATACAACAAACCCCACATGAAACCATAGAAAAGGAGTCAGCATTTCATTAAAACACTTGTGATTTCTGACAAAAGTTACTAAGAGCCACTGATTAGAGCCTAAACAGCTGCAGCCAGAGTTTGCAGACCCTGCTACAGACTATAAAGCTGTAAGTATATATACAGGGGTTGGACAATGAAACTGAAACACCTGTCAATTTAGTGTGGGAGGTTTCATGGCTAAATTGGAGCAGCCTGGTAGCCAGTCTTCATTGATTGCACATTGCACCAGTAAGAGCAGAGTGTGAAGGTTCAAACGAAGGCTCAAAATATTAAAAATGCACACAACATTATGGGTGACATACCAGAGTTCAAAAGAGGACAAATTGTTGGTGCACGTCTTGTTGGCGCATCTGTGACCAAGACAGCAAGTCTTTGTGATGTATCAAGAGCCACGGTATCCAGGGTAATGTCAGCATACCACCAAGAAGGACGAACCACATCCAACAGGATTAACTGTGGACGCAAGAGGAAGCTGTCTGAAAGGGATGTTTGGGTGCTAACCCAGATTGTATCCAAAAAACATAAAACCACGGCTGCCAAAATCACGACAGAATTAAATGTCCACCTCAACTCTCCTGTTGCCACCAGAACTGTCCGTCGGGAGCTCCACAGGGTCAATATACACGGCCGGGCTGCTTTAGCCAAACCTTTGGTCACTCATGCCAATGCCAAACGTCGGTTTCAATGGTGCAAGGAGCGCAGATCTTGGGCTGTGGACAATGTGAAACATGTATTGTTCTCTGATAAGTCCACCTTTACTGTTTTCCCCACATCCGGGAGAGTTACGGTGTGGAGAAGCCCCAAAGAAACGTAACACCCAGACTGTTGCATGCCCAGAGTGAAGCATGGGTGTGGATCAGTGATGGTTTGGGCTGCCATCTCACGGCATTCCCTTGGCCCAATACTTGTGCTAGATGGGCGCGTCACTGCCAAGGACTACCGAACCATTCTTGAGGACCATGTGCATACAATGGTTCGAACATTGTATCCTGAAGGTGGTGCCGTGTATCAGGATAACAATGCACCAATACACACAGCAAGACTGGTGAAAGATTGGTTTGATGAACATGAAAGTGAAGTTGAACATCTCCCATGGCTTGCACAGTCACCAGATCTAAATATTATTGAGCCACTTTGGGGTGTTTTGGAGGAGCGAGTCAGGAAACGTTTTCCTCCACCAGTATCACGTAGTGACCTGGCCACTATCCTGCAAGAAGAATGGCTTAAAATCCCTCTGACCACTGTGCAGGACTTGTATCTGTCATTCCTAAGACGAACTGATGCTGTATTGGTCGCAAAAGGAGGCCCTACACCATACTAATAATTTATTGTGGTCTAAAACCAGGTGTTTCAGTTTCATTGTCCAACCCCTGTACATCTATATTTAACAAGGGTCTTAACTGTATGTTTGCATATAATTGTTTCTTTATTTTATATAACAAAATATATCACAAAAACAAAAATAAATGGCTGAATATAGTACATGCTCACCGACCAGCAACCTCCACAGTTATTAGCACCCTTGGTAAATGTGTGTATAAATAGTTATGGGGTCTCTGTGACCTCACCATGACTCTTTTTGCAGCAGGTATCCATTGCATTCTGGAGATTTCTGTTTTTTACATCCTTTACCATCCTCCTCACTGTGTGTGGTGGCAAGACAAACTTGCTGTGGCAAGTCATCATTCAGCCTTATTTGCCACTGTGCCGGTTGTTTAAAACTTTACAATCATTGCTCTGGCTATAGATTTAAGCAAGTACCTGTTTCCTTGAAACCATTCCCTCATTTTGATTACTAAATGAACTAGTGATTTGGTGTCTTTAAACTGTGGAAACTGGAGCAACTAGAAAAAAACACCCAGAAAAGCTTTAGGTCAGACACAAATGAGTTACATTCTTTCTGTAAATTTCTCAGGGTTTAAATCTGAAATCAATTTCTTCTGAAAAGCATTGGTTGATTTGTGCTTTTCAAAGTAAGGCAACCAAAAAGGAACAAATACAGTTACTTTTTGGTTGATTTATGAAGACCAAGGAACACAGCAGACCGGTCAGAGAGAAAGTTGTCCAAATTAGGTTTAGGTTATAAAGCAATATTTCAAGCTTGCAAATAGGGCTCGAATGGAGCCCTATTTAAACCATCATCCAAAATGCAAAGATGATGGCACACTCCTTGTCCAGCCTGTTGGTTCAGGTTCTGAGTATCCAAAACCAACAGGCTAGACTAAGAGATCATCAGAAACATCCAAGAGCCCCATGGTAACTCTGGAGGTGCTGCAGAAATCCAAAGCCAAATTTTAGTTTAAATAGAAGATTGACAAAAACAAAGCCATTTTTTGCAAGAAAGCCACAATTAGCAGTTTACCCACAATCTAAATATGAGCAAATGAAGAAGGTGTTCTGGTCAGAGGAACCAAAATTGAAAATGCTGTCTGTGATGGAAAACTAATTCTGCACAAAACACACCATCCCTACAGTTAAACAAGGTTGTGGCAGAATCATGCTTTGGGAACGTTTTCTTTTTCTGCAAAAACTGGGAAGCCAGTTAGAGTTGTTTGTGAGATGGATGGCGCTAAACACAGGACAATCCTGGAAGAAAACCTCTCAGAAGCTGAAAAGACCTGATACACTGGTGAAGCTTCACCTTCTATCAGGACAGTGACCGTAAACATACAGCCAAAGCTGGAGTGGTTTAAATCGAAACATATTTATATGGTAGAATGTCCCAGTCAAAGTCCAGACCTAAATCTAATTTGAACACCCTTGAAAAGACTTTTTTTGTGCCTGTATTTTCCACAAAAGAAATGGTAAAAATGTCTTTTTTTCTAGATTTGCAAAGCTGGTGAAGACATCACCCACAGAGACATGCAGTGAAGGTGTTTCTACAAAGTATTGATACAAGGACGTTTAAAATAAATGCAAGAGTATTAATTGTAAAACGATTTAAAAACAATTTAACCTTTTCCTTCCACTTAACAATTATGCACTACTTGTGTAAATCTATCAAATAAAACCGGAATAAAAGAGAAGTGGAAATACTTTTGCAAACCGCTGTATTTGTGCAGCAGATTAGCTTTTTTTCAAATGTTGTCACTTTTGAAAACACGAAAGTGTGGCAAGCTCTTACTATGTTGACCTGATTATTGACTAGTTACAGCTTTCTCTGGGTCAGCTGATGGGCGACATCATCAGATCCCATCCATGCCGGCCCTGATGTAAGCCCTCCCCTCTCAGAGACGTACATATAGCCTCATTTGTTAAAATAAAGATTTAGGTGATAAAAATCACCTCCAGGACATAACCATTCACACTGGTTCACTTTGGTTTACTATTGTGTTTTTGGGACTTGACAACTCATGCTCCTCTGGCCTCCTCATAACTGTACCTCTGATGCGTTATTCTCGACAGGTGCTCCTTTCTGAAATGATCACTTAGGTATATTTAGATTTTGAAACCTGAGAGCTCAGGCCTCCGATTGGCTGTGTCAGCCACATGATAACCTGGCTAGAAAGTGCAGCTGTGTGCTGTCGACCAGCGTTTCTCTGGAGGGAGGCTGGGAAGGCTTTGGCGGCTTGGGAGACCATTAAACTTAAGCATAATTGGTAAGCAAAGGAAAGGATAAATCTACAAATGCCCATGTATTTATACCACCTGTATGGCTTTTCATCTCCTTGGACATCCACTGTCTCCATTGTTTTTACTGGCGTTGGGATCCAGAAAGAGCTGACTATGGATTAAGAAGCAAGAACCCTTTCTTACATTTTGAAGGAATAACTTAACAAGCAAGAACCTAAGGACAGAAGAGACATCATACCGGAGCCAGCTTTGGATCTACCTAAAATTTCAACAACACTCTGTGCATTGATCTGTTTTAAAACCATGCCGTTGCCTATTTTCTCCTTCTGTGTCAGCTTTGGTTCATATGCTTTTAGTAAAATTCAAGTGGAATTTTAAGATATGGCAATCAGATGCTAAAAAAGGTAGTTAATATGCCACCCTATATTTAACCTGCAGCCTCAGAAGGCATTGCATGTCCATTGGCTAAACACAGTCAGCCAATCAGGCTCTGGCATTAGCTTACATGTCAAATAGCAGAAAGCACTTTTGGGCAGCTGTCCCTACCCTTCACCACCACGGGGTGGGTTGGGGGGGTGGGGGGGTAGTCTTCTAACATATTCAAAGTGAGGGGTCCAGTATCGTGGAATTAGCCTCCGAATCTTCCTGTCTTAATGTGTATGCATTGACAAATGCAGTTGATGAGATGTTTCACACATTTTGTTATTTTATTTAGGTGTGTGGCAAATCACAGAGTTGGAATCACACTGAGGCCCTTGTGAATGGCAAGTGAAGCTTCCTTACTATCAGGAAATACTGTAGAAATCTGAGGCTACAGCTTTTATTTTTTTTCCCAAAACCAACCTGAGAGAAGGATGTTTAAAAGCCTTACATGATATTTAAAACTTTTCATTCTTGTAAATAGGGGACATGCAGAGTACTGTATGTTTCAGGCTGATTCATTTATCAGTTATAGTTAAAATATGAATGGCTGAAAATATCATCTCTGTTTTATTCAGAACCTTTAAAATTTGCCAAAATGGCAGACACTGGAGATGACTATGATGAATTTGGGGAGGAGGAAGATGAGGAATTAATGGAGCAGGTAAGTGGATGTCTTCTCACCTCTTAACAAAAAACAAACATGCCAGGCTCTTTTCTGCTACTGTCATTTTATTCTCCTATCTATTGTAATTAAAGCATTGGGATGATTTGCTGGATCTACAGGTCCAAAGGCCAAGGCCCTGTGATTCGCTGTAATGTTAATGTAATAGGTCTTGTATGTCTGCTACCATACAAGCAGTTTTCAGGAATCAATTTAAAACCTCCAATGAAAATAAAATGTTGATATTTTGGCCTTTTTCTTCTGGGAAAAAGCCGCACGACCTGAACAATGAACAGTTATTGTATTTAATTACACTGATCTCTGCACAATTCACATATATACCAATAGCCATAGATTTTAAACATATATATTTATACTTATGCACTGCAAAATGTAATTTAGATCTGTCTTTATCGGTGACTTTTCAGTTGTGTTTTCTTTTGATTATGTGAATGAAGCATTTACCCAACGCAGTTCAGGAAGTTTTATTTTCCTTTAATGTGTAATTTAAAGTTCTATTTGTTGTCTCCGTGGCAGTGGTTGATGGAAGAGTGAAAGCAGAAGGCTAACTATTAATCCCATATTTCCACTGGAAATGGGGTTAAAGTTAACCTTGTATTCTATATCTGTAATATTGCTGATGATATCTTATAGCGGAGCCTAAACAACTGAGCTGTGGATTTGTCTGCGTTAGCTAAATCACACCAAGTATTTATTGAATCCTTTAACTCCCATATAACATATAAAATTAATACACTCTGATTTCACTAGTACTTTCATCTATACTGTGGAGAAAAAATGCATTGTTTTGCGTAAGACCTAGGATGGCCTGTTATCTAATCCACAGAATGGGGAGAAACATAGTGCTGTTTAGGTGGCAGGATAAAAATATGTGGTTTTGAAAGAGTTTATTTTGGAAACTACTGTTATTTATGTCTTTTAGAATTAATTGTATGTTCTCAGTATTTTTAAGCATGTTAAGATTTTATTAAAATGTAATTAAACTGCTTTGACCAGGAAAAAATGGAGCACAGGGATCTCTGAGTGGCATTTAGACAAATTTAGAAATCGACTTCTGCAGCACATAGAGAGATGGAGAAGAGGGAGACGTAAGGGGGGAGTGTGAGGGCATGAAAACGAGACAAGATGAGCTGTAAATCATGTTTCAATATGCTCTCCAAAATGTTAACTTTACATTTGTGAAAGACTGCTTAGTGGAGGTGGACTCACTGAAAAACCCCAAATGATAAATGATTGATAATTCACTCTGGAAGTTGGAATTCATCTACACCTATGGTTCTCTCCTGTCTGATAGATTTGGATATTAAAGCCTCTTACAAATGTTGATTAAAATGATTGAGATGTTCTTTCTCTCAGCTCTGGTTATCTAACACAACTTCAGGTAAATTTGAAAGAATTTATCTTACCTTCTACTCTTTTAGATGAAAATAAAATCAAGAGAAGAGTGATTAAAACAAAAAACTCTATGAAGTTGTTTGATCTATGTTAAATTAGATCACGTCTTCTTTCTTTCGTACTCATTTTAGGGTTAAACCACTCCAAAAACAAGCTTCCACATGGTCTCAAAAATCTGCACGCAAAGTTTACCTTTCTAATTACCAGTTTGTGAGGAGGTATAATGTTTAAACATCTAGTCTTAGGTCTGACTGAGTGAAGCAAGGACATTCTTTATTTCATAAATATTTTACAATTTGCCTAATTTCTAATACAAACGACTTTTGCTCCTACAGTAAACACTTCAGACTTTCCAGATAATTCAAGGCATTTCATTGAAAATGAAGTAAAATCTTATCTTATCTTACCTGCCCTAGTATGAGCTGAAAGATAAAAGTGAGAAAAATATATATTTTTCTGTAATTTAGAAAAATAGAAATGTTCTCATCTGGTGTTTCTAAATGTATTCCAGGGATCAAAGATTGTGAGCAGTATGACTCAAATAGCACAGACAATATTAATACGTTTAATCCTCTGCTTAATAGCAGCTCAGGTCGACTGCCGTCACAGTTAGATCATAGTTTATTTGTGGCTGTTTTTTTTTACTCCTCTATAGCATTACCAGGATGTAGAGGGCTTCATGCAGACTGCCATAAAATCCTACTAAAAAAGCGTTTAATGTTCACAAAGCCGATGGATGGTTTGGAGACATTTTAAACAATGTCTGCTAATCTTATGCAGATATATCTTAAATGGCACACAGGAAAAACTTACGGCAGTCATTTAACACCAGAGCTGTGGGGAAAAATCAACCTCAATCCATAAGAAGTGCTCTGCTGTTCTGAAAACCCAAAGTTTCTCCTATATTTGTAATATGTTGAGCAGATTACAACAACGACGTACTCTGAGCAACACACTCAGTCCTTTCAGGTAAAACATCTCCTCCCAAGGTACAACAGTTCAAGCAGGGCAGGATAAGCTTGTCTGCATGTCTGAATGAGACAAAAAAGTAGTCAAATATTTTTGTGCATGTGTTATTTAACCTTGCAGGGTTTGTCTGTCTCTTGTAAAAATGAGTTGTATCAGTAGATGTTAGTTTAAACCTCCAGGAAGAAGAGTGTTTTTTTTTGCATTGTTTATGGCTTTTTGAAATTAAGATACCATTTACTATTACAGTAATTTATTTATTTGTATCCCTTGTTAAGCCTCAAAATAAATTCACCTTTTAGTGTTTTAGCATAATGTCACACAAAAAAATATATACAGATCCAACCTTTAAATTTAGTACATTCATTCAGTGGGGGGAAGAAAATCCCAGGTTAATAAATAACTTTAAAACGATTTAAAGTATTTCTTATATTTTACTTTTTCATTTTGATCAGTATCAAAGCACTTTCAGTTATCCATCGTTTCCTCATTTCTCGGGGTGTGAATATGATGTGGCCCAGAGGCCCATGTTACTCTTTACAATAGGAAGGACAAACAAAAAGGGCATTTAAATAAGACATTTGTGTTGATCTGTTTAAGCCAGGAAATGGGTTCAAAAATCTAGCTATTTAGCTAAGCCTGGCCCTGTCTGCGGGGATCCCAACAATGCAGAGGGTTATTTACGTTGTTTTGCTGTAAACTACAAGCAGAAAATGAATTGCCTACAGCCATCATGCAACAGTCCATTCTGAGGATATATAGCTACCTTGTGGTTATGCTAAAATTCAGTTTAAAGGTGACAGACAAAGACAGAAAAAGAGAGAGTCATAAAGAGAGAAGAAAAAGAGAGAGGAAATTGATGAAAGAATATGGAGAGAAGGTAGTTATCGTGAGAGGTTTTTGAAACAAGTCTTGGTCCTGTTACCAAGACAAAAGGAGCCTTTAAAATCAGTGAGATTCCTGGCAATGTTTTGTTTTTGTTTTGCATTTTCTCATTCCAAACTCAGAATTTGATCGTTTTATTGTTTGACTTATTAACCGAACTGTTATTTCTGGCCTTTTTGTGGTTGTTCCCTGATGGCACTTTACATGCTTTTCTATTTCAAATATAACAAAAACCATTAACAGAGAACATATACAGCATACTGGTAGCTACCTTATTTGCCAAATGATATGTAAAACTCTTTTTGGAAGAGGGTTTCATATTATGGAGCTAAATTGGGGCCATAAATATTGTCAGAATTTTGGAGACAATTTTTTTCTAAAGTGGTCCTAATTCTCTTCTGTACCTCTCCCTGTAATTTGTATAAATTGGAAGAGCTCCTATCATGGTACATGCTACTCCTACACACTGCTGTGCCACCTAGCGTCAAGGGGATATATCTTATCAATTTAGTGACATTGTGTTCTGAAAACACCCTTCATCTCTTCACCCTGCATGATTTACTTCTATTGCAGTCATATTAATACCGACTTCCATGTTGAATAAAGTGATGCAAAATAAATTTTTGCCTTAATCGCTTTGCTTACTGAAGGTAAGTAAATAGAGTAATGGCTAAATTGCAGGCTCGCACAGCTTGTTAGTTTCTAAAGATAGTGACCTCATCTTGCCAGGGTGGAATCCTCTGTCAGTATGCCACCACTTTTTACTTCATTTGTATGGAAGTAAAATAGTCTCATTAGAATCAGACATTTTTTAGACATTGAATTTATGACATTGAATTTTTATCCTGTGCAATTATGTATGTGAATTTTTTTTTGTACTTAAAATTTGCCTGCAGAAATTCACCTGCAAAAAGTCACCTGCAAAAATTCACCTGCAGAAATTCACCTGCAAAAATTTGCCTGCAAATGTGTTGCCGCTTCTTCCAGTGGCTTCAAAACAAGAGCATCTGCGGACAGGGTTGGGGTACTGGCTGTCATCTGGTCAGTCAAACATTTCATTCAGTTCCATTAGATGAAAAAAAATACCGAATCTCAAATGGGTGTTAATTACCTGGCGTTTTGTAATAATATATTTTTGGCAGAAAAATCTCATCACTGATCTTCATTAAGCCACTATCCAGCAAACTGTTGAGAGACTCGCCTCTGCCCAAGGCAATGGCGTGATCCAATAAGCGTAATCTGATTGGCTAAAAGACGCTCGACTCAATCGAGTGCTGATTGCTTTAACACCCATTTGAGGTTTGGTATTTGTTTTTTCATCTAATGGAACTGGATTAAATGTTTGACTGACCTGATGACAGCTAGTGCCCCAACCCTGTCCGCAGATGCTATAGTTTTGAAGTGACCGGAAGAAGCGGCAACACATTTGCAGGCAAATTTCTGCAGGCAAATTTCTGCAGGTGAATTTCTGCAAGTGAATTTTTGCTGTTGAATTTTTACAGGTGAATTTCTGCCGGTGAATTTCTGCAGGTGAATTTTTGCAGGCAAATTCTTGCAGGTGAATTTTTGCTGGCAAATTTTAAGTACAAAAACAATTCACATTCATAATTGCACAGGATATAAATTCTGTGTTATAAATTCAATGTCTAAAACATGTCTGATTCTAATGAGACTATTTTACTTCCATACATTTGCTATGTAAAAGCTTTTTTACGTTCCTGGCTGTTCATTTTGCTATGATTAGTAAACATGTAACTATGGTATAATGAATAAATGGAAATTTAACTGTTTTTGCCCTTTCCATGTACAGTCTGGCTTGCCCACCAGGAAAGTCAGAAGGAAGGCTAAACTTGATACTTCCAAGTTCATGACTCCATATCTGGCCCACAGCCAGAAGATGCTGGAGCTTTTCAGCCACGTAAGGAGCCCATGACTTTGAGTTACTTATTTACGAAGTATTTCTATTGGTGTTTTTTGTTTTTCAAACTGCATCATTTTAACACTGTATCCTTGGCAGAATAAGTACCGCCAAGCTTATGACTTGTCCAGAGGGACGCCTCCTGCTATCATCACTGACACACCTGAATTGATTCGTATCAGGAAGGCCCAGGAACAACTCAGTGAGGTATCACAGAGGGCTGTGGTGCTGTGAAATGCTGAACGTTGGGGGGTTATTGGAACAGAAGACTGCCGTCTTGAATTTCTACTGAAATTATTTATGAAAACAAATTCTTCACTGAAGTAACTAACAAAAGCTGTTGCTAACAGGTGAAATACCGCATGGAGGGAAACAAGACTCGAACAACCAGCTTGTACGGTGGTGACTCCAGAGAGGTCATCCACGTCAAACATGTATCGGAACTGATCAGCAAGGTTAGTAACCTCAACTAATAGCAATATGTACACATTTAAAAAAATAGCTGTTTACAATTTCTAATGTTCCTTTAGGTTCTGTACAGACAGAAGTGGGATGAGACTAAGGACAGGTACCTGCTGCCTCCCGATGCTCCTGAGCTGGTTCTGGCTGTGAAGAATGCTGCTAATTATAGCAAAGTAAGTCCAATCTATTTAAAAAGAAAAAAAATACATATATAAGGTATGTATATGTAATAAAAATTGACATTTTTTAATAGTGTGGGTATTTGTAAGAATAGACAATTACTTTTTGTTTTCAGAAACTTTACACAGAAGCCTGGGACGAGGAAAAGACCCTGTACTACCCTTACACTGACAGCCCTGAGTTGCGCAGGGTAGCTAAGGCTCAGGAGGTCCTCAGTGATGTAAGATGAATTAGGTTGCAATATAAACAGGGTGTGAATGAAAACACATGCCCAGCGAAGTCTGTGCTGAGGTCTTTTTTAGCTTTAATGTCAAGCAAAATGGTTTCAGTTTTAAATATTTAAAATTTCAACTAGATCTCGACTTACTCCAACGTTCCTGTCAATTGCCCTTGGACATGAGACTAAACCCCATCTTACTGCTGAGTGATTGTGTGTCGGAATGGTTGAGTGAAAATGGGTGGCATTTTAAGAGTGGGTAGTTAACATTACCAGCAAAATGCTTTACAGAAGTCTGTTTTATATCTCTAATTGTAAGACGTCAGAGAAGAGTATATTATGGATGTAATATGCCAGAGATTTTCTTTCTATTATTTGTGGTAGTTTTTATTGTTTTAATGTAACAATTTTGAACATCTCATTTATTGTATTGTTATTCTTCACACAAAAAAATGCAAATTTCATCAACATCGCATGTTTTATAAGGCCACCATATGTACCTGTGTTAAATCAAAGAATCATAAATATTAATTTAACTTCCCAATCCCGACTTTAACATCTTTTCCTATTATTTTCTTTTGTTGTGCTTAACTTTTCTGCAAATGGAAAAATAAGTCAATTAAAAGCCTTTTTAAATTAGATGAATTTTCCCCCACAGGTTAAATATAAGAAGGGACACGATGAGCGCAAAGCCAAGTACACGTCCTTGCCTGATCCTCCCGAGATGGAGCTGGCCAGGAGAGTTGCCCATCAGCGCAGCGATGTAAGCAAAACTCCATCCAAATAAATCCTACAAAAACGTAACAAGTACATGATAATCAGGGCAGAACTACTGATGAATTAATCCCTTTCTTCCTCTGACTTTCAGCAGTGCTTGTGCACGCATTAGTCATACAGAAGAAATCTATTTACACTAAATACTGCTTTCATATCAATGTATAATAACAAGGTTTGTAAAATTTAAAGCAACCTTGTAACAGTATTTGCCCTCGCTCTCAGTTTTGTTTTTGTTAGTAAAAGGGAAGCAAAAGGCTGTCTTTGAGATATGCAGTAGCTGTTTCATAACCCTTTAGAGCTGTGATGAGTTAACACAATAGGTAAAGCTAAATCCATTGCTTCCAAAATCAATCTTACTCTATCTCTACTTGAAGTAGAAGGAACATCTCTAACTGTGTAGAGGTTGATATTTGTCACAGTAAGTGATGCCTGATACTGAGCCAACACAAATCTCTGAAGAGATCATTTTTTTCTTGCACAACTACAGAACTGGGTAGAAGTGTACCCTGGATGATAAAGATGTGTCTGTAGCTGTGAGCAGTTATAGAAACATGGTCCATAGACATCATCCGACCCTGAGCTGCTGCTAGGAATAACTGGCCACCTGCTCTTTAACATTACTGTCCTCACTGAGCTGGAAGGGACAGGCTAACAGCAGGTTCAAGCTGCAGAGATTCTTGTGATTCCTCCTGTGTTTTTATTAAACATATGGAGGTGTTGTGATACTATTATAGGTCAATCATCTACTCCTCAGCAACAATAAAACCCAACTCTGTTGACAGTGATTTTTTTTTTTGTTTCTCCCCACAGCTTAAATACAAGGAAGACTACAATAAAAATGTTAGGGGTCAGTGGTGTGAGACACCTTACTTTGACGTCGCCATCGCCAGGATGGCAATGGATAATCTCAGCGATGTGAGTGCAATTATTATTATTACATTATAAATGTTTTATTTTCTTACCTGCATCTTACTGTTGTGTCATTTTATTTACAGAGAAAATACACTCAACACTATGAGAATATAAAAGACCAAATTTACTTCATGCAAACAGACACACCTGTGTACGACGCATGCAAGAAGGCTCTTATTGCTGCTAGTGAGGTAAGCTCAGAGAAAGGTATTTGATTGTTTTTTTATAGATCATATCTCATTTGGAAGACATGACAGAGAGTTGAGCCCTGTCTCAGAGCACAGTGTGAGTCAACAGTGAGTGACGCAGGAACTCTCACATGTTCCATGGATGCCGCTGCAAGGATTCACTGTCATTACAACGTGGCACAGTAACAAGTTATGAACTGTTTCAGGAAATTTTTGGGTTTTTTTGCATACCTTATCGCCCTCTTCTTGTTCACACACAGTCTAAACTTGATGTGTATTTAAAATGGGAATAAAAAAAGCCCCTTTTGCTTCAATTAGGAATGACCTTGAGTGGAGTTATCAAGGCTTCATGGGAATTACACAAAATTTTAATCTAACTGAATTTTATTTAAAACAGATAAGGAACAATTATTCTTACTGTTAATAAATAATAAAACAAGTTAACTGATAGTTATAAGGATGTTATCTGTATTGATCTTTGTACTTTGCAGTAAAAATTTAAAATAACCAAACAGTAAATTTAGTAGTAGTTTTCAAGTGCTTTTTGAACAATATTATACCTTTTTTTGTTCTGCATTTTATAGTGTAACACAAGTATAACAAGTTGATTTTATCTGGTTAGCTAGGTTTGTCTACAAACTTTGCAGTTTGCTGTGTGACTAACACGGTGCTCATAGTTTGCCAAATGTAGATTTTAAACTGTGTTACCTTAATGAGAGTGATGGGTGGCACTCCTTTAGTTTCCACACCATGACTGTTATTTGCTGCTGAAAACATCTTAGAGAGTCTAATTTATCTTTCTTGTAAGCAAGGTAAAAGTGTAGGAGTCCTATTTCAGCCTTCAGAATGGCAGTGCAAGCAAAACGTGGGGGAGGGGTTACTATTTGCTCATTGCAAATGGAAAGAACTCAAATAACTCTGCCGCTTCTCATTAAAAGGACTTTGAACCAAAGGAATGGCAAAAAGGATATTTTATATGTTTGTTAAAACATTGCTGTACCTCGACCCTGAGAAGCGGCCCTTAACTAGTTTCAGCAGCAGACTGTTTTACTCAGGCCAGCTGACTGCCATGACCTGGGACAGTATAATCTTAATCAGCGTTTATCAGCCTCCAATCGTTACCTATTGGACCTGTTCTAATTATAGCTTCTACTAGTAAAAATACACAGCATGTCTCTAACAGAAGTGCTGAGTTTGTTAGCACATTTAAAGCAGAGAACACAGACATGAGAGAGGTCCAGCTGCTAGGCTGTACCTGTGAACTGAGGCGTGCTCCTCCGGTGATAGTTGTGGTTCCGTTTCTTTATATGAAAGTGACGGAGCAGCTGCATATTTTCTTTTCTCTGCAAGTCCCCCCACCCCCCCGTCAGCCGCCGTGATTTTACTAGTCAACATTATGAGCTACTTGAGTGACCCTTATTTACCTGTCTGTTTTCACTCATATGTATCTATTTCTGTTTTTAGGTCCAATACAAGAAGGAATATGAAAAGAATAAAGCCCAATGTGACTACAATACGCTCCCTGCTACAGAGAATCCGCTCCTGAGACAGCTCAGATACGCTGGCACCATCCTTAGTGATGTGGGTGGGATTCATTTTTTTGTTTGTTGGTTTTAAATATCGTCCAATTTTAGGAAAATATTACTGCTACACAATGTCAGGTTAGCAAAAATAGTTTTTTAAAGTGTTCATTATCTACACATGTCCCAAATTTATGACATTCACTTTTATTTTCTCCATTTTCTTGTTAAGATAGTTACTGAAACACTACAGCCATCCGTAATTATGGTTTACCAACTTGTTTACTATTTAACCAGCACGTTTTGTGATCCACATCAATTTGCCGTTTTTTATGATACACTGATCAATATCTCGTTGTGATTAGCCTTCTTGTTAAATTTAAAAAAAAAATCTTAGATTGATCGAGTTTGTTTGCTTATCTTTTGGTTGTTTTAATCTTCTTATTTTTTTTGTTTCCTTCACAGAAAGTATATAAGGCCAGCTATGAGAAATCCAGGGGTTTCAGCATCAACTACTGTGACACACCTAAATTTCAGATGGACTCTGTGCTTAAAAAGTTCTCTGATGTAAGAATGTTTCAGAATTCAGAGGCTGCACTGTTTTTGTTAAATATTTCCCCTTTTCTCTTTAAAACACAAATTTTACTGTTGTAATATTTTAGGTACGTTACAAAGAGAAGTATGACAATGAGGTAAAGGGCCACTACATTGGCAGCTATGAAGACCTCTACATGCTTCACTGCCAGAAAGTCGAGGAAATGAAGAGCGAGGTACATATATGAATAGACGTTTTCGTCACTTTTCTCAAAATTATGTTGAGTTTTTTTTTTATTTCATTACCAGCAACAATGTCTGTTTGTACATTTTCCCCCAGCACTTATATAAAGCGGACTATGAAGACATAAAAACCAGATGCTTCTTTCCTCAAACTATTACACCTGAATATGAGGCCGGGAAGAAGCTTCTGCAGTGTAGCGATGTAAGTACTTTCATCCAGTGAAGTTCTTTCAACATTCTTTTGCATTTGTTGTATGCATGACACATTTTTTTATTTGGTGGTTTTCAGAAAGTTTACCGACAACATCCTGACAAAGTGAAATTTACACAAGTGGTGGATTCTCCAGTCCTCGTCCAAGCCAGCATCAATGCCAAGCAGCTTAGTGACGTATGTATCATATTGGACCTTTCTGTGCATCACAGTTTAATTTACTATAGCTCTGGTCAGAGGTTTACATACATTCACCATCGGCATGGATGTTATATCAATTTTAAGCTTTTAATTATGCATTTGTATAGCATAAAATGTAAGTCATTTTATGTGAAAACAAGAAACAGGTGAACACCTTTGCATTAATTGTGGATTTTCTTAGTTACAACCAGGATAAAAATTATATATAGGGCTCAAATATATACACTCATACTAATATTTGGTTAAATTCCCTTAGCAAGTTTATATAGTCATAACAAGTTTCTAGCATAACTGACCCAATATTTGACCACTTCTCTGTGAATCTTAGTGTTCGTAGAGTTTATTTTATCTGGTTGGTTTCTACCACAGTCTGACCTTTGAAGCAGAGTCCACAAACTTTCTGTAGAGTTGAGATTTATATTTTAGCCATCTAGCTGTTGATTTCAAGTGAGGCTGAAGAATTTCCTTCTTATTGTTTCCATCAAATTTGTGCAATGCACCATTATCACTGGCCGCAAAACAGCATGATCCTCAGCATGATGCCACAACTGCCATGTTTTCTTTGGTTTAAAAGCCTCACCTCGACTCCTTCAAACATATATCTTCACATTGTGGCCATATAGCTCATTCCCTGTAACCATAAACCATTCCACTAGAAGCCAATTTGTTTGTCCATGTGGGCAGGTGCAAATTTAAGATGCTGACTTTGTGGCAGGGACTTTTGTCTTTTTTATGGGGGGTTGGCCCCCTTTCTCTCCAACGTGATGTAAAACTTGCTTCACTGGGGACTGATTGTAGTATCTTAGCATCTTCCAGTTTGTGATAAGCTCTGAATGTCTGAACCTATTTCCCTTTATCTGGTGGTGACAGTTTTACATCAGATGGTTGAAACTTAGTCACAGTAGGGCTGTCCAACAAGACAATAATGTAAAACACAAATAACAAACTGGTTTTGAGATAAATAACTGACTTAATGACCTATCCAAAGCCTCGGCCCATGTACCTGTGTATTTAAATTTGACCCTGTTTGGATTAAAGGAAATAAACAATAAAATTGAAACTTGTACATCTCACTTCTGTTTATAAATATTAGTACCCTGAGAAAAAAAAAATATTTAGATGGAGCAATAAAGTCCCAAATTAACATGACCTTCATGGCCTTAATAAGTGTATATAAACGTCTGACCAGAACTGTAAACTTCAATCAGATCTACACAGTGTTGTAATCTCCTCTTGCCAATGAATATCTCTATTTTTGGACAGCTTAATAACGAATCACGTACAGTTGCATCTCATTAAATTTGAACATTATTTAAAAGGGTTAAGTTAAACACGTTATTTATATTAGTTACAAACAAACTGATGTTTTCAAGCCCATATTTCTGTTAATTATGATGATTTTCTGCTTACAGCTAATGAAAACATGACATTTGAGATTAGAATAAAACATCAGATAAATAAAAACAAACATTGTAATACAGAAATGTAGGCTTAATAAAAAGAATGTTTAATATCTGCTTAAAGGTTATTTTCAAATAGTACTTTTAATATAACAAATGACCCTCATCAGAACTCATATTCTAATGTACTGAGATGTACCTGTAAGGTGGTTAAAACCTTTTATTTATTTACTGTTTAACTATTCATCAAATGTTTTAAAATCATCCACTAGGGCCTTAGACCAAACTCTTCTACTAATGCTGATCACCGTTAACTGTATCCAATCATCCGTGAAGCCCAGATGTCTTTCTATGGGCTCCATGGAAACTGGAGAGCCATTTCTCTGCAGTATAAATAGAAACAAGCATTCACTTGGCCCAGAATAAAATCTGTCATCAGATAGGGGCTTGGTGGGTAGAAAAGTTAGTCTGTAGCCAGTGCACTACTGCCCTCTAGTGACGAGACTAAGCTGAACAGAGCAGGATTGTGAGAGGGTTTTAATTTGAAAATGTTTCTCTTGCAGTTGAACTACAAGGCAAAGTTTGAGCAAACAAAGTTCAAGTGTAGTCTCCCCCCAGACTATCCCTCCTTCATCCAGTCCAGAGTTAACGCCTTTAACCTGAGCGACGTAAGTCATTTCTACCAATCTCTACAATTAAACACTTTTTACCTATGATTAATTGTTTAGTTTCATGAATAGCTGTGTATTCTCCTTGCAGAGTTGTTATAAGTATGACTGGGAGAAATCTAAAGCAAAGAAGTTTGAAATTAAGGGTGACGCCATCCCAATCCTTGCTGCCCGTGCTCACACAAACATTGTCAGCGACGTAAGTATGCTACAGCGTCAGCCCTCATAAATTTCTGCTTTTTGTCAATCTGAATTTTTTTCTGATGGACTAGTTGTTTTGTTTATATTTATTTTATTATTATTTTTTTGCCATGCTTCTTTTTTTGTCCCTGCAGGTTAAGTACAAAAAGGAGTATGAAAAGAACAGGGGACAGATGATTGGGGCCCTCAGTATTAATGACGATCCCAAGATTCTGCACTCAGTTCATGTGGCCAAAATCCAGAGTGATGTAAGTCATTCGTTTAAAATTAACAAATTAGAGTTTATTACCGGTGATAAAAGAGAACATACTTGAACAAAATCTTTCTGATTTATCCACAGCGTGAATATAAGAAGAACTATGAAAAAATCAAGACCAAGTACCATACACCACTTGATATGATATCAGTCACCATGGCCAAGAAGTCCCAGGCAATTGCTAGCATGGCTGGCTACAGGAAGATCAACCCCAACTACTTCCTTCCTCATGACAGCGTGCTGCTGGACCTGGCCAAGAAAGCCAACAGCATCCAGAGTAATGTAAGCAGACAGATTTTACAAGAAAGTTTGTGTTTTGTTATTCTTCTTCTGTTGCTCTTTACTGATGTCCTTAATTTTTTGTTTTTGTTTTGTTTTCTTCATCAAAGAATGAGTATAAGGCTGATTACAACAGCTATGTTAAAGGATCCCCATGGGTCCCATATGGCTCCATGGATGTAGAAAAGGCAAAGAAAGCTGCTGAGATTCTCAATGAGGTGTGTGTGAGCAAACGGCATCGTGTTCCTGTTCTCTCACCAATCGTATTTGATACCTGGTGAAAGATTTTTACGTAATACATCCATGTCCTTATGTCCTTCAGAGAAAATACAGACAGCGCCCAGATACGATCCCATTCACATCCATAGATGACCATCCCATAATGCTGCAGGCTAAAGTCAACCAGCTTCAGAGGAGTGATGTAAGTCCACTGTCCATGAAGCTCTGAATTACTTTTGCACTTTTTTAAATATTTCTTTAAATGGATAGTTTTTGTTTTAGATTCGATATAATTGCTTCTAATGTGTGTGTGTGTGTGTGTGTGTTTTTACGTCCTTTTCTCCTCACAGCTGTTCTACAAGAGAGGTCTTGAGGAGATCCATCAAAAGTACTCTCTGCCTCCTGATGCCCCAGAGTTCCTCCAAGCCAAGTGCAATGCCTACAACATCAGCAAGGTCAGTTAATCATTTTCTATACCGCTTCTTCCATGGTGGGTCGCGGGGGAGCTGGTTCCTATCTCCAGCAGTCTATCGGCAGGAGGCGGGTTACACCCTGGAAAGGTCACATCAGCAAGGTGGCTTATTCAAATACATCCATCTATCCATCCATTCTTCAATCCATGTCTATACCCAGCTGATGGTATGGTCATTAGGGGGCTGGTGCCTTCCTCCAGCAGTCATTTGTCAAGAGCCGGGGTACACAAGTTACCAATATTTCACAGGGCAACACAGGAGGACAGGACAAACAACCATGCACACACTCCTAAAAGTATACTATCCTCCCACAGTTTTTGGACTGTGCTCCAGGGAGAATGTGGAAACTTCACCCAATAAGAACTCAGCCTGATTTTTAAACCCAGGACATTCTTGCTAAAAGGCGCTTGGAGTCCTTTTAAAATGAAATAAACCAATTTTCTTCTTGTTAATCGAGTCAACATTTGCTGTAAAAATCTAAGTTAAATTTTGGTAATAAAGATAATAGTCAGAGTTTATTGTAAAATTAATCAAACTCACTTAAGATATAGTCTATAACATAAAACATGTCAAGGTCCTTTTTTCTATTTAATTTCCCCCAAATCATTATTTATCGAGATAAAATTAACCCTCCAAAAAAGATAATCCCTTTGGAGACATCACATAGAGCATATGGCAATGTTTTTAATCAAAAGCCTCATTGAAAGGTGTTTACTTGTATTCTGTACTTCTGCAGCAAAGCAAACACTGACTGTATTTCAGGGAAATTAGGTTACACATTGAAGTGTCTGACTGGAATGGCTGGATTTCATTATTAAAGATCTTCAGCAATCATTTTGAGCCAAGCTGTTACACACAGCCTAATTGTTCTGTTTTATTGGGATGATTCTCAAGGCTGAATTATGTTTTCTGGTGCCACTCCAGCTAAAAATGATCAATGCTATTAGTTATCCCCACCCTCAGTGCATCTGCAGTACAGCCATCAAATAGACAAAGCTGAATGTTTTGCAATTCAAATGCATCCCAGTTGCTTCAGAATGTCTCACAATTCACCTAAGCGCCATAATAAGTACTAATAAAATTTCTTGCTCTTTTTAAAAACTTTGTATGTTGTAAAATCCTGCAGTATAAGTTAATACTTCATCTCTGAGCTGTGTTTTTATAATCATTTGTTAGAATTTAAAGAAACATTATCAGATAGTGTCTTTACATACATAACTACCAAAAAAAAAACAATTGTTTGATCTCTTTTGATATGCACAAAGTGTAACAGTGTAGAAATTTGAAAAATGTCCTTGCTTTTGTCGTTATAGATGTTTTTTCACCTTAAGTTGTCAAATTTGAAATTTCAGAACTACTACAAGTATGCCTGGGAGGAGCTGATTGCTAAAGGTTATGACTCAAAGCCCGATGCTATCCCGATTGTTGCTGCTAAAGCAGCCAGGCATGCTGTCAGCAATGTAAGTCTGCTAAAGAGTGATTTAATATACCATACACATTATGTTCTGTCTTTGTGCCTACAATCTAGTTTATGCTTGTACACCCAGGTGCAGTACAAAAAGGCCTATGAGAAGGCCAGAGGCCACCATGTTGGCTTCCGCAGCCTCCAGGATGATCCTCTGCTGGTTCACTACATGCAGGTGGCTAAGATACAGAGCGACAAGCTTTACAAGAAGGAATACAACAAGGCCAAACTGAAGTATCACTCTCCAGTGGACATGTTGAGTATGGTTCATGCTAAACATGCCACAGCAGTGCAGACATTTGCTGGCTACAAGCAGCACCATCACAATTATTTTCTCCTGCCTGATGCAATGAATCTTCAGCTTGCTCGCACCATGAACTATAACGCCAGTGATGTAAGTTTAACTTGTTTCTTACAGAAATACTTGTTTTCTAACATCTACTGAAATATTATTCTTTAACCATCCAACAATTCTTTCTTTTCTCGTGTTTTGAAGAACAATTATAAAATGGATTACGAGACTTCAGTGAAAGGAACTGGTTGGGTTCCAATTGGTTCCCTGGATGTAGAAAAAGCCAAGGCGGCTGCAGCAGCTTTAGATGAGAGAAAGTACAGGCAGCATCCTTCCACCATCAAATTCACCAGCGTCACGGACTCCATGAACATGGAGCTGGCTAAAACCAATGCCAAGATACTGAATGAGGTAAGGAGCAGGAAGTCTCATCTATTCATTTTTCTCAGTGATTTTTTTTTTTTTGTAAGATGAACATAAACCAAACTCTTCATTTATAACAATGCAGAAAGAATATAAAGCCAGTGGAGAGAAGTTCATGCACACTTACCATCTCCCATCTGATACCCCTGAACTGATGCAAGCCAGGTACAATGCTGTGAACATTAGCCAGGTCAGTGTCAGCGTTTTTAATCCACAACCCAACATCCAAAAATGAAAGTGTGACTATTTTGGAAATATTCTATATATTTCCGTAGAACTATTACACCTATGCACATCGCCAAGATATCCTCAAGGGACATCACGTCAAGGAAGACGCTATTCCCGTTTTGGCTGCCAAATCTTCAAGAGACATCGCCAGTAATGTAAGATCTGATAATGCTCACGTGATTCAACTATTAGGATGTTCAGTAACATTAATCAATACTTTATTTTTTACAGTACAAATATAAGCTGGCTTATGAGAAGGCCAAAGGCCATCATGTTGGCTTCCGCAGCCTTCAGGATGACCCTCTGTTGGTCCATTACATGCATGTGGCGAAAATGCAAAGTGAAAAGAACTACAAAAAGGACTACCACAAGGCCAAGCTGAAGTACCACACCCCAGTGGACATGCTGAGTTTGATTCATGCCAAGCAGGCTTCTGCTGTTCAGACAATGACTGGATACAAGAAAGTCCCTCACAGCTTCATCCTTCTCCCTGACAACATGCACCTGCAGCTGTACCGCAACATGATGGAGATTCAGAGTGATGTATGTTCTCATCAATATAACATTGTATTCTGTTGCTAGCATGGTATATCACATATTATGCTCCTATGTGTTGTCATATTTCTTATCCACAGAATGTCTACAAGTCAGAATACAACAACTACGTTAAAGGTACTGGCTGGGTACCAATCGGTTCTTTGGATGTTGAGAAAGCCAAGACTGCCAGAGCTGCATTAGATGATAAATGCTACCGCCAGCATCCCAGCTCCTTCAAGTTCACTTGCAAGACTGATGACATGAACATGTCTCTGGCTTTAGCCAATACAAAGCAAATGGACCAAGTATGAACCATTTATTACTTATGTCAGTTCTTCCAAAACATTAACAAAAGCACAATTTTTAAAGAATCTTATTTTTTCTCCATGTAGATTTCATACAAGGCATCTGGTGAAAAATTCATGCATACATATCATCTGCCAGCTGACAGCCCAGAGTTCCTCCAGGCTAAATTCAACGCCCAAACCATCAGCGAGGTTAGAGAACTAAACTATTTTCTCTTCACAGGGTTCCTACACTATCTTGAAAAGTGTGAGATTTGTTGTTGTTGAAAATATGGAAAAATATGTGCATTTCCATCCATCCATCCATCCATCCATCCATCCATCCATCCATCCATCCATCCATCCATCCATTCATCCATCCATCCATCCATCCATTCATCCATCCATCCACCCATCCATCCATCCATCCATCCATCCACATCCATTCATCCATCCATCCATCCATCCATCCATCCATCCATCCATCCATCCATCCATCTGTAATTGCGCTCTGTATTGAGAACTTAGAAAATTTGAGTCTGTAACCATATAGAATTTGGTATATTTGGATATTTAGTGTGCAGTTTTGACTAGATTCATTAGGTAATGTTATGGGTTTTACCAAAGTTCTGTTTGTACATTGTGCTAACGCTGTTTATTTTTACAGAGTCGCTACAAGCACCAGTGGCTGGAAGATATTGCCAAGGGATATGACATGAAGCCTGACGCTATTCCTATTCTCCATGCGAAGCAAGGCAGACATATTGCCAGCAATGTATATATTTTATGTATATACTTAATAATTATATTGTAACAATAGTCAGATTCTTCTAAAATGCTTTAATAAAACTTTACATGTAACTTTTTCATTTAGGTTCAGTACAAGAAAGAGTATGAGAAGGCCAGAGGACACCATGTTGGGGTCCGCAGCCTTCAGGACGACCCTCTGTTGGTCCATTACATGCAAGTGGCAAAAATGCAGAGTGAGAAGAACTACAAAAAGGACTACCACAAGGCCAAGCTGAAGTACCACACCCCAGTGGACATGCTGAGTGTGATTCATGCCAAGCAGGCCTCAGCTGCTCAGACCATGGCTGGATATAGAAAGATTCCTCACAGCCACCTGCTTCTACCTGACAACATGCACCTTCAGCTGTGCAGAAATATGAATGTTCTGTCCAGTGATGTTAGTATCAGTGAGAGTTAAATGGGGGATTTATTCCTAAGATATACCGTTTTAATATTCAAAAGAGATGAGTGTTATCAGCTGTTTCGTTGTTTTTAGGTTAATTACAAATCTGAATGGAACAACTACGTCAGAGGTATTGGATGGGTACCAATTGGGTCACTTGCAGTTGAGACTGCTAAAGTTGGCGGTGAGATCCAGAACGAAAGGAAGTACAGACAGCATCCATCCGGCTTCAAATTTAGCAAACTGATGGACTCCATGGACTTGGCCCTGGCTACTGCAAACAACCAGATCATGAACAAGGTACGACATGGCTGAAATCTATGGTATGACAAAACGTAGGTGGTAAGCTTTTTCTAAAATGTGTTTTTTATTTATTTATTTTGAATGTTTAGAAAGCATACACCTCTGCTTGGGAAAAAGACAAACTGACCATCCACATTATGCCAGATTCTCCTGAAATTGTCCTGGCCAAGGCAAACGCTCTGACCATGAGCAATGTAAGTCATTCATTTGCACAGCGAATTAATGTAAAATAATATCAAATACATGCTAGATGTATAATAGCTTTTATGTAGGCTATTCTGTGTGAATCGTATATTAATTTGCATTCTTTTTCCTAGAAACTGTATAAAGCTGGTGTTGTGGAGATGGCCAATAAAGGCTACAATCTCAAAGCTGATGCAATTCCAATTGTGGCTGCCAAGTCTGGTACTACTATTGCCAGTAATGTAAGTAAGAAACAAACTGGTTTGCCAGATCAGAAATGTGGTTTCTTACAACCTTTCATACTAATACTCATATTAACTCATATTAACAAGTCCATATTAACAAGTCTCTCTCTATTATTACAGTACAAGTACAAGTTGGCTTATGAGAAGGCCAGAGGCCACCATGTTGGCTTCCGCAGCCTTCGGGATGATCCTCTACTGGTTCACTACATGGAGGTGGCTAAGATACAGAGCGACAAGCTTTACAAGAAGGACTACCACAAGGCCAAGCTGAAGTACCACACCCCAGTGGACATGTTGAGTGTGGTCCATGCCAAGCAGGCCTCAGCTGTCCAGACCATGGCTGGATACAGGCAGATCCAGCACACTTATGCTCTCCTTCCTGATGCCATGGGCCTGGAGCTTGCTCGTACAATGAATTTGAATTCTAGCGATGTGAGTTTGCTATCCAGATATGCTTACTGGTTTGGGTTTATGTTTCTTCACTTGTTTATTAAAGCCATTGCCACTGAGGAATTAGGATTTCTGACAAGGTTGTGTTTGTTTGCAGTGGAACTACAAGGCTGAATGGAACAACTATATTAAAGGTATTGGTTGGGTCCCCATTGGTTCACTCTCAGTTGAAACAGCGAAAGTTGGCGGTGAGATCCTCAGCGAGAAGAAGTACCGTACTCACCCGTCTAACTTCAAGTTCAGCAAATTAATGGATTCCATGGATGTGGCTCTGGCTACTGTCAATAACCAGATCATGAACAAGGTCTCATTTTTTTAACTCTACTCTAGAGTTCAGGCCAATAGAAATCTTCACATAATATTTTACTAAATAATAATCATTTATCTGTTTTGTTTTTCTGATTTTTTTGTTTACAGAAAGCATACACTGCAGCATGGGAGAAAGACAAACTGAAAGTCCACGTCATGCCAGATTCACCTGAGATTGTCCTGGCAAAGGCTAATGCACTGACTATGAGCAATGTAAGCGAACTCTTTAAAAGGACCATGAATGTTTAATGTTATTTATTTGACTTGAGTATAGTTTATCTATACCCTTGCCTTACTTGAATTGTATTTTTACAGAAACTGTATAAAGCCGGAGTTGTGGAGATGGCCAATAAAGGCTACAACCTCAAAGCTGATGCCATTCCCATTGTGGCTGCCAAGTCTGGTACTACTATTGCCAGTAATGTAAGTTGTCAAAACATATCTCTATAAGTTTAAATTGCATATTTGTATGTCTGTGGGGGATGTGTGAATAAGAAAGTGTGTTTTCACCGTCACAGTACAAGTACAAGTTGGCTTATGAGAAGGCCAGAGGCCACCATGTTGGCTTCCGCAGCCTTCGGGATGATCCTCTACTGGTTCACTACATGGAGGTGGCTAAGATACAGAGCGACAAGCTTTACAAGAAGGACTACCACAAGGCCAAGCTGAAGTACCACACCCCAGTGGACATGTTGAGTGTGGTCCATGCCAAGCAGGCCTCAGCTGTCCAGACCATGGCTGGATACAGGCAGATCCAGCACACTTGTGCTCTCCTTCCTGATGCCATGGGCCTGGAGCTTGCTCGTAACATGCAGTTTATTGCCAGTGATGTATGTTAAAACACATAATATATATTCATTTGTGCTTACATGTTTAAACTGTGCTGTGTAATTGTACGTTACTGTTATACAATCAATTCTTATGTGTATTTTTAACACCAGAACGAGTACAAGAAGGAGTATGAGAGCTACATTAAGGGAATAGGATGGGTTCCTATTGGTTCACTTGATGTTGAGAAGGCCAAAACAGCTGGGCAGGTTTTAAATGAAAAACTATACAGAAAGCATCCCAGCAACTTCAAATTCACTAAGGACATGCACTCTATGGACCTGGTTCTGGCCACTGCCAACAACCAAATCATAGATAAGGTACTCTTCAGCACTCTTCATAAATTGACAGAATCTTTTTGAAAGCCAGCTATTTACTGTTTTCTGTCTTTTTCTTTGAGAAATCGTACACAAAAGCTTGGGATAAAGACAAGACTTCCATCCATATCATGCCAGATGCAATGGACGTTGTTCTAGCCAGGGATAACAAGAAAAACTATAGTGAGGTATAATATATTAACCTAATATACTACACATCTTATTTCATTTTTCACTATATGCAATAGATGCATTCTGACCAGACACACAAATAAAAAGATGTGCAATCCTTGGTAAAATTATGGATTCTCTCTTTCTCTTTGCAGAAACTATACAAACTGGACAATGAGCTAGCCAAGAGGAAGGGCCATAACCTTCGTGCTGATGCCATTGCAATTCAGGCTGCCAAAGCCTCGACTATTATTGCTAGCGATGTAAGTGTTTGTGTTTATATCTCTGCCAATCAGACTTTCTGTTTTAGTCCATTACTAGAGTTTAGAAATTAAAACCAGAACCTCTGTAAATTTCCTGCACAGTACAAGTATAAGACAGGATACAGGAAGCAGGTTGGTCACCACATCGGTGCCCTCAGCATCCAGGACGACCCTCTGCTCATGCTGGCTCTGAACTCAGCCAGGATTGCCAGTGATGCTCTGTACAAGAAGGACTTCAATAAGTCCAAGACCAAGTTCAACCTCCCAGTGGACATGCTGGCCTTTGAACTGGCCAAGAAGAACCAGATTCAGGTCAACCATGCTAATTATATTACACGCCTGCACAACTGGACGTGCCTGCCAGATGCAAATGATGTTGTCCAGGCCAGGCATGCATACAACTTGCAGAGTGACGTAAGTATGAATTTGTATTTTTTTGTACTATTTTCTGCATATTTGATGACTCTTAATCATAATAAACTTTTTTTCTCAGGCTGTCTACAAGGAGGATTTGAAGATGTTGCAGGGCATTGGATGGGTGCCTATAGGTTCCCTGGATGTTGAGAAGGTGAAGAAAGCTGGTGAGATCCTGAGTGAAAAGAAATATCGTCAGCACCCAAGCAACTACAAATTCAAGAGCACTACCGAGGACATGCCAATGGCGCTGGCTAAGGCTAATGCTCAGATCATTAACAAGGTATAAAGGAATACATTTTGCCTATACTGTTTTAGCCACCATTGGGAAGATGGATAGCAGCATCTGATGCAGACAAAGAAGTGGCAAGGATATTATTTAAAATGTATTATCAGTATCTATTTTACAGAAAATGAAAACGAAATTTTTTATGTTGTCTGTTTTTTTATTTATTTTATATGTTGGTATGATAAACTTAATTATGAAATTAATGTCTCTTAATTTACAAAACTGTCTTCGAAGAACATTTCTATATCTTGAAAAATGCATCCATCATCTGCCTAAAGGAATGGTGTGTGTTTTGACATATTATTTAAAGTTTTGTTTCACTTGTTAAGTTAGCTTATAATTTATTAATTATTTTACTTTTAATGCTCCTACTAGCTTGCTTGAAAAGGAATTGAATTGCATTAAGCTAATCCGAACTAAGCCACATCACCATTCTGCTAAGTTTACATTCAATTTTGAAGTGAATTTCTTTTTGAAACGTTCCTTTTTCAGTTATGACTAAATCTTAATCTTAAATCTTTGCAGAAATCTTACACTGAAGCCTGGGAAAAAGATAAGACCAGCATCCATGTCATGCCTGATGCCATGGATATTCTTCTGGCCAAAGCAAACAAAGTCATTTACAGCGAGGTGAGATCAATTATGTACAATCAGAACATTATTGTCTAAAGTTTGAGGTATCATACTTTAATGTTTTAAAGGAGATACTTAAAGAAATGTTTTTTTTTGTTTGTTCATGTAGAAAATTTACAAGCAGGCAAATGAAGAGGCAAAGAAGAAGGGATATGACCTCCGAAATGATGCCATTTCCATTATTGCAGCAAGAGCCTCCAGGGATATTGCGAGTGATGTAAGATAATTTATTTATCATTCATTGCTGGTAGATTGATAATAAATGAATCAGAAAATCAAACAAATAAATGAATGTGCTACTAATGCTTATTGACACTGGTTGGAGCTACAATCCAAAAGCATGTCAGTATTAGTAAACCAATTATTTTTAGATATGTGATTTTTAGTAAGTTTTGTTCTTCATTTGCAGTACAAGTACAAGACTGGATACCGCAAGCAGGTTGGTCACCATATCGGTGCCCGCAGCGTCCAAGACGACCCTCTGCTCATGCTGGCTCTGAACTCAGCCAAGATCGCCAGTGAGGCTCTGTACAAGAAGGACTTCAACAAGTCCAAGACCAAGTTTCACCTGCCTGTGGACATGCTCATTCTTGAACTCGCCAAGAAATGCCAGATCCAAGTCAATGATTTCAACTACAGGACTCACCTGCACCAGTGGACGTGTCTTCCAGACTCCAACGACGTGGTGCAGGCCAGGCATGCATATGACCTACAAAGTGATGTAAGTATGAGTCTCTGCATTCATTCTGTATTGAGATAATATTGTTTTAAATTCATACCCGCTGCTCAATCCTGATTTCTGTTTTTTGTCCAGGCTGTGTATAAGGAGGATCTGAGATTGATGCAGGGCATTGGATGGGTGCCTATAGGTTCACTGGATGTTGAGAAGGTGAAGAAAGCTGGTGAGATCCTGAGTGAAAATAAATATCGTCAGCACCCGAGCAACTTTAGATTCAAGAGTACCACTGAGGACATGCCAATGGCGCTGGCTAAGGCTAATGCTCAAGTTATTAACAAGGTGCGTCGTCATCAAGTGCTATGAATCGTTTTTAACTCAGGACAAATGACCTATCATTTCATAAAAGTGCCTGACTCGGCTTGCAACATAACTTACCCTCACATATTTCCCCACATCTGCAGAAAGCTTACACTGAAGCCTGGGACAATGATAAGAAAAAGATCCACGTAATGCCAGATGCCATGGATGTTGTTCTTGCTAAAGCAAACAGTTATCATTACAGCTTGGTAAGTATGCATTTGATCACAAACGTAAACTTAATCTAATAGTCAAATGCTTTAGATTTAAAATCCTACCCCTTCAGAGTTTAAATAATAAACGTTGGCAGAGTTCATTTCAATTGGATATGTTTCGATTATTTTCAGAAAAACTACAAAAAGGCCAATGAAGACGCTAAGAAGAAGGGCTACGACCTGCGTGGTGATGCCATATCCATCATCGCAGCCAAAACGTCAAGGGACATTGCCAGTGATGTAAGCTGTCATCAGCAATCAGTTATGATCTATTGCTCTCAATGTATCATCATATATGTTAATCATTTTTTTATACTACTTTCTGCTAGTACAAGTACAAGACAGGATACCGCAAGCAGGTTGGTCACCACATTGGTGCCCGCAGCATCCAGGACGACCCTCTGCTCATGCTGGCTCTGAACTCAGCCAAGATCGCCAGTGATGTTCTGTACAAGAAAGACTTTAACAAGTCCAAGACCAAGTTTCACCTGCCTGTGGACATGTTGAATCTTGAACTGGCCAAGAAATGCCAGATCCAAGTCAATGACTTCAACTACAGAACTCACCTGCACCAGTGGACGTGTCTTCCAGACTCCAACGACGTGGTGCAGGCCAGGCATGCATATGACCTACAAAGTGATGTAAGCATGAGTCTCTACTTTTTTCTGTAGTGAGATAATATTGTTTTAATTCATACTTTGCATTGTTTATCATATCATCACTGCCCAATCCTGATTTCTGTTTTTTGTCCAGGCTGTGTATAAGGAGGATCTAAGATTGATGCAGGGCATTGGATGGGTGCCAATAGGTTCACTGGATGTTGAGAAGGTGAAGAAAGCTGGTGAGGTCCTGAGTGAAAGGATGTATAGGCAACATCCGAGCAACTACAGATTCAAGAGCACTACAGAGGATATGCCCTTGGCGCTAGCAAAAGCCAATGCTCAGGTTATGAACAAGGTAAGAAACCAAACTATTCCACCCGCTATTGATGAAATTGATGAGAAGTATGTTTGCCATGTTATGCAAGATTCCCCTTTTATTGATATTTTATGTTATTGGTTTCTGTAACACAGAAAGCTTACATCGAAGCCTGGGAGAATGAGAAGACAAAGATCCATGTCATGCCTGATGCCATGGATATTCTTCTGGCAAAAGCAAACAATGTCAACTATAGCGTGGTAAGTTCAGACTAAATGGATGATGCAAACAAGTTTCTGCTTCACTTGTAGTTGTAAAAACATGTACCATATCTGCGTATGTTCACAGAAAAAATACAAACAGGCAAATGAAGACGCTAAGAAGAAGGGCTACGACCTGCGCGGTGATGCCATTTCCATCATTGCAGCCAAAGCCTCCAGAGACATTGCCAGCGATGTAAGTGATGCTTAACTGACAAGTCATTTAAATATATTTATGTGTCTGAAAAGATTTTATATTGACAGAACATTTGGGTAAATGTTCGACATATATTGAATGCAACCATTTTATTTTTAGTATCTACTTATTGCTTTACCCTGGTTACAGTGTTTGAATGTAACTATAATACTGTTTCTCTTTCTGTCCAGTACAAGTACAAGACTGGATACCGCAAGCAGGTTGGTCACCATATCGGTGCCCGCAGTGTCCAAGACGACCCTCTGCTCATGCTGGCTCTGAACTCAGCCAAAATCGCCAGTGATGCTCTGTACAAGAAGGACTTCAACAAGTCCAAGACCAAGTTCCACCTCCCAGTGGACATGCTGAATCTTGAACTGGCCAAGAAATGCCAGATCCAAGTCAATGATTTCAACTACAGGACTCGCCTGCACCAGTGGACGTGTCTTCCAGACTCCAATGACGTGGTGCAGGCCAGGCATGCATATGACCTACAGAGTGATGTATGTGGCACTTTTTTTTAAATGCATGTATCTTATTTCATTACAAAAATCATACAAATATAGCTTGATGTGCTTTTCAGGCCGTCTACAAAGCAGACCTGAAGTGGTTGCAGGGCCTGGGCTGGGTCCCCATTGGTTCACTGGATGTGGAGAAAGCCAAGAAGGCTGCAGAGGTTTTAAGTGAAAGGCAGTACCGCCAGCACCCCAGCACAGTAAAATTCACCAGCCCCATTGATGCCATGAACATTGTGCTGGCAAAGAACAACGCACTAACTATAAACAAGGTAAAACTAACCTTCATGTGGATTTTAGAACAATTTTTTGTCTCGTTTTGTCTGACAAAAATGCTATTTTTGTGTGGTGTGTTGCTAGCGTCTCTACATCGAGGCATGGGAGAATGAAAAGACCAAGCTGCACGTCAACCCTGACACTCCTGAGATTGTCCTCTCTCAACAAAATGCCATAAACATGAGCAAGGTTTGTATAATTTTTTTACAAATAAAAAACAGCAAGCCTATCTCTAAACTGAAGATCTGAAACATGTAAGAAAGGAACAGCAGTCCCAATAAAGTTGTCACTTTGACTATGAATAGAACAACAAAAAAGCCATTAGGTTTGGGTGGACAGCAGTCTTCCATTTCAATAATATGTCACACGTGGCCATAACAGAACCAAAGGACAGCACATAATGTGTTTCATTCATAATAAACGTATCAATGTATCAATGAGATAAATGAAGTGTTACTGGCCACTTTAGGCTAGTTCTATGTTTCAAAAACCTTCACTAAATTTCCAAATGAGGACATATAAAAACACTTCATTGAATTCAGTTTTTAAAATCACTTCAAATTATATATATATATATATATATATATATATATACTATAGACAATTTTTTTTTTCTCCAGAAACTATACAGACAAGGTTTTGAGGAGACCATCAAGAAGGGCTACTTCCTTCCTCCAGATGCAGTTTCTGTCAAGGCTGCTAAAGCCTCCAGGGATATCATCAGTGATGTGAGTCCTACAGACTGTAATCTGTGTACATTTAGTTGACAAATATTCAAGTAAAATTTAAGTTGTGGTTCCATGGTAAACTTTTTTTTTCTGATCCCATCAGTACAAGTACAAGACAGGATACAGGAAGCAGATTGGTCACCACATTGGTGCCCGCAGCGTCCAGGACGACCCTCTTATTATGCTGGCTCTGAACTCAGCCAAGATCGCCAGTGATGCTCTGTACAAGAAGGACTTCAATATGTCCAAGACCAAGTTTCACCTACCAGTGGACATGTTGAATCTCGAGCTTGCCAAAAAATGCCAGATTCAAGTCAACGACTTCAATTACAGGACTCGCCTGCACCAGTGGACGTGTCTGCCAGACTCTAATGACGTGGTGCAGGCCAGGAAAGCGTATAATCTTCAGAGTGATGTGAGCACCTTTGTCACATATTCAGTTTACTATGCCATGCAACTGTTTTCATGTACTTTCTAATACTCAAACTGTCTTGCTCAGGCTGTATACAAAGCTGAATTGGACGAAGTTGTAGGTGTAGGGTGGATACCGATTGGTTCCCTGGATGTGGTGAAAGCCAAGAATGCTGCTAAAATCCTCAGCGACCGTCTTTACAGGCAAAAACCAGACACATTTAAATACAAAAGTGATATGACTGCCATGCCCATGGTCTTAGCCAAAACAAATGCTGAGACCATCAATAAGGTACAGAAGTGAACATTGGAATTTTGCTATTCCGATTATTTGCAAAGGAGCTTCTTGGCTTACTTTTTTATGTTTTGTTTTTTTTCCCTGTCAACAGAAAAGCTACATTGCTGCATGGGAAGCAGACAAAATAAAGACCCATGTGACCCCAGACCTTCCTGAACTGCTGCTTTCCAAAGCTAATGCCTACAACATCAGCAGGGTATGTTGGACCTATGTTTGCCTGATCTAGCTTTGCTCGGTCCCGTTGCAATTTCCATTTCCATTCCTTTTCAGAAAAATTACAGAGAAGCTGTCGAGGATATGTTCAGAAAAGGCTACGACATGAAGGCTGATGCTGTTTCTGTTGTTGCTGCTAAACACGGAAGAGAAATCATAAGTGATGTATGTAACATATAACTTAATGCTTTCTTCATTTTCAGTCTCACATGTGGTTTTGCTTAAAATATTAACTTTGATTTAATTTTCTTTCTCTGCAAAGTATAAATACAAGACAGGATACCGCAAGCAGGTTGGTCACCACATTGGAGCGCTCAGTTGTCAGGATGATCCTCTCATTGTGCTGGCTCTGAACTCAGCCAAGATTGCCAGTGATATTCTGTACAAGAAGGACTTCAACAAGTCCAAGACCAAGTTCAACCTCCCAGTGGACATGCTGAATCTTGAACTGGCCAAGAAATGCCAGATCCAAGTCAATGATTTCAACTACAGAACTCATCTCCACAACTGGACCTGTCTTCCAGACTCTAACGACGTGGTCCAGGCCAGAAAGGCTTACAACTTACAAAGTGATGTGAGTACAGAAAACCTCTTATGTTACAGATCCTTGCAAAATACTGATCATTTTGATATATTTTCATGTTTGAACCACAAACTTCAATGTATGCTTTATGATTTTATATAATGTGTATCCACCTTTAAGTAATTGAATGTCAGTTTAAATACATCCATTTTTAAATCGGTATTACTAACCTTAAGAAGTTTGATCCCAGTAATCATTAAAACCCATAATTGTTTCATTTTTACTGAACTTCCAGCCAGACTTGAATGTAATTTAGTCAAGACTTCATAGTTGTTTTCAGTTGCTCTCCATATGATCTGACTTAGCTTTAGCTATTCTGCAAAAAGGGGTAAAACAATTCAGTCTCTAAATAAACAACGCTGGTAGAGACCCCAACAGACTTGCTGCTGTAGTTGCAGAAAAAGGTGGTTCTGCAAAGTATTGACTCTGGGGAGCTGAATTCACTTATCTTTTGGAATACATGTGCATTGCAATTCTTTATTCATATTTATTATTTGTCTGACAGTCCAAATCTTCTTTTTACTACCCACTCACAGGCTGTGTACAAGGCTGACATGGAATGGATCAAGGGAATGGGATGGGTGCCAATTGGGTCACTAGATGTGGAGAAAGCCAAGAAAGCAGCAGAGATCCTATGCGACAGGAAGTACCGGCAGCATCCCAGCAAATTCAAGTTCACTGCCAAGACATCAGATATGCCATATGCTCTGGCTCAAGCTAATGCCCAGGTTATGAACAAGGTATAAAAAGCTACATTTATTAATCACTACTTTCAGTGCATCTTGGTGAGCTCTTGGCAAATATCAAAATGACTTAATTGGGAAAACAAGGTTTTAATGTAATCCTTTATCCTTTAAGGAATTAAGTATATTTTATTAAATTTGTTTACAGAAAGCATACATTGAGGCCTGGGAGAAGGACAAGATCAACCTCCACATCTTACCTGACACTCCAGAGATCCTTCTGGCTAAGCAGAATAAACTCAACACAAGTCTGGTAATGCAGTGGCTTTCTTATAATTAAATAACTATTTAGTCCGATAAGTAGATTTTTATGTATATTAAATAAATGCTGTTCTATTTTTTTAAATGCTGGTCTATAGGACAAACGGAAGAGTACACCCTTGCAGCATTATTGCTTTTTGTTTCTTTCACAGAAATATTATCGTGAAGGTTTTGTGGACGCCATCAACAAGGGCTACATCCTTCCCAAAGATGCAGTTTCTGTTGTCGCAGCCAAAGCATCCCGTGATATTGTCAGCGATGTAAGTTTGTATCCCTTCTCAAACATTTTCATACTCCCCATCTTATTTCCCTTTGCTGATAATAAATGTAAATAATTTTATGTAAAACAAAACTTGAGGAAATATTTTTCTTTGTAGTACAAATACAAGGCTGGTTTCCGCAAGCAGTGCGGCCATCATATTGGTGCTCTGAGCGTTAAAGATGACCCACTGATCATGCTGGCTGCTCATGTAGCCAAGATCTCCAGTGACAATATCTATAAGAAAGACTTTAATAAGACCAAGACCAAGTACCACCTCCCAGTGGACATGCTGACCATTGAACTGGCTAAGAAATGCCAGCAGCAAGTGAACGACTTCAACTACAGAACTCACCTGCACCAGTGGACATGCCTGCCCGACTCCAATGATGTGGTCCAGGCCAGGAAGGTCTACGACCTACAAAGTGATGTGAGTACATCTAGCAATATCAAACATAACCATTTCAGCCATAATAATTATATTTAGAGGGATTAAAACTAACATTTACTGTTTCATGTGTACTTCCTAGCTGGGCATGACAGGGCAAGAAAGCATGTAAAATTATTATCATTATTATTGTTATAATTAATATAATTATTATTGTATAAATCAACCTAGGTCTAACTGTATAATTTATTCTGTTAAATTTTTTTATTGTCCTTTATTATTCATAACAGCTATAAAAATGCCATTAATTAATTATTATATTATCTTTTAGTGTATAGCAGTTCTGGTAATAGTAAGAATTGCATACTTGTACTCTATGTCATTATTTCTGTTTATTAATATCATGCAGTATAATTAGTCCAACTTATGAAATAAAACAAAATCAACCAACCATATCTAGAAATGTATTGTTTTTTTAGGCTGTTTACAAAGCGGATCTGGAGTGGCTGAGAGGATGCGGCTGGTCACCTCAGGACTGTCTGGATGTCGTCAAAGTTAAAAATGCCCAGACTGTTCTCAATGAAAGACTCTACCGCCAGCACCCAAGCACCGTCAAGTTCACCAGTGTTACTGACCTCCCAGCTATCGTCCTATCCAAGCAAAATGCTGACAACCTCAGTGATGTGAGTATTTATGTCTGAACAAGAGGTTTATCAGATTAAAATTAAAACTCTTACAAATATTTGTGCAAATGAGAAATAATAATGCCTTTTTTCCTTTAATAGAGAAAATATAGGGAAGTTTGGGACAAAGACAAGCTCATCATTCACATCCCACCTGACATTCCTCCTTATGAGCTGGCCAAGGCCAATGCTATCACCATCAGCAATGTAAGTTTCCATTAATGTTCTCAATATAAAAATAACATACCTGTTCTGATTATATTGAAATGCGTCCTGGTTTGAAAGTGATATCTTAGGTGTAAATAGATATCTCTAGCACCAACTTCTATTTTTTTAAGTATTCTTTTTGTTCTGTGCAGAAACTGTACACACAAGCATGGGATAACCAAAAGGCCAAAGCCTTTCACATCAAGGAGGATGCCATAGCTGTGCTGAAAGCTAAAGCTTCCAGGGACATCATAAGTGATGTAAGGTGGAAGAAAATCATCACATAAATCTGTAATGGACTTGCTGAATTCTCTTTAACCCATTTTTTTCTTTTCCTTATTAGTACAAGTACAAGACTGGATACCGCAAGCAAGTTGGTCACCACATTGGTGCCCGCTGCGTCCAGGACGACCCTCTTATCATGCTGGCTCTGAACTCAGCAAAGATCGCCAGCGATGCTCTGTACAAGAAAGACTTCAACAAGTCCAAGACCAAGTTCAATCTGCCAGTAGACATGCTGACACTCGAGCTTGCCAAGAAATGCCAGATCCAAGTCAATGACTTCAACTACAGGACTTATTTGCATCAGTGGACTTGCCTGCCAGACTCCAATGATGTGGTTCAGGCCAGAAAAGCTTATGATCTCCAGAGTGATGTACGTTAACGGGGATGCACTTGGAAAATGTCCATTTGTCATCTGATTGTTACCTGGATTGATAAAATATAAAATGAATCTGTCTCCGTTTCCCCTCTAGGCTGTATACAAAGCTGACATGGAGTGGATAAGAGGCTGTGGATGGATGCCGCATGAGTGTGTAGATGTTGTAAAGGTGAAGCATGCACAGAAGATCCTTGCTGATGTAAGTTTGACACTTAACCATTCTCAAACCACTTAAAATATAACATTTTGTTACAATACAAAACAGAATACTAAAACTAATATGTAATTTTTTTGGCATTGTTTTTTCCACAGAGAGGCTACCGTGTCAAGCTAGATGAGCAAAAGTTCACAGTTCCTGCTGATAGAATTGACATGGCCTGTGCCAAGAATGCTGCTGAGGTCTTAAACGAGGTAATGAAATATTTTTTTTTGAATATTTTTTTGAATCCTTGACTGTAACTTTGCGGAGATGTTGCAGTATCCCATTTATCATGTTGTAAATAAGTGAATTGTTTTTTTTCCTACTCAGGCCAAATACCGTGAGGCTTGGCACCAGGACAAGACCAAGTACACTTTGGTAGACACTCCCGGTCTTGCCACGGCCAGAGAGGTCGCTAAAAACATTCACCCGGTAAGATTTGCCACATTTTTCAATTAAAGAATCCTTTACCTTGGACCAGTCTGGGGATTTCTTTTTATTTGGCTTTCTTTATTTCATGTAGAAACTGTACACTGAAGCATGGGACAAGGTGAAAGCCACTGGATTCTTCATGCCTGGAGATGCTGTACCAATTAAACAGTGCATCCTTACAACTAAAGTACAGAGTAAGGTGAGTAGTGGGTGTTTTTTGTGAAGAGATAAGTGTTATCTGTACAACTCTGCATTTACAGCCTATGCTATGTGATTCCTGTTCCTTTCAGGCCGTTTGGTTACATGCAAGTATAAACAATATAAATCAAGTTTAAAATGCAAATACAAAACAACTAAAAACCATAACGCTCATTAAGGTCTGACAATACAGAATAAAGTAATAAATAATAAAACACAATTCTATTAAATTAAATATAGAATGATGTTGATGAGTCATGACTATATCTGGTCCAGTTTTAATCATAAATGATGCCGGTCAGAGTCTAGTTTAGTTCTGATGGTCAGAAGGTCCACATGTTGACCCCTCATAGAGAGCAGGCTGTTTGTCCAAGAGAAGATTTACACAAAGCTACTTTACAGTTCCCACTCAATTCCCCTCTGGTTCCTGAATCACTGACATAAAGCACTCGGGTAGTGTGATCATGTAAATCAGGTGACCCAGTTGGATCATGTAAGTGAGGCGCAGGAGCCATTTGTGGACCTCAGAATGATTTTGTTCAGCCCACATCGCAATTCAAAAATAGTAAAAAACAAATTTGTTGTCAGCACAAGTGGTGATACAATCAACGCTTTTAAAAAAGAACTGCTTAATACATTAGGTACTACACATGTTTTGTTATTACCAGCCAGTGACCTGTTTTTTTAAACCCGACAAAATAAAACATTAATCTTTGGTGAGAGAGACCCATATCAATTCAATTCAATTCAGAAATACTTTATTCATCCCAAAGAGAAATTAAATGTTGTTGTAGCTCATTTTATGCAGGTTTCTTCAAAGAGCCGTTGTAGATGCTGATGGCTGTGGGCAGGAAGGATCTCCTGTAGCGGTTTCTTACAGCAGATCTGAAGAAACCTCTGACTGAAGACACTCTGATGTCCTCAGTCTGTTCTTGTTCCTGAAAAAAGACAAAACAAATGTCTAAACCAAGAAAAATTTAAAACATTCAACTCAAGAAATGTAGGAAATTGTATTCCTCTATTATGGCAAGCAGGCAAAATTCTTTTTATTTTTCTGGACCGAAAACATTTACAGATCCCTTTTATACAAAAGTACGACTACTTTATTATACTGTGTTTAGTTTATTGCAATTTTTTATATAAAAAGTTTTGGATATCACTAATTTAAGCATTTTTAAAGAGTTTGAGAATTTAATACATTTTCAAAATTCATCATGTTTAGTTTTTAGAAAACATGATTGTGATATGATAGCTGTGGCTGCTGCTTGGGACCACGAGGTTACGCAGTATATTAAATGAGACAAATAAAAATCACTGAATGAACAAAACTATTTGCTGCAGTAAATGGTGGACAGTCTTTAGTCTTATTGTGTGTGTTTACCTTTGCAGCTCTGCTTTACATCTTGTAGTGCTTCTCAATTGTTAAATGGGAATTCCAAAATGACAGCAAGATATTTTATTTCTGAGACCTGTTGAATAAGTTGTCCACTTGTTTTTTCAGATTTAAAACATGACAGTCAATTAAAGATTGAACCCACCTAAAAAAGGCCAATTATCAGTATTTTTAGATTCATCGTCAGACGTTATTTTTCAAACTTTCCTGCTATAGACTCCTACTATCGAGACAGTTGTTCTAAAACTGAGCTCTTAAAAGCATGCATTACTGTTATATCTTATTTTGCGAACACAAACATGGGACTAAGAATGTTTTGTCTATCCTGTAGCACAAGTACCTAGAGGGATACCGCATGCAGGTTGGCCACCACATCGGAGCCCTCAGTGTGCAGGATGATCCTCTCATCATGCTGGCTATAAACTCAGCCAGGATTGCCAGTGATGCTCTGTACAAGAAGGACTTTAACAAGTCTAAGACCAAGTTCCACCTCCCAGTTGACATGCTGAATCTCGAGCTGGCCAAGAAATGCCAGCAGCAAGTGAATGACTTCAACTACAGGACTCGTCTGCACCAGTGGACTTGTCTGCCAGACTCCAATGATGTGGTTCAGGCCAGAAAGATTTATGACCTCCAGAGTGATGTGAGTTAAGGAGCTTTGAGCTTTTATATGTATTCAGTAAAGTGTTGAAACTTTATTCCTAACAAATTATGTATTTTTTCCACCTGCAGAACGTCTACAGGGCTGATCTGGAATGGATCCGTGGCTGTGGCTGGGTGGCCGCTGACTCTGTTGATCACGTCAAAGTCAAGAAGGCCCAGGAAATACTCAATGATGTACAGTTCTATCATTGCATCTAGTGTTTGGCTTTTGCATGAGCTGTTGCCTTATGGTGGTTTATCTTGATGTTGTCATTTTATCTGCAGAGGCTTTACAAGAAGAACGCTCAAGAATGCTTTGGAAAATTCAGCCTGATTGTGGATCGTCCCGAGATCGTCTTGGCAAAAATAAACGCCGCCAACCTCAGTGACGTACGTAGTCGAACACTTAATTAAATTTTGTCAATCAATAAATAAATGTACATTTCACATTTTTTCTTTCCCAACAGCTGAAATATAAAGAGACTTTCAATGCAGAAAAAGGTCATTACATCGGCTCAGAGGATACTCCCCAACTGGCACACAGCAGAGAAATGGCCAAGACTATCAGTGAGGTAATGTGTAATAGCAGACTGAGTTGTTTCTTTACTCAGCTTTACCGTTCTGCACGTTTTTTTTTACATTAGCTTCTTTTATCATTTTAGAAACTTTACAAATCCCAATGGGACAAAACTAAAGCTACAAGCTACAGCCTGAACCATGAATACATCCCGCTGCTCAGTGGCAAGAAGGGCAGGGAGATTGCCAGCGATGTAAGTTTTTACCTTTTATCTTTATTTATTTTTATTACAGGTGCTTGAAAGGTAAAACTTCATGTGATTGTATGTTTTCTTCTGGCTGCATGTAAATAAAAGTGATACTTTATTATTTTTGGATGTTAGGTTAAGTACAAGGATTCTCATGAGAAAGCCAAGGGCCACTACATGGCTGGAACCCTTGTGGACTTCCCTGAGGTGGTGCGCTGTGGCCAGCAGGAGAAGAATAAGGGACTGGTAAGATGTCTGCAATATTACATTTATTATTTGCACCACACACAACCTAAAACGCTTGAAGATTTGTAAGTAAACTTTAGGCAAACACAACCTGCATAATAAGATAGAAGTATTCCAAGAAACAAAACACACAGTTTGTATGTATATATTTATATCCATGTTTAAATCATGGATATATAAAAGAGTTACAGTGTAAAGTATAGTTATCAGTGGAGGAAAACTAGATGTCTTTTATGTCTACTTTATTCAGGTACTCCTAATCACTGAAAATAAGTTCACTTGTTTATGTTTAATTTCAGAAAAATAGCTATGTTCGGTGAATGCTTAATATGTTTTTAAAGGTGGGAAATGGTGGCAGGATCCTGTGGGGGGGGGGCGGTGCTTTCCTTCAGCAGGAGTTGGCAAGGATTTATGGGAAGATGGATGAAGCTGAATATAGGGGATTCCTGAAAGAACAACTGCTGAAGGCTTTAGACTGTGGAGGTTCACCTTCCAGTAGGACAACAATCCTAATCATACTGCCAGAGCTACAGAATAGTGTAGATCAAAGCATATTCATGTGTTAGAATGGCTCAGTCAAAGTCTAGAACCATTGCAAGGCACTATAATTTGTGATATAAAAAGTTGTTTGTTGTTTGTTGTTAACTTTATAGTAAAGATCAATGGCCCAATATAGGAATGTAGATTAGTTTATCTTTCCTCATTTATAACGTGCTGTTTAAGTATAGGTTTCTTTCAGTTGTGATTTGACTGAGACTGGGGCTTGATTCATTGTATTCCAATAATGTTTGTTTTAACAGAGGATCTACCAGAAGGACTATCACCAAACCAAGACCAAGATCCACCTCCCATCTGACATCATCGCTAACCAGGTAGCTAAGCGGTGCCAGGACATGTTGAGCGACATCCTCTACCGCACCCACCTACACCAGTGGACTTGCCATCCAGAGCAGGAGGACGCCATCCGGGCCCGGAAGACCAACGAGATTCTCAGCGATGTACGTCATCTTTCTGTGTGCAGTTTCGATCATTGTTCAAACTTGTGTCACATTAACTTTTTGAAATTAGAATTATCGAAAACTCAGCATAGATGTATTTTATATTGATTGAATTATTATTGATTAATTTAGGCTCTTTTTTGTGTGTTGCCTAAGTCTTTTTGATTCATGTCTCTACCCAGTGATTCTATGGAGAAGGTGAGATCTTCACGCCATTACTCAGGGATTTTGTTACATCTTAAAAAGTCTTCATTTTAATTCTCTTAGGTCTTTTAAAAGTCTAAAATACATCGATACTTCCCATAAAACATCCTAAATGTTAATTGACATCATCTTTGTGCATGACTTCATTCATAATACAATACAATTTATAAGACATTTAAAACAGATATTATAAGCCAAATTTTGGTTTATTGTATATCTGGGCAATTTAGAATACATATGTTGTTGTTATTTTATCCACTAGCAGCTCATAAGGTTTGGCTTTAAAACTGATTGTAATAGTTTGCTAAAACCTAGTTGTTATAAAGCTTAGGTTGATAAAGTTTTATTTAACTTAAGTAAATTAAAAAGGGTTTATAAACCTAGGAAGGGAATTCACTCAGTTTTTTTCTTAATTCATGCAGGTCCTATATTTACAAAATAGTGGTTTCAAAAAGTGTTAAACTTAATGAAATGTAACTTTCCGACACCCTGGTTGTTGGCCACTTAGATATACGGAATAAGCAACATTGTGCTGGTCTGAAAAATGTAAGTATGTGTCTATGGTGGAAGAACATACAATCTTTCACATGTTACCAATGCCATTCAACAGGTGTTCTACAAGGATGACCTGAACTGGATGAAGGGCATCGGATGCTATGTCTGGGACACTCCAGAGATTATTCGGGCCAAGAAGTCCTACGAGCTGCAGAGCGATGTGAGTAGCTGCACTCAGTTTCATGTTAAATAGTTCATTTAAGCCTATTTCAGAAAGAAAAAATGTATTAATTGGTCTATGTGATATATTCCAGCTTAAATACAGAGCTGATGCGAAGAAAGAGTTTAACAGCTACTCCATTGTGACCGACACACCCGAGTATGTGACTGCTGTCCTGGGTCACACCTGGGCCAGTGATGTAAGTTACAATGGTTTTGAAAATCCTCATAAATGGTGTTCAGGAATGAAAAATAATCTTAACCTTAAACTCTCCTTTCCAGCTGAACTACAGGGAGGCATACCATAAGGAGAAGCACATGTACACCACTGTTCTGGATACCCATGATTATGCTAGATGCCACGACTTTAAGTTGTTTTTCAGCAATGTGAGTAAAAATAAAACCTTTTCACAAGTATGAAAATTTAAGATGAATGTGAACATATTGATAATGTCTTCTTTTTTCTATCCAAAGAAAAACTACACAGCTGCCTGGGATAAAATTAAGGCAAAGAGCTACCAAATTCCAGCTGATGCCAATGCTTTACAACATGCCAAACAACAAAAGGTCGTTCTCAGCAATGTAAGTTCAAATTCAGCTCTAACAGCATAATTTCTTGTTATAATTAAGTGGTGATCTTGGTTAGATTTGCATGTGAATGTGAATGTACTTTAAGAGACTATGTGGGTCTTCTTGCCCCTTTAGGTCAAGTATAAGGAGGATTATGAAAAATTCAAATCCCTTTACAGTCTGCCAAAGTCACTTGAAGACGATCCTGCCACGGCTCGTTGTGTCAAAGCCGGAAAGCTGGTTTTAGATGTGAGTGTTTTACCATTTTTATCTATCATTTTTATTTTAATGCTAAATACTCTAAAAGATAAGTCATTGTTAATGAGAATGCCACAGTCTGTTTCAGTTCATGATAAACACAAGATGTTTCAGCTAATACAAGCACCTGTTGCTTATCTGTTCAGCGCCTGTACAAGGAGAACTACGAGAAGACTAAGGCCAAGAACCATATCCCTCCAGACATGCTGGAGATCATGTCTGCTCGCAACACCCAGTCCACTGTCAGCGGCATCCACTACCGCAAGTATCTCCACCAGTGGATGTGCCTGCCTGACATGCAGATGTACGTCCAGGCCCGCAAAGTTAACGAACAACTCAGTGATGTGAGTAACCATCTTGCAGTCACAGTACTACACTGACTGAATGATAAAGTTGGTGTGACAATTTGCATGCATTTTAGCTGGGTTATTAATATTTCTGAGTAGAGGTTTAACAGCTGAAAGGAATAAAAAGAGGAGATTTTAAAATATGCTAAATTTAAGTTATTCTTCTCCAGATCTTCTACAAGGATGACCTGAACTGGCTGAAGGGTATCGGGTGTTATGCCTGGGACACTCCAGAGATCCTCCGTGTCAAGCATGCTGGTGTCCTACAGAGTGAGGTAAACGCTGTCAATATATTAATTCTTTATCTAATTTTAGCGCACCAAGCACTTTTTACCTTCCTCTCATGCTATCTCACAGTAATGACGATTTGTTTTTTTTGTTTTTCATTGCAGGCCACATACAGAGCCAAAGGCATTGAGGCGTTCAAGGACTATACTGTAGTGATGGACACTCCAGTGTATGAGACAGCCAAGCAGAACGCTCAGAACCTGAGTGATGTAATCACATTAACTTTTCTTTTTATTTCCTTTAATTTGTTTTTAATTGAAGATATTTTACCTCATAACATAAACAGCATCATATATCAGGTCTGTTTTCCTTTGCTTCTGCCCCAGCTTCACTATCGTTTGGATTATAACGCCAACGTCAAGGGCAAGCACACTTCGCCTGCTGTTACCATGGAAACAGAAAGAGCACGCCTGGCCAATCACATCCAGAGTAATGTAAGTTAATATCCCTAAACATTCAGTATCATTTTCTTATGTTTGCAGATGATGTAAAATATGTTCTCCTAAACCTGTTTGGTGTCTTCTACTAGACCTGGTACACAGGGGCCAACAAGAACTTCATGCCCACTGGTTACTCTCTGCCCAGTGATACCCCACTCATCAAGCAGGCCAAGATGAACAGTGTTGTCACCAGCAATGTAAGTATTTCTGAATTTGACAGCAGTAAAGGACCATCGCGATGCACCCGAAATTAGACACTTTGGCTCTTGTCTGTTCAGGTAAAATACAAGGAGGCCTTTGAGATGGTAAAGGCTAAAGCTTACACTCTTCATCCAGAAGGTGTCAACTTCGTCACTGCAAGAAAGGCTCACAAGATCATCAACGACGTAAGTTAGGAAATTCCCAGCATCGTTGGGCTGAACATGTGAAGAGGCCCGTAACCCTTTGTGATAATTTGTTTGCTTCCTCAGCGTCTGTATCGTGAGGCTTACCACAAGCAGAAGGACAAGATCCACACAACCTACGACACTCCTGATGTCAAACAAGTCAAGATGAACCAATACAACCTGAGTGATGTATGCAACTATTATCAACATTCATGTTTACGCTTGTTTTTTTTCTGTTTTAGCTGGGTTGAGAGGATGTGCTATTTATGCCCCAGTTTTTTTCTCACCCTAGCTGTGCTACAAGGAGAAATACTACAACAGCAGAGGCCAGCTGATCTCTATGCCTATAACACCCCAACTCATGCACTGTCGTCACGTCAATGACATCACCAGCGAGGTATTCCAAAAACAGAAGAAGAGACTTATAATTTTTTCCCCAGATATTGACAAAATCTTTTTTAAAACCAAGTTTGTTAAAAAATATATTTTGCTGTTATTAGCTGAGGTACAAAGAGGATCTGATGTGGCTGAGAGGCGTGGGCTGCTTCTTGTATGACACCCCAGAGATGGTTCACGTCCGTAACATCACCAAACAGAGGGTGCGTGTGTCCTTTTTATTTTCAGTGCATGTCCTTTCTCCAGTGGCACATCTTTCCAATTGCCTGTTTTTACTTTTACAGACATGTTATCCAGTGGAGGCTAAGAAGAACCTCTCGAACTTCACTGTGGTCCTGGATACTCCAGAGTACAACCGTGTGACTGAGCTGAAGACTCACATGAGTGATGTGAGTTATTTAGAAAACTGTCTAAACCCCTAAACCTGTAGAATTTTCAAATATTATTGTAATTTAATGCGATAGACCAACACAAACTAGCACATAAGTCAGAAGTAAAATGAAACGGATACCTGGTTTTCACATTTCTTTACATATAATTATCTAAAAAGTGTGGCGTACTCTTGTAGCCGGGCCCCTTTTACTATATCTACCTAAATTTCATTAATCAGAGAAGCAACCAAGAGGTGTTTGGTAACTTTGGAGGGGCTGCAGAGCTCAGGTTGGGAAAATCTGTATACAGGACTACTATTAGTGGGGCTCTCCAAAAAGAGTGACAACAAGAAAGTCATTGTTGAAAGGCCATTAGAAATACAGAAGATCAAGAAGAAATCATGTTTTGCGCTGTAGATTTTTATAACGTATCCTTTTATACCCTTATCCTTTGTTAGTGTGCAGTATCATATACGTTTTCAAAAATTCTATTTTTCTCACCATGTTTAACTTTTCTTTGTACTGCTTGTCTTTTTCCAGCGGATATACAGAGCTCAGAGCAGGAAGGAAATGGCTAAAGTTTCCTCCATCGCAGATTCTTTGGACATCAAGAGAGTCAAGTGGGCCCAACAGCTAACAAACAAGGCAAGCTGAAACACATCTTTGCTCTTCTGGCATATTATAAAGCAAGTATACAATTTTCTCTAATTTAAAACATACTGATGATTTTCTATTTCTACAGTACCAGTATACAGATCTGGCATCAAAGGAGAGAGCTCATTTCACCCCAGAAACTAACACTCCAAATATTCAACACGCAAGAAAAATGAAAGTGGTCTACAGTGAGGTAAGCTCTCTGTCCTACTTTAGCATACTTGATAGAAAATGTTACCCACTTTGATCTAAATGTTTTAAAATAATCTAAATATGTTGAAATTTTGTTCTCCACTCAGACTAAATACAAAGAGCAGTATGAAAAGATGAAGCACAGGTACACTGCTATTGCTGATACTCCGATCCTGATCCGTTCCAAGAAAGCCTACCTGCAGTCCAGTGACGTAAGTATGACCATGACAAAAAACCTTTTCTTAAGTCAATATTTTTCAGCATTGTTGTTGAAAAATATAATCTATTCTGCCATTTTTAAGGGAGGGCTTTTTTGTACAAATAGGGAATACTGAAAATTGACTTTTTTCCCCCATTTTGTTCTTCCTTTAGTTGCGCTACAAGGAAACTTTTGAACTTTCCAAGGGCCATTATCACACCGACAAGGACGCCCTGGATATTGTCTGCCACCGCAAATTCACTGATGACATCAGTGAGGTCGGCTGCTGAAATGATTTAATCCAAAATTACCAATGAATGCCAGTACAATGACCCCTTTTTCAATTTAAAAGTGACTGACTTGCCTCGCCCTCCTTTTTTGCTCCACAGGTGAAATACAGAGAGAAGTATATTAACTCTCTGGGCACATGGAAGTCCATCCCTGACCGCCCCGAGTTTTTCTTCAGCAAGATAGCCAATGATAATGTCAGCAGTGTAAGTACTCAAAACCACACAGCGTGTCTCCACAGCAGATAGAAGGACTTAGATGCTACATAATATTTGTGTTAAATCCTATTTTTCTCTGTTTTTAGGTGAAGTACAAGGAGGACTTGGATTGGCTGAAGGGTATTGGGTGCTATGTGTGGGACACTCCTGAGCTGCTGTTGGCTGATAGGAATAAGGCTCTGTACAGTGAGGTGAATAACCAGTTCCGTTCATATATTCTTCAAACACATACAACAAGCATGCATTCTGATTTCAACCATACTTTTCTATTACAGAGACTGTACAGAGCCTCATTTGAGAAGAACAGAGGAAACTTCAAATACACATGCGACACTCCGTTCTTCGAGGCTGCAAGGAACGCCTCAGTTTTGATCAATGATGTAAGTCCTTCCCTTCTTTTATCATATGCTTTATCAAATAATCTGATTACTATTTGCTCTGAAAATACCAACCATGTTTATCTGTCTCTGTGCTTCCCTTTTGGACTCTCTGCTTGGAGGTAAAATAATTTAAATGTTTTATTTTATTTCGTTGTTGCTTAGAACAGTGATTCACAACATTGGGGGTGCTAGAGAGCTAAGGGGAGAAACCAGGCTATAATTCCAAAGAGATGCTTTTTTCGGACGTATGCCGAAATCGTCTTGGCACCAAACAGTGCTTTTACACGCATAACTGCGTTATCCAAGTGTGTTCGTGGAATTAGAATCATATAAAAAATAAATAAACGGCATTGGAACAAACGTTCCATGTGTAAGCTGTAGCTGAATGGTTAGAAAAGGGTCCTGTGGGTATCAAAGGGATGGACGAAGGGTGTGGAGTGCAACTTGGCACACAGGTTTGCAACACCTGTCCATCGAAGCTAAATGTGTGAGATAAGAGGAACTTCCTTGACAGATCAACAGTCAGATATGCATAAGATTTGGAAATTAGTCTAATTTTACCGATGATTACACAGAGCCTTTCTTTAAATAGGATTACAAAAAACCCTGCTGTGACTTAACTACCTGTTTTAGGATTCAGAGTGTATGAAGTATTTCTATAAGGATCATGACCAAATTGTTTTGAATAGAGCTCAGACTGACCAACCCTAACCTGACCAATCAGGTTATTTTCTTATTCAGTACTACATGCACTTCAGAGGATTTAGGTAGTTGTTGCAGTAACAACACACCTGTAACAGCTGCTACATGTGATCCTTGGACAGTAGTAAGAAAGGTCAAGGTAGACGTTGGTTTATTTAGAAAGAGAAACATCTAGAGTGTGTACAGTAGGTCGACAGCAGGGGAGGGGGCTGGGGTCCCAGCTGTTCTGTTGAAGGAAGAAAAGGAGCTCTAAGGAGAAATGGTTGGGAACCATCTTTAAATGTGTAAAACAGTTTTTCATGTTTGCCGATGCATATTTCACTCTGATGATTTTTGTTTTTTAACTGTATTCTGTTCCTTAAAGTTTGCTGGCATGCTAGAGACAACCTTTCTCAGACATTTGTTTTTAACAACCTTCTGAAATTCTGAGTAGAGGATCTACAGAGCTAATTATGAGAAGACCAAGGATAAGTTCACCATAACTACAGATGATCCTACATACCAGCTGGCCAGGGAGAACAGGAAGATGAGCCAGGTAAACCTCCTGGATGTGCTGAGCAACCGGCCGGCCTACCTGCACACTGCTGGGCCTCCAGACTGCTCATACTGGCGCATGAGGTTGTCAACAGACCTGCCAGCGGGAGTGGTCGCCGCATGGCTGTGATGGGTCCTTTGCATCAGTCTCTACTCATTGTCTCTCTGCCTATTTGTCCCTCACAGGTTTCGATAATTGGTGCCACTCAAATAGCACCTGCTACCTTGAGTGGGCATGACCTGTCTATATCTGTTCCATGAGAGAGACAGCTTGAGTTCACAGATTTCTAAATCTTTATACCTAATGTTTAAAAAAAAAATCTTAGAACCTGGATCTATAGAAAGTGATCATTTCTGTCACTCTTTGGGCACAGATCAGTACATATGGGTGTCTGATCTCCGGAGCTCTCCTCCAGTCCTCCCAGTGATGTCTCTGTCTCTCAGTTTGTTCTAAACTGTGGCATGCTTTGTGTGTATGTTTGTCATTGTGTGTGTGGACAGAAAAAGTATAAATCCCAAGCAAAGGATCTACTAAAGAATGGCTGCAATGAGTTACTCCGCCCTGACATCCTCACAGCCCTTTGCCAGTCCATTATGGGCAGTAAGGTAAACCGTCAGAGACCAGTGAGCTGCTGTAACAGAGACCTGTCCATAAACACACAGGAACTATGCCCTTCAACTAGGGACGGGCAACATGAAGTTATTAGATTGTGCTGTTGTTGTTTACCCATTAGATTAAAATGTCTTTTGGATTTAGACAGTTAAAGTCTGTTGGTTATGAGCGACACAAGTTGAAAAAAAGGCACAAAAAGATCAAAATCTGGTCAGTAATGTTCGGTAACCTAAATACTGTCTAATAAGTTCAATTACTGAATAATTTTAGATCTAACAGTTTTTGCACTTTTGATTTGAAAGTGAAAATAATGTGGTGCGATTTTTTTGTCATGTCACCTACTAAAGTCACAGATTACAGACGAATTGTTTTTCTCTTCCTGGTGTTTCTGGACATGTTTTTTTCTTCCCTCCACCCATTTAATCCGCCTAAAAGGGGTTCTAAATCCATGCATTCCTCCTTCATTTCCTAACTCATTAGGTAATGAAACTTTAACTCATTCTAAATCGCAGTGTCCTTGCCCAGTTGTGAGCAGACATACGTAGAATCAGAAATGCAGCTGCAAAAATGTTAGTCGTTTTCTACATATTTAGACCTGTATTGTTATATTTCATAATACATTAGGTGGAAATATTGTGTGATATACTTTAGAACTGTTCGATTGATAATACTAATCTGATTTTTTAAAATTCTTTATCGTGTACACTTTTATTTTCTAGCCATTCACCAAAACTAGACTACATTTTATCAGCCCCTATTTATTGAACAACAAATAACAAAAGATCAAATCTAAATTTAGCTCAGTGAGAAGAGCAGCTGGTCATTGTGAAGAATGTGGGCACTGCAGGCTTTCATCACCAAATAGTGGAAACTTGTGTTTAAATTTTTCTGTCTGTGTCTCTCTGTGTCTCATAAAGCATGTTTTTGGTGACATGCATGACAACACCGCACTCATTTATTTTTTAAGAAAACCGACATGATGTTTTTGGCTTTTTCTTGAGATTTGAGTCAGATAACTATCCAAAATAGTGAAAATAATTACATTATTATTATATCTTAGGTATAATGTCGTTTGACTATTTTAATGTCATGTTAAACTTTTAGTATCTGAATCGACTGTAAGAAATACATGTTTTTCTCCCTGTTTGATTCAATTTGGATAGTTTTCTATTTACATTTTTACGTTAGAAGCAGACAAAATTGGATTTGGATTTTAAACATGTCATTAATTGCCTTTGAATGAGCTACACTAACTTTAATGTCTCTATTCATCCTTCCTCAGTGGAAGTACAGGGAGCAGTATGAACGTGCCAAAGATAAGTTCACCTCTGTTCTGGAGACTCCCGAGTATGAGGCTCACAAACGCAGCAAGAAGATCACTGATGTGAGTTTTGTGTTTTTCTTTCCCTATTATGCTTCACTTTTTTTCACTTTCCTTTACTATAATATTTCTTGTGTCTACTTAGATTATATACAGGATGGAGTACAACAAGACCAAGGCCAAGGGATACACCTTGCCTTATGATACTCCACACCAGCAGCACATGAAGAAGGTCAAAGAGATCACCAGCAATGTAAGTTTCACTCCAGCGACATATTACCACATATGTTTTGAAGTAAAAATGTATATACAAAGATCTTGTTGCTTGTATTTAAAGCAGAAAAGAAACATTTGTTCCTATAATACTAAAATAATGCAACATATTGAAATATAGCAGTTAGAATCTGCTATACACCCTCTAATTTTAGTAGTAGTTTTGATGTGAATGTGCGTATTGTCCAACTTGTCACACCTTTTTGTAATTCTGCTCCTTATAGAAAAACACTAGGAGAATAATAGGACAACGTTAGCTGGCTAATTAGTCAGGCAATCTGCTCTGTTAGCTAGCCTGCAGCAGGCTGCTTAACAGACATGCTGCTCTTAGCTTGCCAACTTTAGTTTTAAAATAGTATGTCAATGTATTATTCTGAGCTTCAATGGAGAACGTCATTCACTTTCGCATGTTTTATGGCCTCTCATTTGAAGGTCTTTAAACTGTAGGAACGTTATGATGGAACATTTAGTATGACTTCATGATGATTGAGGACAACCATAACCCATGCCTACTTGTTACAGTTTGCAGACCTGAAACATGAGAAAACAAATGTTTTTAACTTTATTTTTATTCATCTCGCAGCTAAAATACAAAGAGGTGTATGAGAAGAGCAAAGCCCAGATCAACATGGACCCAGAGGCTCATGAGATCCGTGCTGCCAAGGAGGCCTACAAGAACATCAGCAATGTAAGCAGCCATAAATAACAGCATAAGGAAATACCATTGCCTGTTAAAAACCAAACTGAACACTAAGGACCCTAGCAATAATGATAAAGTACTTATTATGTTTCTGTTGTTAGCTGGACTACAAGAAAAAGTATGAGGCAACTAAGAACAAGTGGATCTGGACAGCAGACAGGCCAGACTTTCTCAATGCTGCCAAAAACTCTCTGCAGCAGAGTGATGTGAGTCCATTCTTCTTTATAAGTGTAATTTCTATGTCATTGTTCATATGTCAGCATTGATCTAAATTTAATTTTACCCACAGGTTGAGTACAAGTATGACAAAGAGATGATGAAGGGCTGTGTGATACCTGTGTCTGATGATAAGTACACGCTCCTGTACAAGACAAATGCTGAAATAGCCAGTGACGTAAGTATTTTTTGTCTTTCCATGAAAATGATTCATGAATGTGCGTGGACAGTTTTTTATTTTAATTATGAAAATAGGTTGCACCAACATAATGAATGCTTTTATATTTCACCTTCTCCAGGTGAAGTACAAAGAGAAGTATGAAAAGACAAAGGGTCACTACATACCTGTTATGGATACTCCTCAGATTCTCCATGCCAAAGCAGTGCGCTCTCTGGTATCAGAGGTGAGGACGAAAAAATAAAAAGACTTTTACATTTTTTCCTTCTTGAGGAAATCCTTGCCTGGTTTGGAATACTGTGTAACAACAACATGTGAGTTGTGATGCTCCCACATTCATTCTCAGAGCAAATACAAGCAGGAAAGTAAGAAGATCATGCAGTCTGGCTCATTCACCACACTGGCTGAGACTCGTGATACTGCCCACAGCAGGGAGGTGAAGAAGCTGGTCAGCGAGGTACACCTTTCTCTCATTTTCTTGTTTTATTTAACCCAAATCAACCCAACCACCTCATTCTGGACTGTGTTTATGCAGCTGCTGATGACACTCTGTTGTGCTCCCTTATTTATAGAAACAGTACAAACAGAAGTTTGAAAAGGAAAAGGGCAAGTCAGTGTACAACCAGATGATTGTGCCACCTGACGTTCAGCATGCCATGGACGTAGCGAAGAATCAGAGCAATGTGAGATATTTCTACATTTATACCTCAGTGTTTTATTTATATTAGTATGTTTGCCTATCGAGGTGTTGCTCGATTTTCAGTGCATACTGTACTTTTCTGACACTCTGTTTCATATCATAGGTTGCCTACAAAAAGGATGCTAAAGCCAACCTGCACTACACTACTGTAGTTGACCGTCCTGACATCAAGAAGGCCACCCAGGCTGCTAAGCTTATCAGTGATGTAAGCAACAAATACTTGTATAAATATGTAGTTCAAAGACTAAGTCCCTCATCACACTGGAGTAACAACATGATATGAAAAATCAAGGAGAATAGCGTGATCTCTGCAGGGTCTTGGAGAGTTGTTCTAGAGTGCACACTCCCTATTACGCATGATGGCGCATGAGAGTTTCCTGACTGTTTCAAATATGCCCTGACCGACCTTGGTAAGGTCACGGTGATCCGATATTGTGGTGACAGCATATTTGGTAGCTCGGTGTGTCATGGAGGAGCCTGGTAGCAGGAGTGAGAACTACCAAGCCTGGCCATTTGAGGATTTTAACAAGTAGTGGCCACTCTAATCCTATGCCAAAACCGCAGCATTTTAAGTAACCTAATTTACTGTAACTTTTGAGATACCAGCCTATGCACATGTGAGGTCCTGCTACTCTTCTGGCAGCAACAAAAGGATTTCACCAAGCAACCGAAATGAAAAATAGCTCTCATGCATGCTTTTGCTCTCTACAAATAGGGGTTCCCAATGGGAAAGAAGCGCTCACACCTCCAATTTGTGGAATTGGTGGCTGTCCAGTGATGTTCTAATGGTTCTGGAGACCTTAGGTTTGTCTTAGCGTGAGACCTTAGGGTAGTTTTCTTTATGGAGAGGGTCTGAGACATCCACTCAATGACAAGCCTGCATCTGCATAAGGCTAATGTTGAACCCCATGAGGTAGAGAATACAAACGTACCCTTTGGAGAGGAATATGAGAATAAATTTGTTTCACTGTTTAACTCACTTCGCTGCCAGTGTTAGAGGAACAGCAATTATGAATGATGCATTTAGCAAAACACCACTATGAGTCACAATCTGTCCAAAAAATGATGAAGCTTTAAAGTCTCCGTCCCTGACTGCTGAACCACGCAGACTGTTTCCCCATAACCATTGCACTCCATCTTTTCTTAATATTAATCTGAAACCACACAACACCACACCTGCATGAGTTCAGTTTGTTAATGGTCCTCTGATTCTCGTTTTCTCCTCTGTCCATCAGATTGGCTACCGTGAAAAAGCACGTGAAGAGGCCAGCCGTGGAGGTTCTCTTATTAACCGGCCAGACATTGCTCTGGCAACCCATGTGTCCCAGCTGACCAGTCAGGTACAGGACAAGAAATAAGTCATTTTGTCTTAGTACATCTCAGGAAGAAGTCACATCTCTTTCACTGTGGTGGTTTACAAATACCACCTCATGGAAAATATCACCTTTGTGTGTCCATTTCTTTTTTTACTTGTGTGGCCACTCAAATCAGGAAGTGGCAGCATAAAAATGTAAAAACCACTGTCTTGGTTAAATTATCAGACTACCTTCCACCAGTTATACTTGCTGGAGTAGATGTGATTCTTAGCAGCACTCCTCTTAGCATAATGACTGAACTAGCAGCTCTTTCATAGTGCTTCCTCTGTCATCCTCAATTAAAATCCATGTTTTAATCTGTCACTGTGACTTCATAATATATATTCATGTTTAACTGCTCATATCATTGTACATGTCTAACCCCATCCTTAAACCTGACCTCATGTGTATCTTCTTTCTCCATTCTTCTTCTTCTCATTGCTAGTATTTGTAATCTCTTTCCTGTCATCCCTGCTTCCATAATGTCTTTGTATTCTCATTCCACAATCTCGCTGGGCTTTGTAGGTGGAGGCCAAGGCCTCCCTCCATGGAGCAGCTTCCTATGATACCCCTCTGATGCGCCACATTAAGAAAATGAGTGCTGTGACTAGTGATGTAAGGAGATGCATGTCGTAAAACTGAAGAGCTGCTGCTATGTGTTTGTCTCCTTTGTCAAACAGTTCACTCCTTTTCAACCCTTAGACAGATGTTCTATTTAATTTGGGTTTTTAATTAGTAATCAAGTTTTTAAACTATTCAGGGTATAAAAGCATTTTTTATCTGTTCTGTGAAATAACTGCATGCTTTGATTTGTCTTACTGTTTGCACCTTTCAGTTATGTGTGCATCCTTTGTTTTCCTCTGCTGTACAACTTGTGGGTCATTGCTAAGCATAGAAAATGCATTACAGCATTAGCTGCACAGGTTCTCATACAGTATTTGTTTGTATTTTCTAAATATCCCTCCTTCAGTCTTCTGGGTGTTTCTAATTGTTCACAGACTGAAACATGTAAAATGATCACCAAGCTTTTACAACTGGATTTTCCTGAAAAGCTTGCTATTTCTCAGAATTTTGCTGGGATTTATTCTTAATTTGGACACTAGAGGTCAGCACAGCCTTATCGATTTCAACACTGTGGGAAACTGTGGGAATACTATTTATACACTTGTAATATTTATGGTATTTACCTATTATTGTTTTAGCACATTCTTGCAGAACTTGCAGAACTAGTTTAGTGGATTAGGAACATAATAACATTACTTTATTTAGTTTTCATTCTTATTATGTACGAAGTTCTGGTTTTGCATATCTGGTTTTGCATACACACACACACACACATATATATCTATATATATATATTATTATTACTATATGTATATATATATTATTTGCATGCACATATAGGGATCTATATAGTGCCAGGATTGCATATAGTACATTTATCTTTCACTGCAGGAGCATAATCTCACACTGAAAAAGGTTTTAAAAACCTTAAATTCTAGTAAATTTAGTCTGTGGGTAAAAAAATCGTGTGAACAACTAGTTGTTTTTAACAAATTCACAGAGGGTACAATTGTTGGTACCTATACCGTTAATACTAAAAACTCATTTGGTCAATGAGACAGCACTTTAGCACAGCTTCTTTTGCTGTGCTATTTCCCAAGGTTGGAGCATACATAGAAAGGGAGTTTGAAACTTTTTAAAAAAATAATTGCTCTTTGCACAATCTCTCTAGATTGTCCTAAATTTCCTAAAGTACAAAAATATCCTTGTATTTTGAAGAGTTCATGGTGTCATGTACTCTAAAAATGTTCCCAGGACCTTTGGAAAGGAAACAGGCCCACAGCATAACAGACACTCTGCGTTACTTAACAGTTGGAATGAGATGATTTTCCACATATTAATTCTTTCACTAAAACCACTAATCGATTCCAGCTTCCTCCTGCCATATGTCGATGTGCCCCTGGGGAAGGCACTTAACCTCATGTTGCCTGCCGACCTGCGTATCGGCGTATGAATGTGTGAGCGTTAGTGAGTGCGATTGGGTGAATGTGGCTCTAGTGTAAAGCGCTTTGAGCGGTCTGTATAACTGGAAAGGCGCTATATAAATTCAGTCCATTTACCATTTACCATTTAACCCTGTTGTTCTAGTTAAAAAAAGTCTCAGTCTTATTCCAATCTGATCATAGCACAAAGTTCCAGTCGCAATTCCAGAAAATACATTTTTTCTGGCATTACTCTCAGACAAATGGATGGAATACAGATCGCTTGAAAATGATAAACTTAAAAAAAAGAAAAGTGATAAAACAAAATGCTTCAGGGATATTTTTTTAAATGGGCTGTTAAGAGTACCAATAATTGCCACCAGTAATTTTATTAAAAACAATTATATCTCATCATGAGATTTTCCTCCCTACGAATAAATGTACACACATTAAAGGTCGGACTGTTGAAGGGTGATATTTTACTACTGCGATTTAAAGATAAATGGTTTTCTTATATTATTTACCAGGCGGGGGCAATACATGAGGGCCGTTTCTATACATAGTTACCAGCGGTTGTACAGCATGTTTAAGGCAAAGAAACTATCTGTAAGAAATCTGAGTTGTTAATCATTTTGTATAAACATGTATACCCCGTCTCTATGTTGTTTTGAGTCTATAAATCCACTTATTTGTCTTAACACAGAACTCATGCTGACTTAAAATATATGTTTCCATTTTGCCTCACCAGGTGAGGTACAAGGAGAAGTTTGATAAGGAGATGAAAGGAAAGAAACCTCAATTTGACCTGAAGGAGAGCAAAATTTACAAAACTCTGAAGGATGCCAATGATCTGGCTAGTGAGGTGGGTAGACACATAACTAACATCATGTCATGCCAGTTTTTATGTATAACCATGCATCAAGCAGTTACAGGTATCTTCAAATGGCTGCATGGCAGTTTAAAGGTTGTTACAAGAATAGCAGAACATAGTTCTCCAAGGATCAAATCAAGTTAGGTGAATGATTTCAATCAATTATAACATCTAAAAGCGTTTTTATTATTGTTAGTGGGCATTAACTAATGTAGGATGATGGGTCAGAATTTGCAGTCGGAATCGCATAGTCTTATCGGTTTGCCATCATGAGTATTAAAAGTAAAAAATAAAATTGAATATTTGGCATATTTTGTTGAGTGCTTTTCCTTTAAATTGTCATGTAATTAAAGAAAATGCTTTCACCGCTTTTTCCCCAAAACATGTATAAGATCTCATCTCTGATTTTTTATCACCTGATTATGTGCTTACTTTATTAAAACTGCATCTGTTAACACCACCCACAGGTGAAGTACAAGGGTGACCTGAAGAAGATCCACAAACCTGTGACTGACATGGCCGAGTCTCTGTCCATGCAGCACAATCTGAGCACCAGCAAGCTCTCAAGTGATGTAAGATATCATCGTCATTATCACTGTTTAACCCTTTCCTGCTCCCACCCCAGCTGCCTACTTCCAGTCGCCCCTCTATAGTCTACTGAAATGGAACTGAACCCTTGAGTAACAGCAACATCCTACATGTTTGTTGTAAACCATTCACCATCTCATACACTTAAACTCTAAGATCCATCATCTAAACATCCTTAATCTGTAGACGTCATCTGGTAGTGATCCCGATCCTCCTCACCTTTAACATCTAATGCTTCCTGGAGGTCAAGTGAACGTTTGATTAAAGATAACCTAACACAAACTTCAACTTCTTTTGATCATTTATCCTCTGATTTATAACTACATCTTTCCATTAACTTATGAAGTTAGCATTTCCTTCTGCCTTACCATTTACAGTGCCTTGCGATGGTATTCACATCCCTTTGCACTTTTTCACATTTTGTCACATTACAGTCACGAGCTTCAGGGGATTTTATATGATAGACCAACTAAACACGGTGCTTCATTCAGAAGTGAAAGGAAAATGAGACATGGCTGTCAAAAGGCTTTACAAAAACAAAAAAATGAAAATTGTGGCATGCATATGTATTCAGTTCCCTTTACTTTGAAGCCCCTGAGAGATTTATCTTCCAACAGGACAAATACCCTAAACATACACCCAGAACTACAATAAAATGGTGTAGAGCATAGCATGTTTATGTATTGGAGTGGTCTAGCCAAAGTCCAGACCTAAACCTAACTGAAAATCTGTGGCAAAACATGAAAATGTATGCACCCTAACCCTGATCATGCATAATTTTTTCCTCGTACTTCACAATTCCTCCCTACTTTGCATTGGTCTATCACATAAAATCCATATGAAATACCTCAAAGTTTGTGGTTTTACCGTGACAAAAATGTGCAAAGGTTGTAGGTGTGTGAATGCTCCTGCAAGGTGCCATACAAGCAACTTGATTTGTTATGGAGTAGACTCTAGCCAGACACTTCTCATTTGCTGTAATGAGCTGCCTTACTTTACTGGGAATTCCCTGTAGTACCGCTACAAGAAGAAATTTGAGGAGAGTAAGGGTCACTACCACATGATTCCTGACACACCAGAACAACTTCATCTGAAGGAGGCCTCTGAACTTCAGAGCAACGTAAGTGGTGCAAACTGTGGAGACCAACAAACACTTTGCCAACCCAAAAGTATCTTCCAGTTTGTCTGAATTTTCACCTGAACTAGGGATGTCCCGATCAGTATTTTCTGTCCAACACAGATCCTGGTCATTTTAGAGAACAGATATTCCTAGTTTGATAGGGTCACTCCTTTGTTTTTCTTTACAGCAAAGGATAATTTGAATCAACCAAAGTTTCTGCAGAACAGCCTTAATATGCTGCTCCAACACGGGGTAAAACAAGTTAAGAAACTTCTGGAATGTCCTGACAACATGTCGCATAAAAAGCTAATAATCAGTTTCTAAAGACGTATCTGACTCATAGAGCTATTCTTCAGTAACCTCACATTGTGCTCCCACTGACAATGTTTTTATACTGAACATTTTGCTGAAGATTTAGGCTAATGTTAGCTATCTTTTCACACAATCTGGGTATGTCTCAATATTTCAACTGCGAACATATTTCATTGCAGTCCCTGTTAGTCATGTGCACACAATACTCACAGGAAAAAGCTGTCCTCTTGCTTCATAAACTTAGTGCTTTGCTTTGTACGTTGTAGAATTTAATAACTTGTGTTTCTGCACAACTCTCAATTAGCCCTCTGGGAATATCTGAGCACAGAGAGGAATCCACAGCAGACAATACAGTCTCTCTATCACTGGGAACGTCACTGTAAAGGAGGAGAAACACATATATTGTTCCAGGAAAACCTAGATTCTTTAGACTAATGAAATAATGTGCATGGCCTACAGTTTTGCAAGGTACTCCTTTACCAATCATTTAAGAAAAAGGCCTTGATTTGGACCCCAATATAACACCTGGGATTGGATCGGGACATCCCTACCTGATACATTGGTTTGAATGTAAAACAATACGCAGATTTGACTTTTGCAATGACAGATTCAACAAGCTATGCATTGTCAGTTTATGGAAATGATGAACAAGCTTTTAATCTACAACATTTAAATAAAGCTTATGTATAATGTTTTTTTGGGCCATTTCAGGTTAAATACAAGGAGAAGTATGAGAAGGAGAAGGGCAAACCCATGCTGGACTTTGAGACCCCAACGTATGTGACTGCTAAGGAGGCCCAGCACATGCAGAGCCAGGTAAATACTCTTCTCTCCTTTGTGCTAAAATTAGCTGCAGATGCCAGCTTTGCTTCAGAGACTCCCTTGTGTCTCTTAAAATTCAAAATGGAGCGCTCCTTGTTTTTTTTATCAGTTGATAAGCTTTTTGGATGGTTGTTAACTATGAATTTACAGAATTGTCTGGAAGTTTTGAAGAAAGTAAAAACACTAGCTAACTGCACATGGATCACTTTGTTCTATCGTGTTTTGATTTGTAATTACCTTTTTGACACTTCAAGAAATCATCATTGCTTCCATCACACTTTCTTTTTATAATTAGCTGTGCTCACAATAAAATTAAACTGAAGGCAGACTGAAAAGTGTTGAAGGTTTACTTGTCTCAGCTTGTCTTGCATTATGATGCAGGGAGCTCAGGTTTATAAATGTATAGTTTGAATAATCAGTGGTTATCCTGCAAAACAAAATGTATGTGATCCATTTTAACTACATTACATGTAATCAAGGACAAAGTACTTAAAACAACATTTATGCCAACCATGTTCTTTTAAAAGAGCAAGGTTGGGATAAAGGTGCATCCTGACCACTTCAAACCATTACTCAACCCTTGTTAACTTTTTTAGCGACAGCTGTTTTAATACTTTTAAACACGCATACTTTATCCCAAGTGCTGTAAATAAATAAATGATTTAGGAAAAGTAATTCAAGCAACACCCTGAAACTGACTTCCTGAAAAACCCAGTGAAAAACATGCAAAAAGCTGGTCAGCAGAGATAGGAAGGGTTTGATTGCTGTGAAGCCAATTAGGATTTTTATTATTGTAAAGGGAATAAATAGTTTGAAATGCATTTTTTAAATAACATATAAATAAAACCTTTTTTTTTCAAAACTGATAGTCCTACATTGTCTTCTTATTGCTATTTATGTCTTATAATTCTGAGAGATGCTTCTTTCATTTGCTATCAGGAATAAATGTCTTGATTGAATGAAAGAATTTTAAATCTAAATTTGCCTGTGGTATAAATAATTTTGACCCTAATAGCCTAATGGACAAATTGATGATCTTAACTACATATTAGTTGAGCTACAGTGATTAATAGTAATTGGAAGGCCCCCAAATCATTTTGTGTTTAGAAGTGTATCAAGCCTTGGACCAGATCCGCATAGATTATTGCTGCTGTTATCATAATCAAATAAATACTCAGCATAAAAAATCAAACAACAGTTGAGCTGCTTTTCCAACCAATCCCTAAAGTTATAAGCATACCGGCTAAAACCTAAATGTCACAGACTGAAAAATGGCTGTTAGAGTCACTGCTTTACAAACAATGATGCTGTAACTGCACTTCAACCCAGCTCTGCTTGCATGAGATTGTCTGAGCTCTGTCTGTCTTATCTTTGTGGCCAATAGAAAGACTATAAGAAGGACTTTGAGGAGTACATGAGGGGTAAGAACCTCTCAGGCTTGGAGGTCACTCCTGCCATGATTCATGTCAGACACGCCACCAAAATAGCCAGTGAGGTAACTGAAGGATGGTTTATCCCGTTAATCTCCCCCCTTTGACCTCATCATACTAAGACTATACCACAGCCAAAGTCCCTCAAATCCTCACACATTTCCTCTTATAAGCTCACTTTTAAGTGGCTTCTGTTTGATTTGTTGCTTGTTTGACCACACAACACCTTCCATTCACTGCATGCTTTACAGAGAAATAGTCCGAATTGTCCTGCATCCACTGACATCTTGAGCTCCTCATGTCTGCCATCAACCCCTTGTCTTTATGTGGCAACATTCTTTAGGAGTGCATGTAATGGTTTAATGAACAAGTGCTGTTTTCAGTGAAATGCTGATTGTTTTCTTCTTGATGTGAAACTACTGTTCATGTTTTATCCTGTAAAATTTGTTTTACCATGTCTATTTTCAGGATCCTTGCCAAAGTCAACAATATCTCCACTTTCTCTCTGTGAAAATGTTTCTAGTTGTAATAATTACAGAAACTGTCTTTTTTTGAGATTTTGGTGACTTTGCGCCTTAATTGTCTGTATGCCTTGGCCTTGCCTGCCTGTGTGCCCATCTCTGCAGTCTCTCTTGTCTTTCTTCCACCGTGTAGAAAGAGTACAGGAAGGATCTAGAGGAGGGAGTGAAGGGTAAAGGGCTAACTGTACTGGAGGAAACTCCGGAGCTTTTGAGAGCAAAGAATGCCACTCAAATCCTGTGTGAGGTACGGCTGACTGAGAGGTGATGGAGGTGGCATCACGCTCTCATCTGACTGACTTCCCTTAACCTCACTTATGTTGAATCCTCTCCCCCTCTTAACTAAGCTGCTTCACCACACTACATGGGTTTGATTCTGTTTCTTGCTTCCTGCTTTTTGACATGACTAATTTTCCATCGCTCCTTAGTTTAAAAATTACTGTTTCCTCGTCTCCCCCATATTTTTGCTGAATTTGTTTTCTTATGCTTACACCACTCTATGTAATGAAAACTGAGCATTAAATGATCTTAAAATATATCAAAACTTTTCTATTTTTCTGATAAAACATGTAAAGTGGTAATTTTTTATTTTTTTAGAAATTAGTTAGGTTGTAAGAACTAATTATGCTTTAATACACTATGTTAACTCTTGACTCCCATTCTTTAATTTTTTCAGTTTTTAGTGGAGCTCCACACTATCTTACATCATTTGTTTCCCCTAAATCCTCTCCCTAATTCCTGCTAACCTCCTCTGTGCCCTGCCCCCCTAGGTGTTTTGCAGCCCTCCTCAGTATGAAAGAGTAGAAATTTGGTTGTTTATATATATTTGGTATTAGTTTATAATATAGCTGTGATTTGTAAATTTTCACATTTACAGAGGGAGTACAAGAAGTCATTGGAGCAGGAGATCAAGGGCAAAGGAATGTTGGCTTTGGCTACAGACACCCCGGACTTTATGCGAGCCAGGAATGCTACTGAAATCCTCAGTCAGGTTTGTTTTAGTAATATCTGCCTGAATGTATCAGTGTGGAGTCCACAAACAAAAAATGTGCAAAACTTTTCATTCTTTCCCCGATTTTGTCACATTACAGTGACAACATTTTATGTATTTGATTGGGATTTTGTCTTAAAGAAACGACACAGAGTAATGCAGAATTGGGAGAATTCTGCAATTCTGTAAAGTAGGAGAATCTGATAACAGGACAACCATTTGTTGCGCTCTCCGCAAATCTTGCCTCAGGGTAGAGTGCCAAGAAGAAAGCCGTTGTTGAATGAAAGTCAATAACAGGTCCTGTTTGCAGTTTGCAACAAACAGTGTTCAAGAATCCTTCATGAGGACAAGTATATCGAGGCACGTGACGTCGCCCGGTACGGCGGAGCCGGGGTCCCACCCTGGAGCCAGGCCTGGGGTCGGGACTCGTCGGAGAGTGCCTGGTGGCCGGGTTGCTCCTCGCGGGACCCGGCCGGGCCAAGCCCAAACGAGAGACGCGAGGCCATCCCCCAGTGGGCCCACCACCTGCAGGGGGAACCGTGAGGGACCGGTGCAAAGAGGATTGGGTGGCGGACGAAGGTGGAGACCTCAGCGGCCCGATCCCCGGATGCTTAGGCTGGCTCTAGGGACGTGGAATGTTACCTCGCTGGGGGGGAAGGAGCCTGAGCTTGTGCGGGAGGTCGAGAGATATCGACTAGAAATAGTCGGGCTCGCCTCCACGCACAGCGTGGGCTCTGGAACCCATCTCCTTGAGAGGGGCTGGAGTCTCTTCTACTCTGGAGTGGCCCACGGGGAGAGGCGGCGGGCTGGGGTGGGTTTGCTTGTTGCCCCCCAGCTCAGCCGTCTTGTGTTGGGGTTTACCCCGGTGGATGAGAGGGTCGCATCCCTGCGCCTTCGGGTTGGGGATAGGTCTCTGACTGTCGTTTCGGCCTATGGGCCGACCGGTAGTGCGGAGTACCCGGCCTTCTTGGTGTCCCTGTCGGGGGTGATGGATAGTGCCCCTCCCGGGTACTCCATTATTCTGCTGGGGGACTTCAACGCCCACGTGGGAAACGACAGTGACACCTGGAGAGGCGTGATCGGGAGGAATGGCCTCCCCGATCTGAATCCGAGTGGTGTTTTGTTATTGGACTTCTGTGCTAGTCACGGATTGTCCATAATGAACACCATGTTCAAGCATAAGGGTGTCCATCAGTGCACTTGGCACCAGGACACCCTAGGCAGGAGGTCAATGATCGACTTTGTTGTCGTATAATCAGACCTTCGGCCGCATGTTTTGGACACTCGGGTGAAGAGAGGCGCTGAGCTGTCCACTGATCACCATCTGGTGGTGAGTTGGATCCGCTGGAGGAGAAGAAAGGCGGACAGACTTGGCAGGCCCAAGCGCATAGTGAGGGTCTGCTGGGAACGCCTGGCGGAGCTCCAGCCAGGGATGTATTCAACTCCCACCTCTGGGAGAGCTTTGACCAGATTCCGGGGGATGTTGGAGACATAGAGTCCGAGTGGACCATGTTCTCCGCATCTATTGTCGATGCTGCTGCCCGTAGCTGCGGCCGTAAGGTCTGCGGTGCTTGTCGCGGCGGCAATCCCAGAACCCGGTGGTGGACACCGGCAGTAAGGGATGCTGTCAAGCTGAAGAAGGAGTCCTATCGCCTGTGGTTGGCTTGTGGGACTCCTGAGGCGGCTGACGGGTACCGTGAGGCCAAGCGTGCTGCGGCCCGAGCTGTGGGAGAGGCAAAAACTCGGGCCTGGGAGGAGTTCGGTGAGGCCATGGAGAAGGACTACCGGTCGGCCTCAAAGCGATTCTGGCAAACAGTCCGGCGCCTCAGGAGGGGGAAGCAGTGCTTCGCCAACACTGTTTATAGTGGGGGTGGAAGGCTGCTGACCTCGACTGGGGACATTATCGGGCGGTGGAAGGAGTACTTCGAGGATCTCCTCAATCCTGCCATCACGCATTCCCTGGTGGAAACAGAGGCTGGGGACTCGGGGTTGGATTCTTTCATCACCCAGGCTGAAGTCACCGAGGTGGTTAAAAAGCTCCGCGGTGGCAAGGCTTCGGGGTGGATGAGATCCGCCCTGAGTACCTCAAATCTCTGGATGTTGTGGGGCTGTCATGGTTGACACGCCTCTTCAACATTGCATGGCGGTCGGGGACAGTGCCTCTGGACTGGCAGACCGGGGTGGTGGTCCCCTTCATAAGAAGGGTGACACGGAGGGTGTGTTCCAACTAAAGGGGGATCACACTCCTCAGCCTCCCTGGTAAGGCCTATGCCAGGGTATTGGAGAGGAGAGTCCGGCCGATAGTCGAACCTCGGCTTCAGGAGGAGCAGTGTGGTTTTCGTCCCGGCCGTGGAACACTGGACCAGCTCTATACCCTCTACAGGGTACTCGAGGGCTCATGGGAGTTTGCCCAACCGGTTCACATGTGTTTTGTGGACCTGGAGAAGGCATTCGACTGTGTCCCTCGTGATGCCTTGTGGGGGGTGCTCCAGGAGTATGGAATCGGGGGCCCTTTATTAGGGGCCATCCAGTCTCTGTACAAGCGGAGCAGGAGTTTGGTCGGCATTGCCGGCACAAAGTCGGATCTGTTCCCGGTGCATGTTGGACTCCGGCAGGGCTGCCCTTTGTCACCGGTCCTGTTCATAACTTTTATGGACAGGATTTCTAGACGCAGCCAAGGGCCGGAGGGGGTCTGGTTTGGGGACCAGTGGATTTTGTCTCTTCTTTTTGCAGATGACGTGGTCCTGCTGGCCCCCTCTAGCCAAGACCTACAGCATGCGCTGGGGCGGTTCGCAGCCGAGTGTGAAGCGGCTGGGATGAAGATCAGCTCCTCCAAGTCAGAGGCCATGGTACTCAACCGGAAAAGGGTGGCTTGTCCTCTTCAGGTTGGAGGGGAGTTCCTGCCTCAAGTGGAGGAGTTCAAGTATCTCGGGGTCTTGTTCACGAGTGAGGGAAGAATGGAGTGGGAGATCGACAGACGGATTGGTGGGACTGCCGCAGTAATGGGGGTGCTTTGCCGGTCCGTTGTGGGGAAGAGAGAGCTGAGCCGAAAAGCAAAGCTCTCAATTTACCGGTCGGTCTATGTTCCTACCCTCACCTATGGCCATGAACTTTGGGTCATGACCGAAAGAACGAGATCCGGGATACAAGCGGCTGAAATGAGCTTCCTCCGTAGGGTGGCCGGGCACTCCCTTAGAGATAGGGTGAGGAGCTCAGCCATTTGGGAGGGGTTCGGAGTAGAGGCGCTGCTCCTCCACATCGAGAGGAGCCAGTTGAGGTGGCTCGGGCATCTATACCGGATGCCTCCTGGACGCCTTCCTCGGGAGGTGTTCCAGGCACGTCCCACCGGGAGGAGGCCCAGCGGACGGCCCAGGATACGCTGGGGGGACTATGTCTCTCTGCAGGCCTGGGAACGCCTTGGGCTCCCCCCGGAGGAGCTGGAGGAGGTGTCTGGGGAGAGGGACGTCTGGGCGTCTCTGCTGAGTCTGCTGCCCCCGCGACCCGGTTCTGGATAAGCGGAAGACGACGATGACGACGACGAGTGTCGGAGAACAGCAAAGATCTGGAAGAAGTTGATCTGTTCAAATAGACCAAAATTGTATATTTTTGAACACATGCAAAATGCTGTGCATCGCAGAAAACTAATACTGTAAATCAAACTGAACACACAATCCCCACCTTGACACATGTTGGCTGCAGCACATTGCCGTGGGGACACCTTTCTTCAGCAAAGACAGGGAAGATAGGAAGAGTTGTTGGGAAGACAGATTAAGCTGAATACAGGGTAATAATGAAAGTTAGATACTGCAAAAAACTTGAGATTGACGCAGATGTTCACCTTCCAGCAGGATAATAACCCTAAGCAGACCTAAAATTGAATTTTTTAGGCCAAATTTGTTACAATAACCTGATCAACCTCTTAACCTTAATCCAATTAAAAATCTGTGGCAAAACTCTTTCTCCATCCAATATGACTGAGCTTGAGCTATTTTGCCAAGAAGAATGGGCAAAAATACAAATGCCCTCCACTCACTTCAACTTTTAATTTGTAAAATATTCTTAAAAAAAACACTTGTACTGCAGCTACTGCTCTAACTCATGTAATTCCAATAAAATGCATTAAAGTTTGTAGTTGTAACGTGACACAATGTGAACGGACATCAATACTTTTGCAAGACACTTTATCTATAATGTGTGTGCTGAAATGTAGTGTTTTCAGTTGTAGCTACATCAGGAGGTCCTCACTGAGAGCTTCTGTTTATTTAGACTAAGTACAAACAGATCGCTGAGATGGACAGAGCCAGCTACACTACTGTCATCGACACCCCTGACATCATCCACGCTCAGCAGATGAGGAACATCGTCAGCCAGGTATGCTGTTGAAAGGAACCAAAACACCTGTCTCTGACAACCAGAACAAGCATTTCGATTCAGCTTCCTGTCCTACCTGCGAGTAGATTTGAACCCAAATAACCAGCGTGTCCTTTAAACTGTTTATATTGTCTAAACAGAAAAAGTACAAAGAGGAAGCAGAGAAGACCATGTCTCACTACGTACCGGTCCTAGACACTCCAGAGATGCAGAGAGTCCGTGAGAACCAGAGGAACTTCAGCACTGTAAGTTACCGGAGACATGCTCTGTCTGCTCCTCAGGAAAACGTCAGATTTATATTCGGTGTTACTGCCTTGTTGTTCAGTCTCTGCCTCTGTCTGTAATAAGATATGAAGATACTTTAAATCCTTTATGCTTTTCTTCTGTCCTTTAACTCTTGTATATTGTTCAGTTGTGTTTATGGCATTATTATTTGTACTTTAATCAGTGTACAAAGTGCAGATAATACAGTGCATTTATTTCCTCAACTATATACTGTTTCAGCACTGGTTTCCATTTTGTTTCAGCCTTCAGACATTTTAACCACACCATCTTTCCCTTCTTCTTATAGCTTCAATACCAGATTGACCTAAAAAAAACAAAGGGCAAAGTGTCTACTGTTAAGGACACTCCAGAAATGCTCCGTGTTAAAGAAAATACAAAGAATTTCAGCTTGGTATTTATTCCATGATAGTTTTTTACCATTTTTGATAACAATTTTTTTTTTTTTTTCATCTTTAACCTTTTTTGGGTTGGTCTTTCCTCATTTTAACAAACTCTAACAGAAAGCTCCAATCTCTTTGGAACAAGCAATTATTAATTTTTTGACGCAGCATTTGAATTGATGCAACTAACCCTTTAAAATGAGATTTGTAGACTAAAGTTTATAGCTGTTAGACTTGTGATCTTGTGCTTTGTTGTGTGCTTTTAGTTTGTTCTTCCATCTTTTGTTGCCTATTTCACGTTGGTTGTTGCTCTCAAGGTGTTTTTTTTTATTTAACTTGAGCATGAGAGAGAACAAAGAACGGGCTAACTTCTGCTTCATGCTTTCATCCCTCATTCACACAAAGATTCATTATAAAGAAGATTTGGGAGGAGGGACAGCTTTGCCTGAAACCCCTGAGATGGAGAGAGTAAAACGTAACCAGCGCAACATTAGCACGGTACTCCGACGAATGACCCTGCCCTCCATCATCTCCCCAACCTCAGTTCTCCATCCATGCTCCCATATTGTTGTGTAACAGAGAATAAAGCCTGAACTGACGTCACATATAATATCTTCCCATAAACATTTTCAGTTCAACTTTTTATTTAAAGTAAATTTCTGTTGGTTTTCTTTGCAGATTTATTCATTTATTCATCTGAGAATGAAGCTAATAAGCTAACAGTCGAAACATTTAAATGTAGGTTCCTTCCACGGTACACTAGATGTCCACCTACAGTACATATTTTCATTTTAGGTATTAACAGTGAATCAGCAATATTATCTTACATGTGTAAGCTACAGCAAGAGGAAATATTGTTTCAGAAATTAAATTACGGTATGTCAGAGATTCTTAGTGTACTTGCTCAAGGTGGTACGGCACCAGCCACATTTATTGACAGCCCAGATAAAGAAGATAAAAGTTCAGAAATAGTTGTTTTTAACAAAATTACTGGTGACAAAAGTATTGGTTACCCCTAAAAATACCTTTAAAATAAATGTAACTGAAGCATGTTTTTAATTCATACTTTCCTAAGTTAATCAAGTTGGGCCTTCCTGTTAAAATAAGGTATAAATATAAAGTAAATATTTTCTCAGCCACTGACCTCTAGTCTGCACACTGACCTGTATTTATGGTTCACTTTTAGAAAACTGAAGCCAGAAGTGGCATCTTAGGGTCCCCAAGTTTAGAAAACAATTAGACCGTATCTGGAACTGGTTGTTTGGTATAGGTGCCAGAAGAAAAAGGTTTGTAGCTTCAGGAACTCTTTGAAATATCAGAAAACCTTAAATAAAAATCTGATAGCCTCTTCCAGGAAACCTAGGTCATCATTAGGTCTTTCAACATGATAGTGATCCAAAACATTTACCTACTTCCATGGCCATCTCAATCCCAGACCCAAATTTAAAAGAAAGAGAGCTGAAGAGAGCCTAAGAGAGGAACTTGGCTTGTACAACGGTATAGAATACTAAGTGCAATATTATGATGAATGTATTTTAAGAAGGTTTAGATAATTTTACCAGAAGTAGCATTAAATCTTTCTGTCTGCAGACTTTTTGGATTGAGTGATAATTGAGAATAGGTAAGGCCTCAGCTGTAGCATAAATTGTTCCTATAAATTAAAATTTTTATCGTCTGCAGGAACTTTGGTGGTATTCCTACTAAATATATTAATGCCAGATCTAAAGTAATTTTGAGGAAACTAATCTAGTAAACCTCCTATGTCACGACCACCACGAGTGATTAACCATTTTCATCATCAGGAGTAATTATGTGTGAACAAGTATGAATGGATGAATATGTCCGTGTGTACGAAACATAGGATGCTATCTTATTGTGTACCGTTGTGACATTTGCAATGGGCAGATACAGTACAAGGAATCTGTGGGTCAAGGCACGACCATACCAGATCTGCCTGAGGTGAAGCGGGTCCGAGAAACTCAGAAGAATATCAGTCCGGTAGAGCAAAACTACTGCAGTGACCCTTCTCCTTATTATTATCCCTCATACCTTTGTTTTCAAAAAAAAAACACCCATTTCTATTTTTTAGTGCTGATTTATCCTCCTCCATCCTAACTATTTTCCATAAATCATTCCTTTTTACCAGAAATGATTCCAAACTTGATTTTTAAAAACGTTTTTTCCCTTTTTGTTACGTCTGTTTTTGATGTTCCCTCGCCACTCAAACTGAAAACTAATGTGGAATGTGTTGCCGCCGTATGTGACTGTTCTGTGCTGTCTCATTCAAAGCATCGTTACAAAGAAGGAGTGGGACAAGGCACATCAGTGCCAGAAACCCCAGAGATGGAGCGAGTCAAACGCAATCAGCAAAACATTAGCACGGTACCTTACAGCAGTGACCCTTTAGTTTCCTGTCCTGTGCCTTCATCCACCTCCCCACTACCTCACTCTTCATCTCCTGCAAACATCTTGACGTAACAACTCTCCACCTGAGCCTCCTCTGACCATTTAGATGTTGAAAGTTACATCAACCCCACCCTCTGATACACAGAAACGTACATATACTCATACTGGACACGAATGTCATACAGATATAATGATTTTAATGCTGCATTTGAATTTGAATTTAACCAGGTTGGAATGATTTTGCAACATGCATCTTATATGATTTTTAATAACTAGGATCTGTTGCAAATGTTTGAATTTATTGCAGTTTACTTGATAGAATTTCTGAAATGTATTTAAATTGATTGGATTCCTTGCACATACACTGCTTTTGGTCATAGTTCACAATTTTTCAGCAGGATTAAAGCCAGGACTTTTGAGGAGGCTGTTCAAGAACCAGTGTTGATGTTTGTTTATAATCAATGTCCTGTTGGAACACCCAACTGTGTCCACGTTTCAACAATCTGACCCAAACAGTCACTGTCAAATTAATGAAAATTAGTTAGGATGTTTAAGAACAGCTCAGGAACCACTAAGGCACAAGCCTGTCATGAAGACAAGTGTCAGAGTTCGACATCACTGGAGGGTGCTGACCAAGATGAGCCTGCTCCAGAATCGAGACCTTTAAGCTTGACTGAAATTTGCAGCTGCCCACTTGATTTATGGTCAAATGAGAAAAGGATTGAGCTTTTTGGCCATGCTGACAGGAAGAAGTGGAGGAGTCAATGGGGCGGGTTCAAACCAAAGGACACTGTACTAACTGTCAAGCAGGTGGTGGCAGCATCATGCTGAGGGTCTGCTCCGCTGTCAGCGTATTGCACAAAGTGGATGGTGTAATGAAGATGGAGTACTACCTCTAAGATCCTTAATTTCACCTGAGATCAACAGCTAGGTGCTGCAAACATGGACACAATTATTGGTTCTAAGAGGATAATGATCCCAAATACACATCAAAAATGGTTTGACATGGATAAGACAGGCTAAAATGAATCTTCAGTAACAGCATGAACCTTAACTCTATTAAAATATTTTATACTATGCTTAAAAGCAAGGTCTGTGCCATCCAGTTTAATATGAGCTCTGCTATTTCTGATATGTGGAACGGCTAAATAACCAGCTTAAAAAGCTTGTGGGTTCTCTGCAACCTGCTTAAAAATATGTATTCAAATATTTGCAGGGATGTATGTATATTTGAGCTTGTATATATAATTTTACCCACGGTTATTTAGAAAACAAATCTACGATAAACTCCAACTTATTCATCCAGTTGTGGTTTCATCATTCCCTCTCCCAAAAGAACAGTACAAGTGCATCTTTGAAGTCCGTATTTGATGTGACGTTCATGCCAGTAAACAGTGAATGTACATTTCTGACCGTAACTGTAACACAAACACACCCAGGGATCGAGCTAAACACCTGTCATTTCTCTAACATGAAGTGCTGCTTCATTCTCAGAAATGTTGGATTTTTTGCTTTTATTTCGTTCAGTTTTGTTTTTTGCTTTGTTGTTTTTGTCTGTCTGTGTCATTGTCTGTTATTGATCTGCTTCTTCTGTTCTTCTATTGTCCCTGCATACAACCCTCCAATATTTGTTTGCTAGATAAAATACAAGGACTCTCTGGGTCGAGGCACAGCAATACCGGACCTGCCAGAAGTGAAGCGGGTCAAAGAAACCCAGAGGCACATCAGCTCGGTAGTGGAACAAAGTCGAATCACGTGTGCTCCTAACCTATGAGCGTAGACAGTAGTTTCCATCCCTTTTGCTACCTGCCCTCTTCTCTTCCTGCTCTGTTTTTCCATCTCCTGCTCACCCCATCCGTCTTCATTCAAGGCTCACTCTGCAGATTCTTGAGCTCCACTATTTCCTCCCTAATTTTGCCTGTCTCTCTGTCCTATTCATTTTATTTTTATCCTTTAACCTTCCACATCATTCCTGCCTCTTTGGCCCTTTAGTACAATATTTTTTAACCCGCAGCCAAGCTTTTTCTTCATCAATCTATGGCATTCTACTTAATTATTTTTAACATTCCAGCGAATGAGAAGCTAAATCTCCTGCTGAGATATGAGGATTACATGTTTTTTGTTCCTACAGCAGAGATCCTGGCTGTTCAAACCAGGGTCAAGGCCTCTTTATATTTAAATACAAGAATCATATCTTTAGAATAAATCTGTTTTCTTTTTGCTTCTTCTAATACGTTTAAGCTTGAAGAGTCCAAATGTGCAAAGTGTGCTTTAGTGGAGTGGTCCTAATTTGTCTGACTGGCCCTCCTGGGTACTGTGCTTGTGTCCTATAGGTGTTGTATAAGGACAGTTCTGCCAAGGGAACTCCTGTGGTCTTTACTCCTGAGATGGAGCGAGTCAAAAGGAACCAAGAAAACATTAGCTCGGTACCTTCAGAACCACTGCAAGAACATATTCTTACTAGGAAATGTTCTGCCTCCTGTTAACCTTTTTCTAACTGAGCCGACCCCTGCTTTAGTTAATCTTATTAATTATCCTGACTGCACTCTCTTTGAATACCTTTAATCCCACCAGCTGTGGTGTGCCTACACATCCTCGCCGCTAACCTCTTTTGTTCTTCAGACTGCTCCACTTCATCTTTTTTCCACTCTGAAGATTTGAACATAATTGTGTTTCTTCTAACTCTTCCTCTCCTAATAAAAAAAAGGAATGATAAAAAAACCACCCTGCTAATTGATTTTCTGTCTGATTTCCCAGTAATACTCTGCCTCCAACTTTGTGTTTTCTCTTAGATTTCCCTCTTTGTGCTCTTGATGCTTTCATGGAATCAGATTTCAGGCCTTCACTGTTATGTTCTTCCTCCTCCCTGGCTCCTCCAGGTGCTGTACTCTGACAGCTTCCGTAGGCAGGTCCAGGGGAAGGCGGCCTTTGTTCTAGACACGCCTGAGATGAGGCGTGTCAGAGAGACGCAACGCATCATTTCTGGAGTAAGATTTATTTTGTTATGTAGTTTTAATCTGCAGGATCTGTGGGATTTCATGTGATAGACCAACATAACGTAGTACATTTGTATTCAGCATGCCTTGAGTCAATACTTTGCAGAGGCAACTTCTAGGAAAATTTGAATTTTTGGGGTATGTCTCTACCAGTTTTGCACATCTAGAAACCAGAATTTCTGTTCTTTGCAAAACAAGCTCTATCAGTTCTCTATAAGTTCTATCAGACTGGAAGGAAAATATCTGTGAACAGCAGTTTTCAAGTTGTGACACAGATTGTTAACGCATTTTGGGATGGACTTTGACTAGGCCACTTTATAACAAATTAATTCGATTCCCACTACATGATGCTGCCGCTACCATATTTCACCTTATATATAATGTGTTCAGGGTAAAGAGCAGTTTTAGTTTTCCATGCAGATCAAAACGTTTATTATTGGTCTCATCTGACCAGGGCAGTTATTTCCACATTTGCCGTTTTCCCTACAAGGCTTGTGGCATAATTTAAATGGGAGTCCTTGTTCAGTAATGGCAATCCTCTTCCCACTTTACATAGTTGGTTGCACTGGAGTTTATTTAGGACTGTCAGATTCTATTGGACTGAATACAAATGCACACCAGACCTTCTAGGTTTTTATTTGTAAATGGCATAAATCATTTTCCTTCCACTTCACAATCATGCACAGCTTAGTGTTGGCCTATCACATAAAATCCTAATGGAATAAATGAAAGGTAGAAGGTGTAGCATGACAGAATGTGAAAGGTTTAAGAGGTATCAGTGTTTTATCAAAATGCTATATATTCATATGACTTTCATTTTACTCGTTTAGGTGAAATATCATGAAGATTTTGAGAAGAGCAAGGGCAGCTTCACTCCCACCACCTCTGACCCTGTGACGGAGCGTGTGAAGAAGAACACGCAGGACTTCAGCGACATCAGCTACCGTGGCATCCAGAGACGTGTGGTGGAGATGGAGAGGAGACGCGCCATGGAGCATGACCAGGAGACCATCACTGGTACTGTGATAGAGAACAGATACCCCTGCTCATAATTTCCATGATCCAATTGTTTTAGATATCAGCTGTAAATAATTAAAGCTGATAAACTAATGCATACTGTAGATGTTCCTTGGATTTATGAAGCAATATTAGTTTCACCTGTACTGTATCCTTGTGAATCTTAAAAGATATAACTATGATTATTATCTTTTTGAAAATAAATGCACTCCTATTTTTACAATCAAATCAACATCCTATCAGTTATCTGTTCGATCTAATTTATAACTATGCATCTATAGATCTGCGTGTGTGGCGCACCAACCCCGGCTCTGTGTTTGATTATGACCCAGCTGAGGACAACATCCAATCCAGGAGTCTGCACATGATGTCAGGTGAGATTCAGATTAACCGACATATTCAAGTTCTCAGGTTTAAGTTAATGATGAGTGATTGCTAAGAGTCAGGGTAATGGATTTATTTAAAACAAAAAGGCCTTTTACACAGTCAAGGAAAGTTTAGAAAACTATGGAACTTGATTTTAGCATTTTCCATGTATAGAAAAAGAAAATAAGAATATGGAAAATATTAGCATTTCTATTTTATTTTCTTTCCCCGATTCTTTCCTCCTTCTGTGATATTCTAATTTCGTTCTTCTTTCTGTTCTTCATTCCTGTCCTCTCGTGTCCTTTCTTAGCCTTTGTTTACTTTATTTTGCTTTTCCTTTACTTCCTTCCTTAGTCTTTTGTCTTTTGTGTTTTCCTGTTTTGTCCCTCTTATAATTACTTCCCTTCTTTGTGTCATTTGTTTATTTTCCTTCCCTCCTTCCTTGGCAAACATATAAGCTCATGTAAAATTCCAGTTAAAAAGGCAGCAGTTGTGCTCTCAGCCTTAAGCCAGATAGTGTCTCATGATGTCGGTTAACCATTTAAAATGTACCATTCATCTCTCCCAACCTGACACGGCTTTAATGCCTTCTTTACACTGATCTGACAGTGCAAGCACAGCGTCGCAGCAAGGAGCACTCCCGCTCCACCAGCGCCCTGAGTGGCATGGCTGATGAGAAGTCAGAGGTGTCCCAGGATGTTGACCACCATCTGTCTCTCTACAGTAATGGCTACATGGCTAGCTCAACGGGTAACAATAAAAAGTCACAACACCAGCATATCCAGTGGATTATTCTTAAACATTTGAGCAGTATATGGTTTTCATCTGATGTATATGAGCTTTATGTGTACTGTGACTGTTCCTTACCTGGTTGTTTATTCAATATCTGCAGGCTACCAGCAGACCAGGACTGTGGAGCTGCAGCAGAGGTCATCATCTGTGGCCACCCAGCAGACCACAGTCTCCTCCATCCCTTCACACCCATCTACCACAGGGGTTAGTAATGTCGTGTTATACCCACCATCTCCTGGAAACATGTTTCTCCTCCAGGTCACAGCAGTTTTAAGAGTTCTAAGATAGTTAGGCTCAGATGTTTACAAGTACTCATGATGGGCATGAATGCTTCGTTACTTCAGGGTTTATAATCATTTATTTAAATATGTTCTGTTTTCAGGGGGAAATAATGTCACAATATATAATAATGATTTTTAAAAACAAGAATTAGATGCACATCCCCACAGGGTCAATATATATATAACCCACATAAGAGATATGTGTTCGGGATCATTGTTCTGTTTGAACATCTAACTCTGTCCATGTTTCAGCAGCTGTTAGGTTGAAGTTAAAGAATTGAGGGGTAGTTCTCCTTCATAATTTCACCCACTTTGTGCATCTGTACCACTAGCAGTGAAACAGACGCTCAGTATGATGCTACCACCACCATGCTTGAAAGTTTTTTAGTGTTCTTTAAATTGAAAGTTTCAACCTCAGTCCTCCAAACATTTGTCTTCTTGTTGTAGCAGCTCAATCGTTCTGTCATCTGACCAGAAATGTTTTCTCCAGAAGGCATTCAGCTTGTTTATTGGGGCAGCTATAAATTCCAGGTCATATTTTCTGATGGTGTCTGGGCTGATCTTGAAAATTCTTAACTATTTCTTTCATCAGGGATGATAGTTTGGGTCAGATGGTTGAATCACTCATCAAACCCAGTTATGAAATGCCCAAAGCAGCCACTTCTGCCACAATCTGATCATAGCCCTATTCAGAATCTGTTGATTATACACTGCTCAAAAGAATAAAGGGAACACTCAAATAACACATCCTAGATCTGAATGAATGAAATATTCTCATTGAATACTTTGTTCTGTACAAAGTTGAATGTGCTGACAACAAAATCACACAAAAATCATCAATGGAAATCAAATTTATTAACCAATGGAGGCCTGGATTTGGAGTCACACACAAAATTAAAGTGGAAGAACACACTAAAGGCTGATCCAACTTTGATGTAATGTCCTTAAAACAAGTCAAAATGAGGCTTAGTATTGTGTGTGGCCTTCACGTGCCTGTATGACCTCCCTACAACGCCTGGGCATGCTCCTAATGAGAAGGTGGATGGTCTCCTGAAGGATCTCCTCCCAGACCTGGACTAAAGCATCCGCCAACTCCTGGACAGTCTGTGGTGCAACGTGACGTTGGTGGATGGAGCGAGACATGATGTCCCAGATGTGCTCAGTCAGATTCAGGTCTGGGGAACGGGCGGGCCAGTCCATAGCTTCAATGTCTTCATCTTGCAGGAACTGGTCATGCGGCCATGCGGCCCTCCAAAGAAATGCCACCCCACACCATTACTGATCCACTGCCAAACCGGTCATGCTGAAGGATGTTGCAGGCAGCAGATCGCTCTCCCTGGTGTCTCCAGACTCTGTCACGTCTGTCACGTGCTCAGTGTGAACCTGCTTTCATCTGTGAAGAGCACAGGGCGCCAGTGGCGAATTTGCCAATCCTGGTGTTCTCTGACAAATGCCAAGCGTCCTGCACGGTGTTGGGCTGTGAGCACAACCCCCATTTGTGGACGTCGGGCCCTCATACCATCCTCATGGAGTCAGTTTCTAACCGTTTGTGCAGACACATGCACATTTGTGGCCTGCTGGAGGTCATTTTGCAGGGCTGTGGCAGTGCTCCTCCTGTTCCTCCTTGCACAAAGGTGGAGGTAGCGGTCCTGCTGCGTGGTTGTTGCCCTCCTACGGCCTCCTCCACGTCTCCTGGTGTACTGGCCTGTCTCCTGGAGGCGCCTCCAGGCTCTGGACACTACGCTGACAGACACAGCAAACCTTCTTGCCACAGCTCGCATTGATGTGCCATCCTGGATGAGCTGCACTACCTGAGCCACTTGTGTGGGTTGTAGAGTCCGTCTCATGCTACCACGAGTGTGAAAGCACCACCAACATTCAAAAGTGACCAAAACATCAGCCAGAAAGCATAGATACTGAGAAGTGGTCTGTGGTCCCCACCTGCAGAACCACTCCTTTATTGAGTCTGTCTTGCTAATCGCCAAAGATTTCCCCCTGTTGTCTATTTCATTTGCACAGCAGCAGTGAAATTGATTGTCAATTAGTGTTGCTTCCTAAGTGGACAGTTTGATTTCACAGACGTTTGATTTACTTGGAGTTATATTGTGTTGTTTAAGTGTTCCCTTTATTTTTTTAAGCAGTGTATTTAGAAACGGCTCTGAGCCAGGAAACCAACTAGTTGAAATGAACCAATACTCCACCAGATTTACTAGTAAAAGTGGTCAAACATCAGTCGTAATTATGCAAGAAGCAAACAGAAAGTGTTTGGTTGAGTTGCAACCTGCCTAGACATTTAAATATTAACGAGGGTTTGATTTTTTTTTGTCCTTGTGTGGAGTAGAAACAATCCAGCATATTCAATCTGCGCTCCCAGTTCTTGATTTAAAAACTATTGACATTGTAATAACAGTGTATAATCAGTCTAAATGTGCAATCATTTTCAAAAGCCCAATATTAAAAAGGCATTCATGCCATGTAAGCCTATGACTCCAACTGTTTACAGGATTTCTGTTTTGGCTCTCCCTCTCTTCCAAGGAGGGTTCCTCGGTTCTGATCGTGAAACTCCAACATCAGGCTCTTCTCAAACACCGTCTCTTTGTTTATTTTAGAAAACCGTGCGTGCCATGTACGACTACACGGCGGCAGACAGCGACGAGGTGTCATTCAAAGACGCTGACGTCATCGTGAATGTGCAGTCCATTGACGAGGGCTGGATGTATGGCACCGTGCAGCGCACCGGCAAGACCGGCATGCTGCCCGCCAACTACGTGGAAGCAATTTAAAGACAGAGCCCGCCCATCGTCCCTCCAGAGTGGGCGAGACCCATCCACAGGGCAAGCTGACTGGTCTTCCTGCCATCACAACTGTGGCTTTGTGCAATCTGTAGCTTTTTCATTTCTTGTTGCTCTTCAACAGTGTTTTGTGTTGTACTTCTCATTAAGTCGTTGTTATTCACACGCTGCTGCCGTGCTTCCTGTGGATGTGACATAAGCTTTATGACGTGACATTAATCCTGGTTTCACAGAACATGCCTTCTATAAATGACCGTTTTAGATCGTTTCAAGACCCTGTTGTGGAAAAACACGACTCACTAACAGACGACCTGACCCACTATTTTGTACATTTCAACAATTTCATACCAAAATTTAATATACGGTTTTTGTCCAAGCTACACAGATTACATTCTTCTAAGAACTCTGGACTAGATCCAGTACTAAGATCTGAATGAATAAAATAGGAGGTAGCTACCACCCATCTCCTACATGATCAAACCACTCCTATAGAGTTGTATGAAATAAGCACCAGACTTCCCTTCTTCTAAATGGCGACTGGATAATAGAATTTCATGTGTGTTTTGCTTCTTCCGATTGTTTGGGTCCTGGCTAAGGCTCGTCCTCTACCTTTAATCAGTAATCAATAAAGCACACAAGCTCCTGCAGCACTCCGCCTCCTTCTTTCCATTGTTATCCACCATTTTGTTCATTTACATCCAAATACTTGGTGACTGGATCTTGCCCAGCTCATTTAAAGAAGCACTTCAAGATGTCAGTCCTTCTTGTTAAATACTGACTTTTTAAGCTATTATTTAAGATTTTTAAAACATTTGCATTTTCGAAACAAAATAGTAAAAGCGTTTGCATGGCTATGCAGCTCACAAAGCGCTCCAACTGTGTGAGGTTTCCATAGCAATATGGAGTACAACCTCTGAGAAATGACTTTGACACCTGAGGATGAAAAGGGAGTTTAACCCAGTGTAAGGAAGGGGTACCTAATAAACTGGCTAGTGAGCGAATATTTGTCAACTTAAATTAAAAAAATGGAAAGTTATTTTAAAAACGTATTTAATTAAAAAGGGAGCATCTGGAAACATTTCCTATAAAAAAAAAACAGAAGCAATAAAACAAATACAAAAAGAACCTTTTTGGCTTGTAAAATCTGTCCTGGTTGCAGTTTGTAAGGTCTGTTGGTAAAAGGTTCTGATAAGGCAGTCATCTGGAAACGGCAGGCTGGTGGAATCAAGGACGTATAATAATTAATGCTGTAATTAGTCAGAATGTGTAAACGTTATAGAGGGCGGCTGATTAGAAAGTGAAGACAGAATATATCTGAAACACAGTTAACCGGCAGGCTTCATCGTGGTGGTGTTAGAAGGTAGCATTGAGTTCATGTTGTGTCATTCTGGCTCTTAAACCAACTGTGGGATTAATGTTACAGATAAGGCTTCCTTCTTAGGGTCTCTTGTTTGACTAAATGAAGCTGACGTGACAATGTCCTCACATATGGCTCCAGTGTGGTTCATTGTCAGTCACCTGGTCCCTCCCTGCAGCGTGAGCAAACCCGCCCGCTGCTGGTACTGATTCTGTTTGGCCTGTGCGATTTTTGCCAACAGGTCCGCTGGCTTCTCAAAGAAGTTCACCAGCGCCTGCTCGGTGAGCAGCGAGGCCAGGATCTGAGCGTAGCTGACCGTCCACTCATCGTCTGCAGCCAAAGCCCCGTCGGATGCCTGGGTGGCTCCTGCTGCCTTCTCCTCCGATGCTTCGGTTTGTTCATGGTGGCCGGCCTCACCGATCTGCAGCACCAGACTGGTTACCTTAGCGATGGCCTGGAAGAGGTCATTCTCCTGCGGCTCGCCGTGGAACATGCTGTAGAGTGTCTTACAGAACTGGATGAACTCTCGCTGGGAAAAAGAGAAGATGTTGGTTTACAATAAACATGTTTTAAACTCATAACTAGTTTCCACATAAGATCTTTATGACATTGGCGATGGAACAGAACATAGTCGCTCTCGTTTCAGCACCTGATTCATAGGCGGCAGAGGTTTGTCCACGTCTTTCTCCTTCTCTTTGACCAAGTCCTGCAGCATCTGCTTCAGCTGCTCCTGATAGTCTTTTACTTCTTCTCCGCTGTCTGGAACTACATGAGCAGATGCATTTAGATCAGGAATTACATTTACAGGCATTCATATGAACGCATTGCCCAATGCAAGTCCACTTGGATTTTTCCACATTTTGTCATGCAACCCAAGCATACAATGTATTTTACTGGGATTTTACAACCTGGTTTTCAATTGTTTTTATGACTGAAAACATAAAATGGGCTTCACATTATTATGGCAAGTCCCATTGGATTGGTATTCAGCTCCCTTCAATCTGGCAATGGAACGGGTGCAAATATAAGTCTATCAAGACTTACATTTTGCCACCTAAACAGACAGGCTGGGCACGGAGAAAACTAATTAGCGAACCAGTCGAGAGGCCCATGGCTCTGGAGGAGCTACAGAGATCTCCAGCTCAGGTGGGAGAATCTACTGATAGGACAGTTATAAGTCATGCATTCTGGGAAACAAGGTGCTCTGCTATGATGAGACCAAAATTAAACTTTTTGACTGACATATTTGTGAAAATCTTAAAGAACAATTGATTGTGTTTTCCACCTCACACTTAGGTGTTACTGTGTGTTGGTCACAAAAAATCCCAATGAAATAAATTGACTTCTGTTGTGGCAACTTCACAAAATATGATGTTCAAAAGGTATACATGCTTTTGCAAATGAATACAAAGGAAACAACTGTATAAAGTTTGTGACTTGTATTGCTGAAAGATGATGAAACTATTGTCTTCAAGTTAAGAACAAGTAAAATCTTGCAACATCTTAAAGAAAGCCTCTAATCTGCAGACTACATGCTCATCAGAGGAAAACATCCCCTGCATGCTCAACATAAATGTTACTATTATTTAACTCAAACCTATCCAAGCCTTAAAACTTTCTAGAAAACACCCTGAGCTAAAATGAACTTAAAAGCACTAGCAATGCTGCATGTTGCTTGAGATGAAATCTGTTGAATCGTCACTTTGCTAGAATGTAGCACTGAGGTGACTTCATCATGAATGAGTCCATACAGCATGCACTGGGGCAGTTTGCAGCCGAGTGTGAAGTGGCTGCGATGAAGATCAGCTCCTCCAAGTACTAGGCCATGGTTCTCGACCGGAAAAGTGTGGCTTGTCCTCTTCAGGTTGGAGGGGAGTTCCTGCCTCAAGTGGAGGAGTTTCTCGGGGTCTTGTTCATAAGTGAGGGGAGAATGAAGTGGTAGATCGACAGACGGATCGGTGCAGCTGCCGCAGTAATGGGGATGCTGTACCAGTCCGTTGTGGTGAAGAGAGAGCTGAGCCGAAAAGCGAAGCTTTCGATCGGTCTACGTTCCTACCCTCACCTATGGCCAGGAACTTGGGTCATGACCAAAAGAACGAGATCCCGGATACAAGCGCCTGAAATGATTTTCCTCCTTGGGGTGGCCGGGCACTCCTTTAGAGATAGGGTGAGGAGCTTGGAGTGCCGGGAGGGGCCAGGCTTAGAGCCGCTGCTCCTCCACATTGAGAGGAGCCAGCTGAGGTGGCTCGGGCATCTATACCGGATGCCTCCTGGACGCCTCCCTTGGAAGGTTTTGCAGGTACATCCCACCGGGAGGAGGCCCAGGGAATGGCCCAGGATGGCCTGGGAGCGCCTTGGGTTCCTCCTGGAGGACCAGGAGGTGGTGTCTGGGGAGAGGGCCGTCTGGGTGTCTCTACTGAGTCTGCTGCCCCCGCGACCCGGTCCCGGATGACTACGACGAGTCCATAGCATGTCAATAAATGGAATATAGAGGTTGGTTTATATAATAACCCTAACAGGTGGGTCATGCCAAGATACAAAAACTGTTTTTGTTTTAAAAAATATGAATATAATATAATATAAGACTGTAGAAGGTACTAAAAAAGACATGTCAGATTTATGCAGATTTTGAGGAAAACATCGTGTGAGTTCAGACCAACCAGGGGTCTCCTTGTTAACGTAAAGGGGCCTGTTTGTGGACAGCAGGGGGCTCCTCAGGGAAGGTTCATCCTCACTCTCGGTCAGAGCTACAGGCATACAGATACACAGAGAAGAGGTGTGTCACTTTAGTCCTGACAGCATCTACAAACTGATTCTTTCATAATTTTCACAGATAATCTCACCTGGAGGGATGTGGAGGCGGTACAGTAGCCTTATTTTCTCATTCAGATCTTCACAGTAGAGTGTGTCTGTAGTAAAAAGAAAGAAAAAAATCAGAAAGGCAGTTTTGTCTTTCAATCAAGCTTATATTCTTTCCACACCCACCCAGCCAGGTGGCAAACTCCTTGAAGGTGACCAGGTTGTCACGGTCCTGGGCCAGCAGGATGAAGGTGCGGTTGGCCAGTATGTCTGTGTGCTGACTTGACCCAGACGACCACGGCGCCAGCAGCCCAAAGAGACTTTTGAACTGTGGTCGGTCCAGCCGATACAGGCGCTCTACGAAAGAGTGACCGGAGTCGGTGTGTTGCCAGGCCGCAGCCTCTGCTGCTGCCGCAGAGCTGCTGTCACCCCAATACAGGGTGATAAAGTGCTCCGTCTGGAGGGCCAAGCAAGAGAAACTTTTTTAAATTACACATTTTCATAAAGGACTGAGGATATTAGTCATCAGAGCAGGAATGGGAACCTACCTTAAAGAGGTCATACAGGTCATCCAGATTCTCAGGAGAGATGGAGACATCGGAGGAAACCAGTCTCAGCTACACGCCGACCCACAGAGCACATGAACGTTCGTTGATTAAATCGTTATCAAAGCTGTTTAATCCAAAGATAAACTGATCCCTCACCGCAGGAACAGAGTAATAGAGGCTTATTTATAGTACTAAATGTCTGTGCTGAAAAAACCTGTAAGACTTTTATTACATGTTTGTGTGCAGGCACATTCAAGTGAGCAAGTTCATTAGAGGAGTGTCTTTTTAAGGAAGTTTGAACTTAATGCTGCTCTTTACTTGATGAACTAACCGCAGCTCTCCCTGGCATCAAGAACAACACTGTTTTCTGGGGCTCTATTTGATATAAACGTTTTAACTGCCGTAACTTAAAATAAAACAGCTGAAGAATGTAATCAGAGCGAGCACGTAATTTCAATATAATTTCAATCATGGCTTAAAAAGAACAAAAATCTGCTCACAGTGTTCTCTTTGATTGTGTCTTCATGGGCCTGCAGCACACGGACTCTGTGCAGACAGCGAAGGCGCTCAATCTGCCGCACTGTCAGGTCTCTGAATTTCTGTCAAGAGAGAACACAAATAGGATGATATCATGCTGAATCAGCTTTTTTCTTACAGAAACCTTCTGACATCCCAATATATTAACAAGTGAGATGCCATATTGCTATATAAATACAGTAAAACAATTTTCTTGTGGGGATAAAATTGACTAATACAAAAGCAGGTAAACATGAAAACCCTCTAAAAGAAAATATATGAACAATAAAGTATATGACACTAATAATATATTTCTATTATATCTACGCCACACTCACCCCTAAGGCCTCATTGATGAGGTCGGTGATGTTTGTGTGTCTCACAGTGGGAATATCTGTGTCACTGCAGCTGTTTTCCTCTGCAGCGGGCGGGGTCGACGGAACACAAGCTGACCCTGTATTTCCAACCTGATCTAAGAAACTGCAGAGGGCATAAAGATGGAGGTCATTTTGGCTGAAATGACAGCTTAAATCATATGTAAACCCTTTCTGTATGAAGTCATAAATAAACAGCAATCTATGCTTTAATCTCACACAATTCCATCTGTTTTATGTATAAGGTGTGACTCCCAAACGATAGACAGAACCAGATCGCGGCCGATTAAAACTGACTTCAATCACACAGTGGGAGAGAATCCACCTGGTGAGGATCATGAGTGCCTGTCCGTCGTCCGTGCAAACGGACAGCTGTGCAGAGTTGGCATCCAGCACGGCCAGCCCGAGCTGGAAGATGGCTTTGATCCCCTGGAAGAAGAAGCAGTCCACCACGCAGACGGCGCTTTGGAAAGGCAGGACGCTGAGGAAGAGGGTGAGGAACCACGAGAGGGATACGGAGGAGAGCGTAGACAGATCCGGGACCTGCTCTGCCAACTCCGGTAAACGCTCCCTGATCAGCTCCTCAAACACCGACTGGTCCACCTGAGCTCCTGCAGGGTAAAAAGGGGGGTCAAGCAACAATTTAAAATACTGTATTCATCCCAGAGGGAAATTTGGGAAAAAGGCAACAAGTAGTGGGCTTGTGGGTGGGGAAGGAGGGAAGCTCTAAATATGACAACAAAATATATTTTCATCTTCCTCAAAATCTAGTTTGTGACATGTTGCCAATCCCCTGGACAGAAAAATCCTGAAATGTAGCAAAAATGTAAAACACTAATTTAATCATTTATTTGTGCATTTAAATAAAAATAGCATCAAATAATATTAAAACAAAGAAATGACTATATAGCTCTTTATAGGACGACTTTAATGTTGTGGGCCAAATTTAAACAATTCTACATCCAGGAGCAATTTCACGCAGGGATGTGCTGTGGTTTACCACCTCTGGGAAAACGTTGTTACAAAGTCACTGAGTGGTTGGAAATGACCAACATCTGCAGGGAAGGTGTCTGTTAAAGGTGCAAATCTGGACACACTTCTGAGTGTATAGGTACAGAAGTGTCTCCACCTTTTATTGGTCAGTGAGTGCACCTGACCTGAAGAGCCAACAAAAACACTACTTTTCAAAGTACAAGTTGTTACTGAAGGAGGAAAACTCAAAGCAATGTTCAGTATCAGCGGCATTTAAAATAAAGTCAGATGAAGAACGAAATTGTGTTTTAAAAGGAGCCTGTGTTTTCTCCAGGGGTGAGTCGGTTTACTCATTCAAGATGCTGCTTTTAAAGAGGGAGTTGAACTTTAGCAGATAACAGGAAGGCTGAAAGTGTTACAGCAAAGTTGCTCCATGTCTTTACCTATCATGGAACTGGCTGGATTGGGAAATGCTGGCAGCCTTTTAAGATGCTTAACAGCTTGATTCTGGAATATCACGTTCTAAATACCAAACATTCCCAGATCCAGCTTCTTTATTGGTGCAGGGGTTCATCACTGGATGATTTACTGGACGTGTGAGGGGATCATTGGTGTGGGAGTCAATGGTTATAAGACATTTACAGGCATCAAGGGGATTTTTAAAGAGTTTTGTGGGTTTTTTTTTTAACCCAGACAATGCCAGACTGTTCTAAACTAGCTTTAGGATCATTGCTTTAAAGGCATGTGGTCGGGATGCAGGTCCTACAATTATTCTTATCAAAAACACTTGCTGTTTAATCAGAATTAATATAACATAAACAGAGCCATCATCATGGAGTCTGGTTGTGTGTTATCTTTGTCATTTTGTACTTTTTGTACATTTTAGCACGAAAATTGCTGGGTAAAAAATAGAGCTGCATGCCACAAGTTTCACCATGTGTTAGGAATAACCTTTCTTATTATTACTTATAGATGAGCTTTCACACACACACACACACACACACACACACACACACCATGATGATAAAGTATAAATTCTGATGTTTTCACTTTTGTTAAGATGTGGATAAGAATCCTCATTGACGTACATTACAAGGACAAATGACCTACGGTTTTTACATAAAGTTTAGTACATTGGGTTTGATTGTGGAACAGTCTGCAACCAGGTTGATTAGAATGCTGCAGCAACACTTAGATTGAGGATTAGACACCTGCTATTACACACTCTATCCGATTGACACCACAATGGTGATACATAGTCTACTGATAAACACTGAGGGAGTCAACCCGTACCTGCGCTGGGGACATTTTGTACCCACCTTGAAAACCGATGACTTAAAGAATTTTTCTATATTCTACTCAAAGTCTGCTGTGAGGGAAGTCATTATGAGACTGTAATACATTATACCAGCAGAAGATGCCTCGTAGATATTTTGATTTGATCAAGGGCTCCTAACCTGTCTTAAACTATGAGAGTCAACTAGCCCAAATGTGGATCTCAACCACAATAAATGGAAAACAGGTTTAATTGAAAAAAAAACTTCAGAATATGCGATCACATTAAAGTACAGTAGAGTTTTCATAAATCTTTTTCTCCATAATTCATCAAAATATTTAACTATGTAAGTGAAATAACCTGATATATAAGGGTTGAGTTTGTGGGGATGTAGTGTTTTGTTTATAGATGCAGCACATGGGTACAAAATAGGGCAATGAAATGATTAAGGGGAGAATTAATCTTGAGCCTTGACTTAACCTTCTGACTAAAAGAAGAGTGATGTAACAATAACAAACATACTGCTCATCTAACCTTTTCAATTCCCTCACTGCAACAAAATTGGTCAGTCAATCCAGTGAATGTCATTCCTTTTTAACTTTTTCTGCTAAAACGGGTTTAAAACAATCATTAATTACAGATTTGTTTTTAGCATATTTTGAAAAGCCAAAATGTCTGATAAGTGGATCTGTAAATGACAAAAAACCTGAAAATTTTAACTAAATTAAAAAGAAAAGGTCATTTAAGTTTTATATGTAAGAAAAGACTAATTATTTTTCGTTATGGTTCTGGCCACTAGATGGCAGCATCAGTGTGCTACCGGCAGTGTTTGTCAGAATCACCTTTAATGCCAAGTTTGTACAGACAAACGAGGAATTTGACTCTGGTACACTTTGCTCTCAATAACAAAGAATATCTTTTCTGAAATGTACATATTTACAATGGACTATAACGTGAGATCGGTCCAAGTATGCATGGTGTCTTTCTGGACTGTCTAGTGTTCATCAGAGAAACAGCCTGGAGGAAGAAACTGTCTCTGTGGCAGCTGGTTTTAGAAGACAGCACTCTATAGTTCCAACCTGAGGGCAGAAGCCTAAACAGTTTCTGTGCAGGGTGTGTGGGGTCTGCAGAGATTTTGGCTGCCCTTTTCCTGACCCTATATCTGTATAGGTCCTGGATAGAGGGAAGGTCAACCCTGATGATTCTATCTGCAGACCTGATTGTTCATTGCAGTCTGGACCTGTCCTGTTTTGTGGATGAGCCAAACCACACTGAGATGGACGAAGACAGGACAGACTGAATTATGGCCGTGTAGAAGATGACCAGCAGCTCCTGTGGAACGTTGTACTTCATGAGTTGTAAAGTCTCTGCTGAGCCTTCTTCCGAACATTGTCTATGTGTGAAGACCATCTCAGGTCTCGAGAAATGGTGGTTCCTAGGAACCAGAAGTGGTCAACAGCAGACACAGTGTTGTTGAGGATGGTGAGGGGGTTGTGGGGGTGATGTTCTCCGAAAGCCCACCATCATCTCCACAGTCTTGAGTTGGTTAAGTTCAGGGGGTTCTGACCACACCAGCATACCAGCTGATCCACCTCCTGTATGCAGACTCATCACTGTCCTGGATGTCTCCAATAACAGTGGTGTCATCTGCAAACTTCAGGAGTTTCACAGACGGTTCCGCTAAGGGGCAGTCATTTGTGTACAGGGAGAAGAGGAGTGGGGAGAGAACACCCCAGACTGTTGCTGACTGTTCAGCACCATATTCTGTGTTTTAGATCCAGACTTTAGAACCAGTGATACAGATTTCATAAATTACACAGACAGGTTTATACTTAGATTAACTTGTTGTTGTTTTGTCTGAGATTTTACCTCAGGATAAAAATGACTCTACCTATTAATGTGCGTCTAATCTATGCCCCACAACAGATTCTCAAAAAACAATCACTGCTTTTAAGATGTAAGAAGCCTGCAAACATGGACATTAGAAGGGAGCGGAAATTGCTTCAAAAGCACCTGGCAGGACGAAAATAAACAGCCTCTAAAACGGAGGAAATAAGCCCTTCGTTTAAAGGCTAAAAAGAAGCTTATCTGGGCGCTTCTGGTGTCTGAGAAGCAACAGCTTAGAAAATAAAACCACAACAAAATAAACAGCTTGTAGGCTCAGACTCTTTGCTTTCGCTGGTCCTTTCCCTGAGTCCCTTACCAATGACCCTGCGGTTGAAGTAGTCAGGCAGCATCCTCTCACATACAGCCACCAGCAGCCAGAAAGCTTCTTCTTCTTTGGCATACAGCAGCAGGACAGACGCCAGGATGTTCATAGACTACACAGGAGGAGCCAAAGAAGAAAAAAATACACAAAAGTCAGAAGCTGGAGCAAGAAATTGATTGACAGACATAGGGTAGCCCACAATTGTGACGCGAAAGGATAAAGATAAACTTTTAAAAGTTTTTAACAAAAAAAACCTGAAAAAATTTATTGAGCCCCATTTGCTTTAATGCCCCTGAATAAAAGGCAATTGCCTTCGTTATAGTAAACAGACTTCACCTGGGTGTAATTTATTCTCAGTATAAATGCAGCTGTTCTCTGAAGGCCTCAGAGGTTTCTTACACAACATTAGTGAACAATTAGCATTATGAAGACCCAGGAACACGGCAGACAGGGCAGCTATGAGGAGGTTCTGAATATGTTAACGGGCAACTATAACTGTTAACGGGCAACTGAAAGGCAACTATAAGTTGCCTTTCATGAAAAAGTCCCATTTCTAGTTTGCCAGAAGCCATGTAGGGGGCAGAGCAAACATTTAAAACAAGGTGCTCTGGTAAGAAGAACCAAAACTAAACTTTTTGGACTTAGTGGAAAATGCTTTTTGTGGAGGTAAACTAACACTGAAGGTCATCCTAAATACACCATTCCTATAGTGAAACACGGTGGTGGTAGCGTCATGCTGTGATAGTGATTTTCTGAAGCTAGGACACAGAGGCTGGTGAGAGTTAATGGGAAAATGGATGGAGCTAAATACCAGACCACCCTGGACCAAAACCTCTTAGGGTTTCAAAAAGATCTGGGAGAGGGGTGGAGGTTCACCTTTCAGCGGGATAATAACCCTAATTTTGTAAAGAAGAATGAGCAAAATACTTCAGTCTCTTAATGAGAAAACCTAGTATAGGATGATATAATGTATGCGTGGTTCAATAAAACATTGACTCAGAAGAGATTAATTGTTTAACAGTTCTCTGTGAGAAGTTCAAAGCTTGGGATATTCTCCACACCTCAATCCCTGACCTGATCTGAGGCCTTCACACAATGACTGCATTTACACTGAGATTTATGTACACTCAGCTGGGCTAACTCTACGTAGAACTACAAAGTACAACTACTTTGTGTTGGTCTATCGCATAAAATCCCACGTCAACACAGAGATGTTTGTTGTGTCAAAATTTGAAAATGTTCAAGGTGTATTAAGACTTTTGCATAGCTCCGTATGCTGAAATGATGTTTAATATACCGTGTATGTTAACATCATTAAAATCTTTGACCTGACAGTATCCAATCTTTGGGTTGCGGTGAGCGTAGGCAGTGAGGACTCGTCTGAGCGCGGCTATGCCAGTGGGGTTTTGGAAAGCCGGGTGGTCCGGCAGCGAACGGTGCAGGTCACGCTCTATCTCATCTGTAGCCAGGTTGCTGTGGCCCATCGACTTCTGCACCAGGCTGGCATAGTAGCCTTGGTGGGACTCCAGCTCAGAGCATGCATCTGCACAAAACAGACGCAGAAACAAGAAAACAATGCTTACGACCAAGAGGTTATATGTCAAGCTTCACTGGACTTGTGAAAGAAGTGAAAGATACAGTTGTGCATGTTCTAACATGTATGTTTAGGCTTCTGAACCGAACCAAGCTGAGCTGAAAAAGTGGACAAACAAATCTGAGAAATACTACATAAACTGTTCATTAGAATTCCAGCTGTATGACAGGTACTTCTACTCAGTGCCAGTTTCTTTTTTTGGGCCAACAACCAGTTCACCTTCACCACTGGCTGAGACCAGTTTAATACCTTGAAGGGAGACTGAACACAGGAACTGACAACAGATCAAAATAAACCTGCAGACATTAGTTCTGGCTGAAAAGGTTCCGAAGCTGATAGACAGAAGAGGATGTGAAGGTATCTGCACTTCTCTCTGTGTGCGGCCCTGCTCATCATAAAATGTTTTTTCATTACATAAAACTTTATTGGAGTCCCAAACTGTTCTCACAATGGCTGTTAATCCAAGCACTGATTCTTAAAACAGCTCGTTTATATAAAGGAAATTCCTAAAAGGAATGCAGGCATAAACACAATGTTTGTGCCACAAAGGGGGGGAATAGCTAAACTCTCCAGGCACTCTAACTTGAACTCTGTGCTTTGGACATATGGCAAGCGGGACTGCAGGATGAACATGTGGGACAAGTACCTTATACCTACTGTTAAGTATGGTAGAGGATCTGTGATGCTGTGGGCCTGTTACTCCTCAAAATTACCTCAGACACTTATTTGAAATACCAGGCAATTTAAAATAACTGTCTGGTCTAAAGAAGACTGCAAATAAGTCATCATTAGATCTTGGAGCAGAATAATGATCCAGAACATCTCAGAAATAGCTAAGTAGAAAACACAAATATTTCCCCATCGCAGTCCTTAAAACGGACACTGTGAAAATAAATGTGATGAAAGGTTTGGCCTTTTTCAAATGTTTCAGCATCAGATGATGCTACTACAATAAAAGCCCAACTTATTTTAAGATTCTTACACGTCTTTACGAGAGGTACAGATATCTCAGTGTTACGGACTTGTTTGTGCACAAAGTCCACAGTCTTCCCTCCAGTTTGTTTTCAGCTTCCTCTTACCAGAAAACGTCATCCACAGCTCCCCTCGCAGTGAATCTGGGATCCCCATAGCAACCAGCCTTTGGATCTTCTCAGTGCGAAACATGTGAACGCCGCGGCCAAACTCTGTGAAATGGTCCTCCCACAGTCGCTGCTTCACCAGCTCCGTGCTCTGGCATAAATAAACCGATATTCTTACAAACAAAAGTGCCTCAGGTATTAAAAGGGGCAAAAATCTCAGAAACACTTGAGAAAGAAGGAGCATTTTTCTTCTTCTCTCACCTTGTTCTCATTGTTTCCTGGCTGGCTATGGTGGAACGCTGTCATGAGAGCTTCGCTATTGATGGTGTTACGGAAGACCTGCTCCTCCACCTCCTCTTTATCAGAGAAGCCAGTGTCATAGTAAAAGGTGTAGTAGGGTGTTGGGGAGGTCTGATGGAGGAAATACAGTTAGGTCCTGAGTTTGGGTTATTTTAGCATCAAAAAGTTCAAGCCTTTATTTCAGAACACAGTTGTTTTCAATAGGTTCGAATTTTTTGACAAATAATAAACCCTCACTTTTACCATTTACTGTGTGTCCCAGAGGTAAGTAAAAGCAACTCAAGCTAAAGAAATCCAGTAATAAAGAGGCTCCTTTGAGGCCAAAAAACTTGAAACTCTGGGTTTAAATTCTTATGGCATCTCTTGACATCTCTTTTTGTTGTTTATGTTACTGAAAATAAGCTGCTTGAAAAACTAACTGGGTGTTGTTAAAGTGAAACTGACAAATAGAGCAGCAAAGAAAGGGAAGTCTGTGTTCTAAAATTACATCTCCATAAAACACTTAACTTCCTCACATCCGAGTATATGAAAAGAAGCTTTAATGCATGCAAACTGTCATCAGGGCTTAAGTATCTATAAAAGTCATGCACTCCACATGCATTTATTAGAAACCGCTCAGTTGCTTATAAAGACAAACAGTGAATCAGCCGATCACATGGCAGCACCACAATGCATTTAGACATGACGATTATTTGCTGAAGATCAAACTGAGCATCAATAAAAGGGAAAGAAATGTGGGTGAAGTAACTGGATCCATTGTGCTGCATATCAAAGGTTGCATGTCAATATGGACCAAAATCTGAAGAATGACTCCTTGTTGAGTCTATGCCACAAATAATCAGGGCAGTTCTGAGGGCAAAAGGTGGTCAAACTTAGTACTAGCAAGTTTCCCAATTAAAGTAGACAATTGGTGTACAGAAGAAGTATATTTATAGTTTTACAATCTGCCTACATCTGTAAAAAATATATACTTTTGTGTGTGCTCACAATAACATTAAAGTATGTGTCATCTCATTGAACTTTTCATTTAAGACTCTTGATGATTAGGGGTGCTACAATATTTCTCGCCAAAGCGAAGTCTGTCTTGTTTATGTTTATGGATTTGGCCGCTGGGTATCATCAGAATAGCAGTGACATGAGAAGCCATGTGATTAGATGATCTGGTGCAGTGAAGTGATGTATATGGCAAAGAGAGGAGGTCCCAGAACTGAGCCTTGGGAGAACCCTGAGACGAGACGCTGCACTGTAGAGTTGTGACCAGGGTAGGACACGCTACATGGTGGACCCCTGAGGTACAATTGAAACCAGGAAGTGTTATCCAGTTGCTGTCAGAATGTTCTTTTGTCTAGTGAATTAAGTGTTAGCTATTATGAGTCCTGGATATGAAGTTGAGTAACGTACACCCTGTACGTGTGTTAGAGACTCTTATTTTGAAGGAAGAAAGGCAGTAGCTCTCCAGTTGCCTTGTGTTGACACAGACGACTAATAAAGACCACTACATGGGCGAGAGCTGCCAACACTGAAGAAGGATATAGCATTGTAGCATCTTACACATGACATATAAATAACTTGTAAGCATCCTAAGAATCTCATGACTGACTAACTATCAGCCACTAATAATGCTAAAGTTAACGCTTGCATTGGAGCTTCCTATTCACATTAAACCAAAAGGACTTCACTGTTCTGGGCTGATCAACCTTTCAACCCTTAGACTGATCAAACCCTAACTGGATAATTCTACACTGAGCAGAGATTCTTTAGTTTGAAATTTATGAAACATTTATTGTAGATTTGAAAACACAAAAAGGCAACATTTTACTGTGTTTTTGGAGTTCAGGCATCTAGCAATCAGCTATAAAATGCAATTTGTGAAAAAAGTGAACCTAGACTGGGTAATTCTGCACTGATTATAGTTTCTGTAAAAAAACACTGTGATTTGTAAAATGTTTGAGAAAACAAAAAAGGAATTCTTAGTTTTCCCCTAAAATATTTCTGAAATCTCATCTTGGCCCGTTCCCGTGAGCCTAATATGCATCGTCCTGCCTCGTCAGCTGAGTGTATCTTTACATCCCTACTGATGATTCATTCCACACTTTCACATCATGTGAAACACCTTTCTGAACTTTCATGTCTGCTTCTGCACTTTCATGACATCTTTAATGTGGTCTTTGATGCATAGTGAGCAACAAGACCAAATTTAAGAGAATACATTTCAAGTTAAAAGCAATATTCCTTATTTTCACTCTCGGAACATATACTGCTTTCCCAATAAAATCTGCCCTTGCAGTAAAACGATGTCTTGGATGTTAACACATATGCTCTGCTCTACCTCAGAACTACGTTTCCGCAATTAGATTGAATGCCTCTTGGACAAATATATGTGCTCCTGCTCTAATCCTTCTCACGTTCACACCTCCTGTTTTTGCGACTAAAAGCTGCACTCTCAGCTATGTTCTCTCTGCTTGAGAATCTCTCCTGGGTAACCTCCATGAACACAACAGGAAAGCCCCAAAGAAGGGAGTGACTTTAAAGCCACGCTGTCATTTTATTTCCTACAACTGGTGTCAGGTCGATTTACAACTTCAAGAAGGAGCAAGGTAAATCTGCACGCAGAAAAAAAGGATGTGCGAATGCAGGTTTTACCTCCATTGAGAACGTTAAAGCATTAGAGCAGAATTCATTGGTAGCAGAAGATATTTGTGCACGAGGCATTCAATCTGAGCACAAGACCAAAAAGGGAGCAGAGTGCAGTTTCTCACAAAAGTAAGTACATCCCTTACATTTTTGTAAATCTTTTATTATAACTTTCCATGTGACAACACTGAAGATATGACACTCTGATACAATATAAAGTAATCAGTGTACAGCTTGTATAACAGTGTAAACTGTACCCTCAAAATTCCTCAACACAGTCAATGTCTAACAAAAATGAGTACACCCTTAAATGTTGAAATTGTGCCCAAAGTGTCAATATTTTGTGTGGCCTCCATTATTTTCGGGCACTGCCTTCACTCTCTTGGGCATGGAGTTCACTAGAGCCCTAATAAGTTTATATTCAAAAGACGACCCCAGGATATGATGCTGAACACGTGCACTTAACCTCTTTGGTCCACCATGGCAAGGCCTGTTCTGACTGGAACCTGTCGTGTTAACTGCTGTATGGTCTTGGCCACCGTGCCGCAGCTCAGCTTCAAGGTGTTGGCAATCTTCTAATAGCCTCGGCCATCTTTATGTAGAGCAGCAATTATTACTTTTTTTTTCAGATCCTCAGAGATGAGGTGCCATGTTGAACTTCCAGTGACCAGTATGAGAGAGTGCGAGAGCGATAACACCAAATTTAACACACCTTTTCCCCATTCACACTTGAGACCCTGTAACAGTAACGGGTCACATGACACCAGGGAGGGAATACTGCTACGTGGGGAGAATTTTGACGTTTTCACTTAGGGGTGTACTCACTTTTGCTGCCAGCGGTTTAGACATAAAGGGCTGTGTGTTGAGTTATTTTGAGGGGACACCAAATTTACTCTGTTATACAAGCTGGACACTGACTATTTTACATTGTATCAAAGTGTCATAACAGCTATTTACAAAAATGTAAGGGATGTACTCACTTTTGTGAGATACTGTATATTTGAAAACAAGCCAGGTTTTTTTTTCCACTGTGATTGTAAATGTTTTGAGCGAGATCAATACATCAATGTGTGTCAAGTGTGACAATTAACTCCCTTAAATTGAAAACTAGGAATCCTATTTTATATACAGTTTTTTAATGTCTAGTGTGTTTACTGCTGACATCAGAGTGGCTTAGTTGATCTGTTTAACACAGTCTATGGTGAGGACATCTTCCGCTGAGCATGTTTCAAGTACTACTGCTGAAGTCAGAATACTTCATGAAATATTTCTATGGTCTATGTCTAGGTATTGCAGATTCACACACTTTGTGATAATACCTCATTATATACATCCAGAGCTAAAACCTGAGCAAGATGAGATGCAGATGCTAAGCTTGCAATGTTAGCAGAAAACTTACAACATGAAAAAATGAAGGACATCTAAATCACTGCTGACAATCTCACCACGCTCCTTCTGCTGTCCTTCTTATTGCGGAACACAGAGTGTTTCCACTGCAGAGCTCGGAGTCTGGAGTTCATGCTCTCCACCAGCTCGTCTCTTTCCTGCAGGTCTATCAGCTGGAAGGCCTTTTTGGTCCGCATGCTCACGATTACTGGGTTGGGAAGGGGGCTGGTGCTCTCTGCTTTTTCTATGGACAAAACCTAAAGGAAAAGTTGAGGCAAAACGAGATCAGTTTCTCCACACAGAACGTAAAACAATGGTGTAGACTTCTTCATTTCCCATCAGCAAAGTGCAATAGTAAAAGAAAAAGGTTGAGACTGCATATGGTTAAGATAATTATCTTGTTTTTAATTACATGGCTCAAACTGATCCCTAAAACATGTATTATTGTTTGAAAAGAGGTCATACACTCTAATATTTCGTTGGACCACCTTTAGCTTTGATTACGGCACGCATTCGCTGTGGCATTGTTTCTATAAGCTCCTGCAATGTCTCAAGATTTATTTCCACCCAGTGTTGCATTAATTTTTTTACCAGGATCTTGCATTGATGATGGTAGAGTCTGACCGCTGCGCAAAACCTTCTCCAGCACGTCCCAAAGATTCTCAATGGGGTTAAGGTCTGGACTCTGTGGTGGCCAATCCATGTGTGAGAATGATGTCTCATGCTCCCTGAACCACTCCTTCACAATTCCAGCCCGATGAATCCTGGCATTGTCATCTTGGAATATGCCCGTGCCATCAGGGAAAAAAAAATCCATTGATGGAATAACCTGGTCATTCAGTATATTCAGGTAGTCAGCTGACCTCATTCTTTGAACACATACTGTTGCTGAACCCAGACCTGACCAACTGGAGCAACCCCAGATCATAGCACTGCCCCCAGAGGCTTGTACAGTAGACACTAGGCATGATGGGTGCATCACTTCACCTGCCTCTCTTCTTACGCTGATGCGCCCATCACTCTGGAACAGGGTAAATCTGGACTCATCAGACCATATGACCTTCTTCCATTGCTCCGGAGTCCAATCTTTATGCTCCCTAGCAAATTGAAGTCTTTTTTCCCGATTAGCCTCACTGATTAGTGGTTTTCTTAAGGCTAGACAACTGTTCAGTCCCAATCCTTTGAGTTCCCTTCACATTGTGCGAGTGGAAATGCTCTTCCTTTCACTATTAAAACATAGCCCAGAGTTCTACTGTTGTTTTTCTTCGATTTGATTTCACCAAACGATTAAGTGATCGCCCGTCACGATCATTCAGGATTTTTTTCCAGCCACATTTCTTCCTTGAAGACGATGAGTCCCCACTATCCTTCCAGTTTTTAATAATGCGTTGATGTTCAGGAATACCAGAGAAAATAGAGAATGTGTTGAGAAACAGAGGATATCAGAAGGGTGGAGGTGATTAGACTGTTCTGAAGGCAACGTATTTATAAAAAAACAGGAAATGAGGAAATAAACCACATTGGTGGCAAAAGGAAAAAAATGCATGATAACATAACCACGGTGAAAGCAGAGACTGAACACTGACTGATAATTTCCAGTATAATGACAAGCTAGGCAAGCTGGTAGCTACAAGACTGTTGTGAAATTATTAAATTGACCATAGGTCTTTTCAGATTAAATCAACTGAAACTGTAACCCAATAAGCCCACGTTTAATTATTAATGATGTAGAATAAAGATAAAGTTTGATGCAACAGAAGTGCTCAGTATTTACCAACTTCCAGTTCCTTAAACTGTCAGTGTTCAGATTTCTTTGCATGTAATTTAACGCTTATATGTTTCTTTCTGTAAAAAACAGTAAGGTGTAAGCTGGCAAACTTTATCAACCACATCAAGGTTCTGCCTGTTACTCTTTAACCAGCAACTGGCAAATTAAACACAAAGTGTGCTGAAAATAAACTTCTCACCTAAACACGGTTTTGTATAGATAAAAATGTCTCTGCCCAGAGGTGCAGCTGTTTGAAAAAATTACACTCCCAGGGTTTTATTCCAGATGAGCTGGAAGAAAGGAAAGCAGACAAACCCCGAAAATATTCCTCAATACTTATTTAGTTCAGTCATGATTGATTGTGTCACACTGAGTGGACCCATTAGTGGATTTACATTTTAAAGCCTTAACTTAGAGAAGAACAGAGGAGGCCGAACCGATGATTGACCAGCTGGAAACTCAAAAGTCTGATATTCTTCTGGCCAATAAACGCCAGCATTCCCAACAGGTCCAGCTAACATCAACACTGTATATTCACTAGACCTCCAAATGGCACAGTCGGCTACAACAAACCTGTTACCACACAGGAAGTCTTACTTTAACATCAACTGTGTGTGTCTGTCTGGTGCATTTTTGGTTAAAAGATCATAGATATGGCTGTACTCAGTTAATAGTAGCGTTACTTCAAAATAATACTATTTAAGTAGAAGTGATAAAGTATGATGCAGTAAAAATATTCCCAAATGTAATAAATTATGAAAAATGCATTTTCTGACTAAGGAACAAGTTAGGGTACCTTAGCCCTAATATGTAGTGAGTTAAGTAATGTTCTTCAATTCCAAAGGCTCATGTATTTCACCAAAAACGATTCAAAACAATAAAAACATTACCAGCAATGTGTGACAACTAAAGGTGATACATAAAGTTTATATAGAAAAGCTATGGATATTCTCAGTGCTTGGCAGGATGGTAATGGCCTTTGACTTTTGTTTTCACTTTAAAACATGTGAAATTAGATTTCATCTACATGAAAATGATCATTCATTAACAGGTTAAATCAACTGGAGTATTTTCAGCTTCCTTTAAAACAGAAAACCAGATTCCCTTTGCAGTGATAAGATGTTCTTCCTGCAACCGACGTTGACGGCATACCACACTTCTTCACTTCTGAGCAAATGGGGAAGTTGCTGTAATAAAAGAGTAAAACCAACAAACTACAATAGTTGTAAATATATTGTTTCTTAACTATGTTTTGTTTGGTGATTGAAAAATAATCTTGTTTTAGAAAATTAGAAATACAAGCAAAGTAGATTACCTACAATAGTTTAGGTGTTAATGTATTTTATTGTTTTATAGTTTTTTTTTTTATTTAACTATGACTGGAATCAATGAAGATTTAAAAAGTCAGACATTGCGGCTACGGCTATTATTATTATGTTTTAACAGCCGGAATCAATAAAGATTTCAAAAGTAAAAAAAAAAGTGACATACCATCCTGGTACAGGAAATAGCGACCCTTCATTTCCGGAGAGCAATGGTACCATTTCCAAATATGGTATGGGTACCGAAACACGGTACCGTTTGACTTTAACATGAAACAGTACTCGGTAGTACAGACGGAATTCGGTCAGTATCTATAAAAGCTCCGCATTCAGTACCCATCCCTTCATGTGCTATTGATGTAGAAATTTTAGGAATTTTAAGTGGGAATGTGGAGGTGGGCTCCTAATTTAACCCTCCCCAAAAATGGCATTTTTGTTATTAGATTTTACAGGAAATTTTAAAAGGTACCTTAAAAGGTATTTTTTAAATGTTTTTCTTTCTATCATTTAAATTTCTGTGTATTGTTAAAATGCTATTAAATATCTGTAAGTCAAAGGTAGTCCTATAATCATTCATAATTAAGCTCCATTTATTACCAACCTGATTTTACTGTTTGACTCACTACATTAAACTAATCCTCTGAAGAAGAAGAAGAAAAAGCAGAAGGAGCAGGAGGAGGAGAAGCAGCAGCAGCAGCAGGAGGAGAAGCAGAAGAATTCTGTACCTCAGAGAGGGGGATGAGCAGAATGCAGCTGCCTTCCTCTCTGCTGGAGAAACACAGATAGCTGTCAGTGGTGTAGAGTGTCCCGGCTGTATGGGAGCGGCTGTGCGGCGTCCACACCGAGCACGAGGCCACCTCGTAGAGCTTCTCTGAACGGGGCAGACGAAACAAAGCCAACACGTACTCTCTGATTGCCTGTTCCTCTAAGATCCTGAGGGACAAGATGGTTACAGAGAGGCAGCCCAAGAATTAGCACTGAATCAATTTAATGTTTTCCTGATTTTAGCCACATTATTGATAAATAGAAATAAACTGTCAAGGAAGCTTTTTCTTTATTGTTGTAATAAAACAATGTTTGAGTACATTTGCCAGGCTGGGTGTCAGTAAGTAACTGTTTATGTTCTTAGAAGCCTTGATAAAGTTGTTATACTTTCTTTTTGTGTTTCAAATGCACTGCTCCCCGCTTAGCATGTGTGCATAACTAAAAACTCATATTCATGTGCTAAAATGTCATATTCTGAATGACTAATTAATGACTAAGGCTACAGTTAAGAAAGTAAAAAGGATTTAATTTGAAGAGTACAAAAACAATGGAGAGAATGTACCTTTAATAATTCAACAACAGTTATTATTTTATAACTGAATGACAAAATCTAAGAGACCAGATAAATGAATGATATTTTAGAATAATCAAACTTGTTTGATTCAAATCAGAATTGTTAATCCTGAATAGCGAGCTATGATGCTAGAAGTGCTACAAGTATCGAATGCGCTGTTGTTTCAATGCATTTTAACATTTTTCTATAGCAAGTTAAGTTCTTAGTTCCTGTTTTCTCTTTCTGTTTGCTGTCTTTGTGATCTGCAGCTGGTTTAATTTCTTCTTTCAGTTTTCATTTTATGCATGCTAAAATAGAAATCATTGAACCCTATTAACAATTCAGATTTCTTAAAGAATATCGTAACAATAACACAGCTTGACAACAGTAAAATGGTACTTAGGCACCAACAAGGTGATTCCCAAAGAGCTACTAAAGCTTCATGAGAATGAACATGATCTTCTGATACTCTTAATAATGTTAGTGCGATATATTTGAGTGCTGGAAGCACAGAAAATTTAAACATGTAAAGAAGAAACATTAATGCCAGAAGATGCAGTCCTGGTAAACAAATAAAGCACCAAAAAAAGCACAAAGAATGTGGCTGGTGACCATTTGAATCTGCCGTAAATGTATGCTTGACGGGCTCTGATTGGGCATCAGAAACTAAAAATCAGGGTCGTATTCACAAAGATCCTCAGAGTCCTCTCAGTGAGCTCCTATCTTAGCCAAAAAATTACTGCCAAGGACTCGTAGCTGAAGAGTGATTCAGTTCGCTGCTGAGAGCGAGTCTGAGCGAGGAGACGACAGAGATTTCCATCTTTGTGAGGAGTTGTGGCTGACACCATTACTAGGTGTGACTGCCTTGTAAGAGCTGTGATTGGTTGTTGCAAAAGACAAAAACAAATGCGTTTCTAGTAATCAATGGAGAGAAATTAAAGAATAATTGAATTTAGACTGGATTCAGAAATGTGTAAATCATGATAATGAATTAGCAAAATTAAATTATTTCATTGTCACACAGCATCAAAATGTTTAAACGTAGCTTATCTACATCTACATCTCATTATTTTGATTTGCTTATTATCATGTTTACTTGCCATGCTGGTCGTTTTCATACTGCATTTCATATTAATTAATTTCATATTAATATTAAAATTCAGCATTTTACAGTGATCTCCTTCTTGTATAATGAGGTTTAGTTTGGTAAAATGACCGAAACAAAACGGAGAAAAAAAGGTGGAGAAAACTGAACTGAACTGAAGAGAGGAGTATTAAAAGGTAGATTTGGTCCTGGGATCACCGTGCGAACAATCAGGCATTCCCAGCAGATCAATGCTTCGTTCCCTCTGCTTTCAGCACCAGCCTGGAATGTGAGCAGCTCTGGTTCCTGCTGCCATCAGAAGCTAGAGAGGAGATAGCGACACACCAGAGAACTTCTCCACAGACGGGGAGCGTTGTAGACGACCATTTAGACTTAGGCTGCTGACATCATCATGAACAATACAGCAAATACTTCACCTGATTTACATCTTCCTTCTATGTATATAGTGCTTAGATTATTGTACTGTATCTTGTCCTCAGTTTATATGCATGTATACATATAACATTTTTCAGGTTTTTTCAAGTTTTATCAAATTTGTATTTTTTGAAAGCATTTTACAGTCTGTAAATATTTAAATAATTCTGTTTGTAATTTTGTTCAATTTTTATCCATGGTTATTTGTTTCTATTATTTATTTATCGTTCCTAATATTACCTTACTAGAGGTGCACTTTTAATCTGTTCTACCCCTGAAACTATTATTAATGTTATCTCTATATTAATAATGGTATGATTGTTATAGAAGTTTATGTGCTGATTTACTGAAATGTTAAGGGGGTGGATCCCTGCACGTTCGAGCCGGTAGTATTTTATTAGTTCACTGTTGTTCATGAATATCGCTCCTTTCTCTCGGTCTTTCCACCATCTTCTCTGCTTAAGACACTCTTAGGCTCAATAAAAGTCCTCCTCACTACTCTTAACATCTCCTCACCTTAGGAGCTCTCTTAAGGCCTAAGATGCTTCATGAATAATTTTTGTCTTAACGAGGGAAAACCCTAACCCTAAGAAATATCTTAGAATTTCTCGAATTCTAAGATTTCTAAGAATTCGAGAAATTCTAAGATTTTTCTTAGAACGCCGTCACTAGGAGCTACTTTTAGTCTTAGGATTCTTTGTGAATACGGACCCTGATCCTTTCCTATCAGTGAGTATGTGCTAACAGGTCACCCTGACAACACTCTGGTAGGGATGCTGGTACTGAAGAAGGACGGCTCATATTTAGCCATTTCAATATCGCTGAGGTGTTTTAAGGTTAAGGTAGAAGATGTACACAGCTAAGTGTCTACCTACTCTATAGGACTAGTTCTAATGATTTAACAGGACTATCAGCAGCAGCCCTGACCTCTTGGTTATACGTGCTGTCTGCTGCAGCACGCGGTCCAGCTCCAGGCCTTCGCTGTCCAGCAGCCGCCTGAGGGTGATGTCAGCCAGCTGACCCATGACCCTGAAGGCCTCATCCAGGTTCAGGAACATGGAAAACTCCCTCTGCCGCTTTCGGGTGGTGACCCGGATAGCTTCAGTCATCAGAGAGGTGGAGACCCGCTCCAACCGTGTTACCTCTGCCCAAGGAATCACAAACTTCACTGGGGAAGGAAGGGAAGCATGAGGTATAGGAGAGGCAAAAGCAAGATTATATAAGCTGCATCAACATTTATGAGTATCAAAAGACAGATACAGTACTTTGCAAAGGCTGCAAGAAAACCACGTTTCGTGCATTTTATTGATATTTTGTGGTTTTGACCAGCAGTAAGTAATGCAAAATTGTGAGGATGGAAAATGACAAAAAGGTTTTCAAAATGTATTACAAATAAAAGTGTGGTCTGTGTGTATTCAGCTTGCTTTACTCTGATCCCCCTAAATAGAATTCAGTGCAGTCAATTTCCTTCAGAAGTGACCTAATTAGTAAATATAGTCTCACTGTGTGTAATTTAATTTAAGTATAAATCTAGCTGTTCTGTAAAGTCCTTAGAGAACATTATGTGAAGCAGCATCATGAAGACCAAGAAACACGGCACTAATGTCAGGAAGAAATCTGTAGAGTACTGCTGAAGCCATCATCTAAAACTGGGAAGAGTATGGCACAAACCTACCACATCATGGCAAAAAAGAAGAAGGTGCTCTGGTCAGATGGGAGCTAACTGGACCTTTTTGGACTAGTTATAAAAAGCTGTGTTGCAAGAAACTAAAGGTGCAAATCACCCTGAGCAACACCATCCCACATGGTGGTGCGCATCATTCTCTGGGGAGCCTCTTCTTAGCGGAGAAGTGGTTCAAAGATGATGAAAAGATAGATGGGATCAAAGGCACGTTAATCCTCGAAGAAAATCTATTGCAGGCTGCTAAATATATGATGTTCACCTTTAATCAGGACAACAACCCTAAACATACAGCCAGAGCTGCAAGGAAATGTTCTAGATTAAAGCATATTTGTGTGTGAGAATGGCCCAGTCAAAGTCCAGACCTGATTCCAATCCAGGATCTGTAGCAAGACCTGGAAATTGCTGTTCACAGATGTTCTCCATAAAATCGGTCTGAGCTTGAGCAATTTTAAAAAGAAGAATGGGATGTAGTTGTGCAAAGCTGGTTGAGACATATCCCAAAAGACTTGGAAAGGTGGAAATACGAAGCATTGACTCAGGGGGACTGAATACACATGCATGCCACACTTTTCAGATTTTTTATTTGTAAAAATGTTTTAAAGCCATGTCTCATTATTGTTCCACTCTGTTTGTGTTGGTCTATCGCAAAAATCCCACTAAAACATAATGACGTTTGTAGTTGCTACATTACAAAGTGTGAGAATGGTATAGAAGGCACTGCATTTCAGTGGATTAAATGTAGGCTTGTAAAATTACAGGGCCGTTTTTGATAGATTAGAGTTTGCCGTGGTTGAACCCAGTACTCCCACCCTTGACCATGCATACCTTCTTTTCCCAGCAGAAATGAGTAGAAGGCCATGTGGTTGACGCTGAGGTAGAGGAAGCCCTGCCGAGGCACCCGACCCTTCCAGCAGCAGCAGGAGTAGTAGGTCACCAGTTTCTCTGATGAAGGGAGGCTAAAGTGCAGCTCAAACTTCAGAAGGGCATCTCTGAACTTTCCTGGATTCTCCTCCTGAGCGGCCTGACGTCCTTGAACCTCCTCTGCGATAAGGCCCTGCACAGGACACCACTTCTGCTCAGTGCTTGAAGCAGGAGACTTAAGTTTGAAGTTTTTTTATGCATACATGGGCATGGTTCCAACCTTGACTTTTCCTTTGACGAAGTTGACAGCATCCTCTTTGTTCTCAAACACTGACAGGGAGTGAAGTAGGTTGTGGATCAGCCAGTCCCAGTGCTTGTTCACTTCCTGTATGGTGGCTCCTGTTGAACCAAAAGCCAGAAAAACACAACTTCAAAACTGAGACATAAGTTAAGCAACATAGCACACAAACAATATCTTCAAATGGCAATAGAAGCTAAGAGACAGGAACAGGTGAAAAAGTGGTGGTTCTACTCACCACTGGCAATGACCCAGCTGACCTGGGTGCCAGGAACCTGCAACAGGATGCGGAACGGCGTGACCCTGGCATTGGAGTCCAGCACTGTGTCCAGTGCCCCAACCAGGAGACCTGCAGAGATCACAAGAAGGAACATTAGTTTCCTGAATTAAAATGGAAATACTGGAAATCAGAGGTAAGTCTCAGCAACCTGTAATATTTATGTTGGTTTTAGCACAGATATGATTGGCCATCATGGGGTCGTAACAGACATCCTAAAGGAAAATTAAAGGATCTGAATAAAGACATAAAACATAATAAAAACCAATAACCTGATCTTTCATTGAGAAAGAAGTGCCAATGTAGCACACATAAATAATGAACACATGAAAAGAATAATGTGAATACAGTTTGGCCAAGCAGAGTTTTAACTTTAATATCATAGAGAATCTGAGGAGGGAGCTAAAGATTAGCCTCTTGGCAAGAAGCCCTTCAAACTTTAGCAAGTTATTTCTTTTTTTTTAATTGATATTCATTTTATGTTGTTTTATTATCTTTTAAGAGATCCATGTCATATTCTACAAGAATCAAACTTGGTTGGATCTAAAGAATTGTAAATTTTAATCTGCCATGGGAAACAGTGTCTGGAGTTTGTGCAAGTCGGTTAAAGCAAAGAGATTTTTATCGAAACTAAAGTTCGATTTATAATGTGTGTGTGTGTGTATGTGTTTGTGTGTGTGCATACATGTCTATCTAACATTGTGTGAAAAATCCCTGACGGAACACCAACACTGTGTGGACATTTTGCCTGGTCCACACAAGGACAAATAGGTTACTAATAAACTAGTACCAGCAAAAGCAGTAAGTAAAAGTTACCTATTCATTTTGTCATGGATTTATAAACGATTATTGTAGCATTTCCTTATAATACAAAGGTTGGATTAGATGTAAAAATAGCCACACAGAATCAAAGCTGCTACTTCAAATCCAAAGTTAGCTCCACAAACACCAAGCTCATTTAAAGGCAGAGGGGCTTTAGTATGTGATAAGTCAGGAAACGTATTATTCAGTGGACAATCATATTTGTGAGTCAGTTTTAATGTTTGCAGACTGTTTAAATGAAGCTCACTCTGAGGAGCTCCTTTCCCTCAGCAGATGTTCAGAAGATTAAAATATTCCCCTAAAGACAGATGAAGTGAAACGGTTTCATGGCTCTGAATTTTGAAAGTAGTGTTTGTACGCATACAGAAGCAATCATCAACAACTAAAACGCCTCTTTAGTATCTCAAAAGGCCACTACCATTAATTTCATCACACTAAGGCATAGTTAATCTACAAATGGTTGGAAACAACTGTTCTCCAATGATTGTTCCATATGTTTTCAGAAGAGAGCTTTGTTCTCACACTGTAGGTGTACTGGTGGTTTCTAGGGTCTCTAAAAACAGGATAGGAGGCTGGGTTTTTGGTTTCTGGCTCTACTTTTCCCCACATCATGATAAAGCCTCCACTACTTGATCTTTATCACATCGGCCACTAAAACCTTTATCTTAAGTAATGCAGACTAAACTGGAATCTCCTGAATTGGGTCTTTTGTCCAATAAAATGCTTTGAAATTACATCTGTTTTGAACAGGTGCCACATAAATCAGGGGTGTCCATATGCGGCCCATGAGCCCTTTAAGTTTGTGTGCGGCCTGCAACTGTAGTTAAAGAACGGTACAAACCTGAGTCGCCAACAAGTGTAACAGATGCAGATGGAAGCTTTTAAAAAACATTTTGGGGTAAGATTTTCACTGATGCGAGGTCTTTCAAACAGGATGACGACAAATTAAATCTTCAAAAAATAGGACATATTAAGTACAAATTCTAGTATTCATCTTTGATAAAAAACAGACTCTGTATACCCATTCACTAAACTTGGCTAAATATGCTTGAGGCGCATGGCGCAGGGGTAGAGCATGCAACCCATTTACGGAGGCTGAGTCTCATAGCAGCTGTCCCAGGTTCGGAAACCTGTGTTGCATGTCTACCCCCTTTCTTTACCCAACTTCCCATTTGCCAACTTTAAAAAAATAAAAAATAAATAAATAAAGGCCACTAGTGCCGGAAAAAAAAAAAAAATTGTGGCTAAATACAGCGAGAGTTCTCCAAGACAAAGCGACCCAGATACAGTTATTGTTGCTAGGATTACTGCAAATCTTTTCTAGAAGGAGAAAATAGAAACCAATCTACCAATTTAGGACATTTCTTTTCATAGGGAAGATTTGAGACTCAGCAAGAACTTTACAATAAATTCTATTCTGCCGTTTGCCACAAGCCAAAGCTAAGTTGTGGAGGAAGGTGTTCTGGTCAAATAAGATCAAACTCTATGCGTGGCAGAAAACAAACACTGTAAATCACACTGAACACATGATCCTCATAAAAAACATGGGGGTAGCAGCATCATGCTGTGGGACTGTTTTTTTTTCAGCGGGGACAACAAATCTGGAATCAGAGCTGATGTGAAGGAGGATGGAGATAAATACAGGGAAATCCTGGAAGGTCTGGAAAGATTCAAGACTGGGCTGGACGTTGACCTTACAGCAGGACCAAAACCTTAAACCTAAAACTAGAGCTACAATGAAATCATTTAAAGTACTTTTACATGTTTGAATGACCCAGTCAAAGCCTAGACCTAAATGTGTGGCAAGACATCAACTTCATGTTCACAGATCCTCCCTGTCCAAACTATCCGAGCTATTTTGCAAAGAAAAATGGGAGAAAATGTCCGCCTGTAGATGGCAAAGACACACCCTGAAAGATCTGTGGCTGTAACTGAGGCAAAGCATGGTACTACACAGTATTGACTCAGGAGGGTGGAATACAAATGCATGCCACACTTTCAGATTTTTTCTTAAAAAATAAATGAATAAATAAAATTTAAATACACAGTAAAATTTCATTCCACTTCACAATTACATGCTACCTAATGTTGATCAATTACATAAAACTCAAATGTTAGCTGCTTTAGTGTCTGCTGGTTGATTTCTCGTGGCTGAGTTTACTGCAGGCCTCTTTTTACATAAAAGCCAGACATCAGTCTGCAGTAAAGAGCTGCTAGACCATGGTTTAAAGTACCAAACTCCTTTATAAGACGCTGTGTCAGTATTCAGGATTGGTTTAAACTCTTTGTAGTCTATGAAATAAATTAAAGAGAAGGGCAAACGTTTTGTCCCCGTGAAGCTTGACTTGAATCTCTGAGAGCATTCTGAGATGTCTAAGGCAGCATTGTTGTGCCCACTCTGCAGCAGCTGCATTTCAAAACTATGACTGCACGCCATGAAGGTGAACAGATCTCTATCATTGTGTTTTCTGTTCCCCTTTATGGGCTGGTGTACTAAAAAAGGAAATTAAAACATCTAGACAGGACATGACAAAAGAAAAGCATTTGGCACTCTCAGAGTATAAATCTACACATTTAGAGGAGTTAGACTTTAAAACCTGCTAATTCATGCAGCCAGAATGCATGTACCCCTATGAAGGAATTTCTAATGTTGGCACACAAAACGTTGGACATAAAGACCTAGTCCTACTTTGTAATAATAAAATAAAACGCCTCAACAAAGTACCATGGTGTAAGCAATGTTTGCAGAACCTTTCGCAAGCAGAGTGTACAGTCCTTTCTAGTGGGTACTTCAGCCTCTCAGCAGAGTTTAAAGGACATCTTCAGATTTAACATCGAGCCTGAAGCTGCAGACCGGCCAGCCTGGCAACGCAAAACCATCTGTCACCCCAACCCCAGGAACGCTTTACTCTGGTAAAGCCTTGAGAAACGTACCACCATTCTGAACCGCAATCCTTAGAAGGTTCTGGGAAAACCTGAACATCAACAACCACATCTTTAAAAATCCAAATGTGTGTTTTTAATTTGACTGCATTGTATCGGAGAATAAAACTGAGGCTATCTGGTCAAAATCACAACACTTAAAAAACAAGTTCCTTTGGCTTCAAAGACGAAGAGAGTTGTCTAAGATCTATGGGCGTCGCAACTGTGGGGGGATGTGGGTGTTTTAACACCGACACTTTTCCTTATGAGATGGTTGAACACCCTCACTTTTCCCACAGCACCTCTCTTTCCTCGATATTGCGCTAGCTGTATTCCCCCTTCCTCTCCCACTCCCTCTCCTGTTGAAATCTGACATCAGCTGCTCCTTGGCTGCTGATTGGCTGTCCCGCCTTAAGTCCCGCCTGTCTTGTGCTTGTCTAGTTCAGTTGGTGCTGAGGAAACACCGCTAACGACACAGAAGTCGCTAATTGCTAACATATTGTTTCTCTGGACGTGCTAGCATATGATAGCCAGAAAAAGCAGCTTTTCTGTCATGTCCGTCAGACCCATGACACTGTCAAGCTTTTAATTGTTTTTTTTGTCACTTAGTATAATTAAGAAGCAGAAAAGAAAAAGGCAAGAGAATACTGACAACTTTTTCAAGAGAAATCCTGTAGGTGATATTACTGTAAAAAGCTAAAAGCCTATATAAATGAACAATTAAATATATTTTTTGGATTACGCTTTTTTCTGTAAACTGAGCCATAAAGTATTTAAATCATTTTGAGCCCACTCTTTATCACTGCACCCTTCTGGTTTAGGATAGGCAGTTGCAGGAGGCATCAGTTTGGTGGTGTGGGTTTGTTTTCACAGCTTTGAGAGTGAAACCCAGCAAAATTTCAGCATTCATACCCTTTGAACCTGTGGACATTTTCTTGTACTACAAGTATAAATGGTTTTCAAACATCTCAAAAGAGTGCATTTTTTCATTGTAATTACAGCAGCATATCTTTGCAACGTATGTCTCTACAAGTGTTGCACATTTAGAGACTGAAATTCTTGTCCATTGTTCTTTGCAAAACAGATCAAGCTCAGTCATGTTGGCCAGAAAAGCGCCTGTAAACAACTGGAATTTATTCAGGACTATCAGAGTAAAAGGGGCCTGAATACATACAGGCCACACCTTTTACGATTTTGATTTGTACAAATCTTCAAAACCTTGTAGCACTTTCCTTCTACTTCCCAATAACGTGCTAGTTTTGTATTTATCAAATAAAACCTCAATAAAATAATCTCAAATGTGTGGTTATAATGTGGCAAATTATGGAAAACCTCAACTGATACAAGTACTTTTGCAGGGGAATGTAGGAGTAACAAAATACACTTATTTTATACTAGTCCTTCTGCTTGCTGCTGGAACAGGAAAACCAAAGTGGAGGACATTGAAATAGTTAATCCTGAACAAGACAACGGCACTTGACCCTTTACCCTTCTTGCTAGGGGAACCACGGGAACAAACACATTTATAGTAAAGCCCAGCCAGGAAGTTCCCATTATTCTGTTTTATGAGAGAGAAAGAAAAACCTCTAAATGGGATTCTCCTCAAGGAGGAAGACAGAGCATAAAGAAGGCACTGTGGAACCGTGAGCCACTCACATGACTGTAGAAACTAGTTCCAGTGTGTCAGTACAGCCTGATGTACAGAAACCAATTACAGAAAGGAAACCATATACAGGAAACAGCAAACAGGCTGCATTGTAACTCGCAGCAGTGAGAAGCAGTTCGACAGCCTGCATCTGTAACCAACACCTGGTGAAAAAATTTGTTTTCATACCAAGACAGCAACATTTCCACCACACAGTAAGGCATTACAAACATGACCAAAGCCTCTTATTGTCTGAGACAGTAAATTACTGCTGGAAGTCAGTTTTCCTGTCAGTTTCAAAAGACTTTTGTGGGGGGGGGGGGGGGGGGGGGGGGGCTGTTCATTGAGACCAAAGTAGTTTCAATAAAAAGAGTCTGGACAAAGGTGTAGATGTTTATCCCATTTAGGTACAATGGGGGGGACACACACTTGTTATAACTTGTAACCTTGAAAAAAACTCCACTGTGTGCTCATACAGTGTCTTGTCAAAGTATCCATGCTCCACGAACTTCTCACATTATGTGACCTTCAAACAAGACTTCAGTGCATGTTATTGGGATTTTATGTGTCGACCAACACGAAGCAGCACATACTTTTGAAGCTGAAGGGTGATTATAAATGATTTTCCAAATTTTCTTTAGAAAAAATATGAAAAGTTTGCCATACATTTGTTTACTCCCCTTTACTATATGACTGGCAGAAATACTTGAGACAGGGGTGGAGGTTTATCCCAAACCTACAGCCAGAATTACAATGAAATGGTTCAGATCAAAGTACATTCATATGTTCGAATGGCCCAGTCAAAGTCCAGAATAGATCAAATTGAAAAATCTGAGGCAAGACTGAAAAACTGCTGTTCACAGGCAGTCTTCATCCAATCTTACCAAGCTTGAGAGCAAAAATGTCTCTAGATGTGCAAAGCTGGTGAAGACCTACCATCAAATGACTTTCTTAAAAGTACTGGGTCGGGTGCTAAATTTTGAAAACCATGCATCCGTTGTCTATTTGAAAATTATCTGCTACTTTGAGCTATTCCATCACATTAAATCCCCCAAAAAACATGATATTTGTGGTCTTGATGTGAAAAAAATGTGAAAATAATTCCATGGTGTATGAAATGTGCTGCTAGCCCTGTAAATAAAACCTATACCCTGTAAACACCCTATATAGACTTAATTTATGTAGGGGAAGCAATTGACAAATTCCACTAGTTATCAAACTTGAATCCCTAATTATATTTTGGGGGTTTGCAGGTACATTGTTCTTCCTTCATATCCAAAAACCACATTATTTCACTCCTATTGCACACTGCTGCATCACTCCCATTATTGAAAATTTTTTACCTCTTGTCCCTTTAAGGCCCTGAGATGAGGGTCCAGTTTGCTTTGATTGGTCAATAATTCAAGGAATGTGGGAATCATTTTTTCCTTAAAGAAAGCTACATTGTAGAAGCATAGCAGGCATCCTGATGTTCCTCTACATGTTGATGTAAATAAGCAACAGTAGAAAAAGACTTTTAAATAGCAGATGATTTAGGGATTTCTCCTTTTGGTTTTGCAATTATTTTGAGTTTTCACATGTACAAAACTCACTTAACACATAGATCCTCTTTGTTAGGTTTTCACCAACACTTCTTGTTTTTTTTTTTCCATTTCAAGAAAGTGGAGAACATTAAACGTCTGGTGAAAAACTGTTATTTCTGTAGGAAGGGAAGCTTTACAGTGAGTTTAAGGAAATTAGATGACACAGCCTGACAGATGTGGACACCACCTCTATATAAGATCAGACTTAATCTCATAAAGGTCAGCTTCAGGGCAGATGATAATCCTCCAATCTTTGGTGAACTTTGATTTAATAATCGCAGTAAACTGTGTACTGTGTGGGTCACATGCCCTGTTATTACCCCTGGTATACCTATAAAACTAAGCGTTTTATTGTTTCCTACCTGCTTCCCTCTGGCCTCCCCTCTGTTAAGCTTTTGCCCACCTCACAAAGCAGTCTGCCCTGTGTCTCTCCCTGTTGCCATATGGTGCTTCTTATGGGGGCTTTGTTTACCTGTTATCCTGTGTGTGGACTCTCCGTGGCCTCTCCTCTTCTGGAGCAGGAAGAAGTCGTTGCTTCTCACGGTCACCCAAAGCTTCAAAGCGTTTTTCAGCAGAACTTCCTCCGGGTTCAGCCACATTTCTTCCAGCGGGGAGGAACCGGAGGAAGCCCTCCGCCCGTCGGTCAGTGCTGCGGAGGAGTATGAAGATTTCTGCCTGTCCTCCCGTTCCGGGGGCAGTCTTGCTGGAGCTAAAGCGGTGGGTTTGGCTGTTTATCCATGATTATCCCGCTCGCCTGACAACAGCAGGCTTCGGACTTCCTTGCCTCAAACGCGTCTGCTTGCAGCCTCACCCCCCGATCTCCAGCAGCTGTACGCACCATTCGAAGATCGTCTAAGTGACACGATGACGTACCCGGTTGCTGAAACAAGTGCCAGTAACTCTGCAGAGCAATGTGTAGTTTTCAAGTACCATCATACTGAGTTATTTCAAAACCGCTTGGACATTTTCCAAATGTATAAATTTAAGAATTAATAGAAAGGTCCCTAGTGAGGATCAGAGTTTTATATATATATATATATATATATATATATATATATATTTTTTTTTTTATACCAACACCGACTTCAAAAATCCAATATGGCTGCCTTACATTTAAAAGTTACCACACTGCAAAAGCAACAACAACAACAACAACAAAAAAAAAACATTCTTGACCTTTGGCACTTCATGATTGGTCGTAGGACACTATTTATTTATGCATTTCCATTTTAATTATAAGGAGAGGTTTTCTAAGTTTAAGCTGGGAACATTTACAGAACGATCCAGTGGTGTCTGGTCGTGAGACCAAAAATAAAAATGGAATAATAAAAATAATACCAGAGATATGAGATTTTGGGGAACAGGAGCCTTGTTTACACATCACCACCATCCACATGGGGGCGACGTCCCACGGAGAGACAGAGAAGCAAATGCAGGCGAATTTAGTGAAATCTCTGAAAACAAATGCTTTTCAGATTAGCTAATTTCAGGAGAAGCTCGAAGGGAAGGTGTCGGACCTGATTTAGTTAAACTCATCCCTAAACATACCAATAAACAAATTCCACTAGTTATTGAACTTGGGACGCAGGTTGGATTTGATGCCATTCTCTGATCCCTCTGCAGATGTGTTTACATATACTAAGGTTTAACTTCCCTTTAAACAATTTTGAAAAACCCAGAAAATGATATTCTTTTTAAACTTCTAACAGGCTAATTTGTTATATTTCAGCTAATTGCGTCACAATTAATTAAGTTAAGTAAGGCCACACCTCAAACACTCTTCTTCCTTGTGTGACATCATGAAAAATCTGTACTAATCAGCCAAGAGATCAGGAAAAGAATTGTGGACTGTCACAAGTCTGGTTTGGGCACATTTTCCAGATGCCTGTAGTTGCCACATTCATCTGTTTAAACAACCATATGCAAATATAAACACTATGGGAAGGTCCAGCCATCATGTTGTTCAGGAAGGAGATGGTTTCTGTGTCCCGAAGACAAATGTGTTTAGGTCCAAAATGTGCCCTGGGAAGATGATGGCTGAAGCCGATAAAAACGTGCCATTATACACAGTGAAGCAAGTCCTGCATCGAGATGGGCTGAAAAGGCACTCAGTGAGGAAGGTGTCATTCCTCGAAAAGCAACATAAAAAGATAGACAGTTTGCAAATGCACTCAGGGATGAAGATTTAAAATGTTAGAGACATGCCCTCTGGTCTGATGAATTAAAAATGTATGTTTTTGGCCTGAATGGGGGACATTTGGGGGAAAAGGGAAAGCTTGCAAGCCTTAAAACACCATCCCAGCTCTGATAGATGAGGGTGGCAGCATCAAGTTGTGGGGGTGTTTAGTTCTGAATCCACAACTAACAGAGATAAAATCAATAATTATTTTTTAAAATCCTTACTATGGCGTGATGATTGAAATAAAACATAAAATTATAGCAGTTTATTCAACAATCCAAGAGGATACATTTAGCAGTTGGTTGTGTTGCTGTTGGAGATGGTTTAAAAAAAGAATTATGTGGATTACCAAACACTTTCCAACATCAGAGGGAAAAGAAGGGGGGCAGGCGGGGAAGCAAGAAAAAAAAACTTTCCTGTTTCATTCAATAAAATTCCCAGTAGGCATATGCTGCAGCAAATTCCAACTGAAATCTAATGCTATGTTTGAAAAGTTAGAAAACCACTTCTTCAGATTTCCCCCTTTTTTTGAAGGCTCATTTGTGTGTGGTTCCTGAAAAATAGTCAGAGTAAGAGGTCTTCTTTATGTTTACCTCTCTTCGTCCTTTCACCAGTTTTCCCTTTCGCCAGTTCCGGTAGAGATTTATTGGACCTTCATTCACTGGATTATCAAATGACACAGTTGTCAATGTATTATGTCGATCATTTTAACACAAAGGCCACTGTACAAATTAATAATTAATAAATTAATAACTCACGTGTAAATATCTGGATAACTACAGTGTTTACAGTGTTTGCTACAAATGCATTTATGATTAAAAAAAATTAAGAAATGGGTTATAAATGTAGGCTACTAATAATAAATTAATACTAACAATAATAATAATTTTTAGTTCAGACTAGAATCAGATTGCAACCATGGGAAGTATTTGTTTCTAACTGGAAGTGTAGACAGGAGACAATTGTGTCAAACCACAGAAACTAACAACTCACATCATTACCATGTTGCTATGAGAGGCTAATAACTTCCCAATAGAAAATAAAATTAAGGATGTCTCAAAACCATATTTACGTGTTACTCATCAATGTGACATGATCATTGGATGACAGCCCAAGACATGTCTTATCCAATCTGATACTTTTGAATCGGTTTCAAATACATTCAGCTCTGTTGATTAACTTTAATAGTCTGTCCATGAAGACAAGATAATGCATACTGTATAAAAAGTATTCTGTGCAAAATCGATTGCATCCATTTATTTATGCGTATATTATAATTTTATTCAAGATATTTTATTTACATTTTGAACACATGAAAAACAGTCACAAAATATTACAGAAAAAAAAGATTTAGGGAAACACAACACTAAATTTAGTCAAATAAAATTCTAAATACAACAAGAGTAATTCATACTGTCTTAATCAGACCATTGGAAAAAAACAAAAACTTGTTCAAATTGAAAGAAAAAAGCGTATAGACTCAATTTTAGGTTGCCTAAAGCCTCAAATTGAAGATATTATATTCTCCAACTTTAAAAAGGACAATGTGTCATATAAGCAGGAAGCTGAATGTAGAGGCAGTTTATTCTTGCACAACAAAGGAATTCTCTTGTTCTTATGTTCTTAAATGAAGTCAATTAAATTATCTTTGACTATTTAGTAGTACATTATGTTTTACTAGTATCTACTAATCCAAATACAGCAGTCTGAGAAGGATCCGTTTGGTTCTCCAAAATCTCAGAAATGTTTTGCAAATCTCAGACCTCAGAAATTACCATAACATATGACTAAGCTTATAAAGACTATAATTGTTATTATTATTGCGGCTGGAGTCAGGCATCATAGCTTTGCTTGTATTTAAAGCACTGATTGGATTTGAACATCCAACATGAGGATCAGGACATAAGGCCAAGCTTTGCTCTGGTGAAGGCTACGATTTGTAACTCACGCCCCTTTGATTCTACAACCTCAACAACATGAGCTCAATGCTCACATAACATTTTCTACATGATTTTAAGTGCTCTTGGGGCTCTTGGTATTACACTTATTATTTACTCTAGCACTAACTATATTAACAATAGAAATAATAAAGTTTTACAAATTTTGATCGTGATAATTGGGACTTAGTTTTATGTTATTAAAGTGATTCAATTACTGGCACAACATGTATTATGTTTATTTTACCAATAACATGAAAATAATGCACTATAATGCTAAAATCTAACTTTTTGGGCCGGGTTTATGCCCCAGTGTTTCAGGATCCAAACACGGTCCATCCATCCTTCCGTTTTTCAATCCTGTTTAGGAAAAATGTTTTAAACTTAACATTTTATTGATCGTTCTTTTTCAGTCATATACGAAGTGAATATGCCAAGCAGACTGTTAATGCGTATTTGTGTGTCAAATGTCTGCTTCTGTGTGCCAGAACAACACCTGTTTGGTTTTGCTCTCAGCGCCGTCACTTGGTTCCGCTCCTTCACCTTTTATAGTCATATTGAGCGCCGAAGGAACTCGGTGTCACCTTTATTATTGTCGTACTATTAAAGCAACAGTTCCTGATATTTTCAAGCTAAAAATGCAGATCTTCACATCAATTTAAAAGAATAGACATATCATAATACGAATATAGTAACAAATATAGTAATAGAAAGGAGTTGGATTTTAGAATTAGCTGCACATGTAGAAATTAGTTGAAGCACTCTTAGGTTTTTCGGTTTCTTCCGGAATCACCCACCTTGAGCTCCTTCTGTTTCCGTGTCAGGGAGAGGAGCAGTGGTGTGATTTCAAGGGACTCTTTTACTTGACAAAATGCAGGTCAGTTCAGATTTTTATGCTCTACTAATGAATGCCGATGACTTTTAGAGAACCAGGCAATTCATTACCATAAGATCTCGTAGCTTCAGGGGAAACCTTCCGACATTTTATATTAAAGCTTTGCTACTTAGCTAGCTTTGTACCATTTTAGTTAATCAGAACTTTAAGATCGACTTCAGTATTAAACGAATGATTTAAAATGATTATTGATTTTCTGAATAGGACGAGACTGCCAACAGCTTATCAAACAATATTTAGTAACACTAACATTTTTTTTTAAAGAAAACATTGAAAGAAAAATAATGGGAAACAAAGGAAGATCCCAGGTTTTATATAATATGGATTTTACCTTACTTCTGTTAGGTTAAAGCCCAAGATCCTCACATTCAGGTTAATTTGAAGCATTACATGAATTCAAGCAGGAGAGTTTGTTGAATTAATGAAGTCCTGGGCGAGCCCCACCTTTCTGCCACCCGAATCCCCCAACAGAGCCTTTTTAATAAAAGAAAAACAAATAGAAAGTAAATTATAACAAATTTGTGGATCTGATATAGACGGAATTAGATGGACAATCATTTTTATTTCAAAAAAGCAATACACATATTATTTCTGATTGTTAGCAAAATATAATAAAGGTTTCAGAAATCCTGAATTGTGCATGTTAGATTTTAAAGTAGAAAGGATCAATGCTGCCCAGCCTCCTAAAAACACTAAAATATCCTGAAACCTAAACTGTGAATCAGATCACCCATATCTAAAATCACCACTGAAATAAAGTTGCAGCAGCATGAACAGCTAACTCAGCTGTACTCTTATGATCTGTAAGCTATTTCAACTCTAAAAAACAAACGTATGAGATAAAGAAATGTGCATGCCTTATTTTCTCTCTTTCTGTGCGACATTTCATTCTTGTCTTTGCAAAAACCAATAAGTCGCCTGCAATCGGACCTCAGATAGGCCACAGACAAAGGATATGTTATATATTCAATGTAAAACAACCTAAAATAATCAGTGATTGTATTGCATTTATATCTATATACTTTGTTCTATCTGAAGGACCCGAATGAAGACACAGAGTGGAATGACATCCTGAGGAAGAAAGGCATCCTTCCTCCAAAAGAGAGTCCTAAAGATGAAGAAGAGGAGGAGGAAGTGGCCCTACAACAGCAGTCTGTTGGTATGAGAGACGGCTTGAAATGTTTTATTTGTATGTGTTAAATTAGACATGGGAGAGATGGACTTTCATGGCAACAGATTGTGTATGGCTATGACTGCATGTCACTGCATACAGTCAGATCCACAGACACAAATACTGCTCTAAAAAGGCCAATGATTGCATTTCTTCTTATTTTCACTGAAATTGATATCTGTTATTCCAACAGTGGAGAAATATAGTAAAAGAAACAATCCTCACCATACTGTTAGTTTTTAGGGTTTTCAAACATTCATCAATTAAAGGTTGTTGTTTTCATAATAAATCACAATACATTAAATGCCTACAATATGATCATTTCCCTTCTGTATTGTAAATTATTGTTAAGTACCACACAATATTCGATATTTCTACAGATTAAAGTTTTTTTAAAGACTTTTTTTGATCAAATTGTAAACTGATTCACTTTTAGAACATGTAAGCAGTTTCTAATTGTTGTCCCCATAGTTAAAACCTATGAAAGCATGACGCTGGAAGAACTCGAGGAGAATGAAGATGAGTTTGGTGAAGATGATGAGGCAGCCATTGAAATGTACAAGTAAGTTAAAATGTCTTGGCTTTATTGTATTGTGTGAAAAGTTTTATTTCCACAGGCCATTTGTTGCATTGTGGATAATGGATGCTTGGATTTTGATTTATCGAGTCTCGTAAAGATTATCCACATGTCGATGTACTGATGAGAGCTGTATCTCCTTTCAGACAGCAGCGTCTCGCAGAGTGGAAGGCGGCTCAGATGAAGAACGTGTTCGGCGATTTGGGTGAAATCTCTGGACAGGATTACGTGAAGGAGGTCAACAAGGCTGGAGAAGGAATCTGGGTGGTTCTGCACCTCTACAAGCAGGGGTAGGTCAGGCTGTAGCTTATCTGGACGTTGTTCTCAGCTAAGATGTGCTGTTTTACTCCAGAATATACAACCTCAGGTATGTTAGAGAGATTTAGTTTGGAAGCAGTTCTTTTTACTACACTTTAGTACATTTGAGTGCTAACCTTCCTGTCTGTTGTATCTCGGCCCAGCATCCCTCTGTGTACCCTCATCAACCAACACCTGAGTGGCCTGGCCAGGAAATTCCCTCAGACTAAGTTCCTTAAATCCATCTCCACCACCTGTATCCCCAACTACCCTGACCGCAACCTGCCAACCATCTTCGTTTACTATGAGGGAGAGATGAAGGCCCAGTTCATCGGCCCGCTGGTGTTTGGTGGCATGAACCTCAAAGCTGAAGGTAGGGTTTTCCTTGATGACTTAAAAAAAAAAAAAAACAACACATTTCCAAGTTTTAGTTTAGGTTTGCAGGACCGGTCAGAAGGTTCCATACGTTCATCTTGGGCGTAACTGTCAGGTTACTTTCAGGCTTTAAATGATGCTTTCAAACTGTTCTTTTTTCGGGCTCTAGTGATTACAGAGCATACAACTTTAGAGATGTACAAGCCTAAATCTGTGAATTTTCTTTAATCCTTACAGGCTCAAAACTATAAATGCAGGCTCAAATGTTTACATACATCCCAATTAATATTTGAGTATATGTCCCTGGGCAATTTGCTGAGAAACCACACACCTTTTGTAGCCACCATCAAGTTTCTGGCTTAAAAATGACTGGATATTTGGCCTGTCTTCTTGTGTCCGAACTCAGCTAAATTGGTTGGTTTCCTGTCAGTAGCATTGAGGTCCTGGACATTCCAGAAGGTTAATGTTAGTCTGCTTTATCCATTCCAAAAACGTCCTGTTTAAACGCCCAACTGCGTCGAATTTTCAACCGTCTGATCCAAATCGTCGTCCTCCGATGGGAAGAAAGAATTAGGTTTTGATGTTTAAGAACATGGGGGTCCAACTCCAGTCCCGAAGAGCCAGTGCCATGCAACATTTAGATGCATCCCTCCTTAAAACACTTGAATCGGGCGCGGCGGTGGCACAGGGGTAAAACGTCCAACCCATATTCCAGGGCTTCAGTCCTCAACGCAGCCCGTCACGGGTTCAACTTCCCGCCCAGGAGACCTTTGCTTCCCTCTCTCTACACCCCTTTCCTATCAGCGTACTGTGGAAAAAAATAAAGGGCCGCAAAAAAAATAACACCTGAATTAAATACCTGGATTACCTCCTCAGCATGTTATCGAGTTCTGTAGAGGTCTGGTAATAAGCTATTCATTAGATTTAGGTTTCTTGGAACATCTAAAAGGTGCAATGGCACTGGCTCTCAACAACTGGAATTCAAGAGATCTGCTTAAGAACAGCCCAGGAACCAATCAGGCTCAAATCTGTTATGAATTGAAAGCCGCTTGAACACCAGTGTCGCTCTCCTCGGTGGAGCAAGTTTACCATCAACACGCCGACCAAAAAAGAAGTACCTGCTCAAAAGTCACCAACAAGCATTACTGAAAGCTGCAATCTTCTGTGTGAGAAAGCTAAATGCTTTGTGCCGAAAGAAAGGACTATTTAGCCACAATGGCCAAATAGTCAAGGTAAACTAGAGGAGTCAAGGTAAGGTTTTCAAACCTAGGAACACAGCACCCACTTTCAGGCATGGTGGAGGTAGCATCCTGCTAATGCTCTGTTTTGCTGCCAGTGGCACTGGAGTATTCTTCAAAGTGTTGGGAATCATTAAGATGGAAAATTATCTTTGAATTCATCAACGTCATCCCAGATCAACTGCTGGAAACATTTGGCTGGTTCAGTGTTCCAGCAGGACAACATTGGAGCGGATAGGCCAGAGTATGAGTAAGAGCATTTCTTATACATAGAATTGTGTATGTATTATGTATCTGATTTTTCTACCTTAATTTTAGCAGGTGAAATGTTTGAGAACCAGTTCACATTTACAAACGTGACCTTAGCAAGTTGCTCTGCAGGTTGCCAGGGAACAATAGTGGTGGTATGTGTATATATTTGAGCCTGTGCACAATAACTGAACCCAATGCAAATCATTGTAGTTGAAGTAGAAATAAACTCCGGACTTTGGGAACTTTAACTTCTTTTTCAGCAGAAATTAGCAGCAGCAGCATTCTCTCCCTTCTGTTTTCTGTCCCTCTTTTTTTTTTTCAAAATGTTTTGGAGCTAATTTTGGAAGCTTCAGCTCATGTCCTGCACAAGTGCCCTTGTGTGAAATTCTCCCTGTGCGTCTTTTCTATATCCCTTGCAGAGCTGGAGTGGAGGTTATCAGAATCTGGGGCAGTGAAGACCGACCTGGAAGAAAACCCCAGGAAACAAATCGAAGACAAGTTAATGTCGTCGATCAGAAGTTCGCTTCCTACACGAAAGGACACCGACTCTGAGGATGAGGACAAGTGAAGAAACAGCAAAACAAAACCACTCCTATCAGAGGACGAGGCCTTTACATGGAAACACTCATTAAAGACCTGAGCAGCGAGAGAGAAGGGACCTCCTTGTATGTAAAAGTGTGTCAATTTCAAATACAATCCATTTTTATGTACAGAGCTCAGTCCTGCTCAAAGGCACATGGGCAGGCCACTCTGCAGGAGAGAATTAACTCCAGGGTAAACCTGTTTTAAGTGGAAAAATGGAACAACAGCAACAGCCTTACAGAACCGTTAGAGACAAAGTTTAACTTTTTTTATTACATGATAATTATGTCACAAAATGTACATATGCATTTAATTCCGCTTTAATTAAATGTTAGTGTACCTCTTCGCCACGTAAGTTTCCAAAATTCCCTTTTGAAATAAAAAAGTCACTGCTGATAATAACTTTTAAAGTGTTTATATCTTGTTTCAGAGAGCAGCTTGTTAACATTAAGTTATAGTTATCAACATTTGGAAACATTGAGACATGTATCCGTCATCGCAGCTCAGTTGTTTTTTTTTTTTTTTACTTTATAAGCAATTTGTTTTCTGTTGAGAAAAAAAAGCTTCTGTCTGGAGACGCGAGCCAGAGATGCCGCGTGTCGCTTGGTATCAGTAGGCTCTTCATCCAGGCCGGACCTGCCAGCTGCTCCTCCTGACCATTGTGTCACATTTCCTCCATTTCTCAGATTCTTCTTTTACAACGTCCCCTCCGGCAGGTCTCGGATTTTCTGTTTAATTAGCAGGAGGTAATGAGAGGCAGAAAAATGTCAGTGCGAGCAGTCAATGAACATGAACAGTGATGAAGTTAATGAGATTTATTTGGGCTCCATCCTAATCACTTCTTTACTACTTCTTTTCTGCCTGAAAGGTTAAGTCTCTAAAGGTAGAAGAGAAATAATGTCCTTTTCTCTGATGGGTGTGTCTGGACTTTAACCTCCACTGGCCTAAAGAGAGATAAACGAAGGGGTAAAGCTATGTACTGTGCTTTGGTTTGTGCTCATTAAAAGATCAAGTCAGAATTTTAGGAGCAAGCTGCATAAATTAAGACACTGCCTTATTTCAGTAGAGATGACAAAATAAATAGGTTGGCGATTAATTCAAAACTTTTGACTGTTTCCCACTGTCCCAAGCTCTTAATAAAATCACATTTAGTGTTGCTTCTACAAATCCCAAAATAGTTAAACTGATCCCTCAAATACTTCTTTGCCTCTACAGGCCTAAGGGTGGCCAATGAGCTTGAAGACAAGGCAGCTTAAACCCGTTTAAATCATTAGGACTTGCTTTTTAAAAAAGCTGCCCTATAAAACAACTGGAACCTGAAAAGGAAGTTCATTTATGTCTTTGCTAAATAATCAGTTGTGCAACTTGGGGAAAAAAAGTCCCTCCTGAAACGAGAGTTGCTTTCATTTTCACATTTCTACTGGAATACGCAGATGTGTGCACTTTTATTTTATCTCCTACAAATAGCTGGTGGCAAACATGTAAAGTAGACTATCTAGAAAACGTTTCTTACCAGAAGTAGCACCTTCTTCTTTCTCCTCTGGGATAGTTTAGGCAAAAGTCGCATCAAAGGGTGCACTGAGTGAGACTAAACGAAAAAAAGAGATTTGATCATTATTTATGTGATGTAACAAAATAAGAGGTATGACCAGTATTAGAACTGCTTTAACATTTAGCACATGGAAAGTTGTGGAAAATACTGACATTCCTAGTGGTGTAAAGGCTAAACTATTGCCCTCCCGTCCATTATCATTATTTTCAAAAGAATAAAAGAAAAAAACAACTTATTGTATATAAATCAATGATTTGTAATACCCGTAGTTCTACTTAGATTCTCTTTTTTTTTATTTTAGCCATATTAACATTTGAAATGACATATGTTTCAACAGCTGAAAGGACTTTACTGAAAATAAATTAAAATCCTGAAAATTAGATTTGAAATAGCCATGGCACACTTTTGCACATCTGTTTCACGGATCCATGGTGTATAAAGATACCCAGTTTTAAGCACATAATGCTCCTGCATCCCCTTTTACACATCTGATACTATAATGTTCATAATGTGATCTGCAGCTAACTGGGGATGTTTTTGGAAAATTCCTGTGGCATCAGCATGCCAGAGATGCCATAGTTAGTGTATCATAAATGTTTGCCCAGTAAACAGACTTGTTTGATAGAACTGATTGTAGCAATTAACCTGTAATGTTACTTAATGTCGTGCTAAGCTATGCAGATGCTCTGTATGCACTGATGAAGATTCCCTCATCTTAGTATGCTGAGTATTAGTACATAATGACATGGGAGTGGAAACTGTCTTCTAGTGAATTCAGATAAGAACTACTTGACCACCCAGGGGCACTCAGACTACAGAGCATTGAACTTTCAGCCCGAGATGGTCAGATGATCGTTAAGCATGGATAAAAAACTGACTGGAAGCAGAGGCACACTGTAAATTTTACACCCTTTTTTAATTTACATGCAACATACATAACATCTGCACATGATGAATAATCTACATATACTTCATATGTGTAATGGGCCTCATCTTCACATTTAGAGTCACAAAAAGTGCTTTTTTGGACATAACATACATGTTGAGATAAGTGTAAAAGTAGCTAAACAATCTAAGAGATTACACTTTTGGTCTTCTTTTGCTCACCTCTTGAACAGCTCCAACAGAGTTGAGGGCTTTGGAGTAATGAAACAGGAACTGTGGGGAAAAAAAAGGCAATTTTGATCTCCTTGAGCTGATATTTACCATGGGAATGATGATAATAAAACTAATTGGGAAATTTGTGAAGAAAACTTACTCTTTTGAAAACATTCTGGACCTGCTCCTGTGGAAGAAAATGAACACAATCGGAGATTAATACCAGAAATATTAATTAAAAAAGGCTATAATTATACCTCTCATAATTCTTAAAAGCAAATAAAATCATTCGAGGCACAGAAAGAAATACCTTAAAATTCAGAGGTGATATCTGGTTATCCAGGTGTTTGTTGTACCTAACTACAGCTGTATGTTCTACCTCTATATTTTTTCCCGTGTTTTTTGATGACGTCCAGTAATTGTTCTGTATCTTTTACCATCTCTACGCACCTCACTAGCCCGTCTATGAAGCTCATCTCTGCTAATTCACCAGATTTTCCACCACAAAGGTTGGAAGCTTGCCATAAATTTCTTCACACAACAACAGACCTTATATTTCTGAGTGGTATTTGTGACCCAATGTGTAAAAACAAGCACAGCCTGAACTCAGTATGTCAGAAAGATGATTGAACCTCTTTTCTAAATATTTCCCTAAAGGTTCCAGTTGTGGGTTTTCCAAAACATGGAATTTAGCATGTTATATACACAGAATGGCAAAACTAAATAACCAAGAAATTGTTTCAAGCTGGGCCATGCTCGCTTCTCAGATGAGTTAACAAATCTTTAGAGCAAAGTTAAAGCTTTCCAGAGCTTTTACCTTTTGCAGATGTGAGCACAATGCATTGGGTGAACAAAACAGTGAGGAACAGAGAGTTTGCTTTGCTTCTGGTTGACATGTGCTGTAGATGAACAATGGAGCGAGTGAAGCAACTGGTCCCCAATTTTTACAAGCAGAGGAGCAAACTTCAGTTTTTTTTCTCCAACGTTTTGACCCCCAAAAACTCTGATTACACTGTAGTCAGACAAAATTAAAAAATCTCTGTTGATTCCCCCTTTAATTTTATTTTTACCTAGCATTTCAAATTACTTCTACATTTTAACCTTCCTTCACATGTGAGTCGGTCAAATCCAATTCATCCCCCGTGGCACAATCTAACTTGGAAAAAAAGTTGCTTCGTTTCAGCGTGATCTCTTGAACGAGACTGCATGGAGCCATAGGGAGGAGAGGTGGATTGAGTTTTTAAGTGTGAAGAAGACTTAGCTCACTACTGCACTGTTCAGGTGGAGGGTGCTCAGAGCTACCCCATTGCACCAACAGTATTTAATCACACACAGGTGTCATATAGCCATGTATGAATGTAATGAATGGGTGTGCCAAAGTCTGTTTTTGATTTAAAGACCGCTTGATTTTTTTGGCTCAACTTACTATGATATTAAAAAAGAAAGCTGAAACAACATCACTAATAAACAAAAATACATCGTGTTGTACCTAACATTTAAGGAGGATTTCATTAAAAACCTCATCCTGAAAATCATAAAAAGTGTCTATCTGCATCTGCTCCATTTGTTGGAGGGCCAAATTTGTACCATTCTTGAACTTTGGTTGGGCGCCACAGAAAATTATTCCAAGGGCCTCAAATGGCCCCAGGCTGCATTTTGGACACCCCTGATCAGTGAATCAGCATGTAGATGAGACAGCATAAAGTGGCAAAAAAAAATTCACCAGGGATTAAAATATAGATTATCTGCCAAAATATATACTCTACGCCAAGGCCACCACGGTTCCACATGTTAATAAAAATTATTCCACCACTCTGTCTCTGCAGCCAATGGAAGTGTTTGATGTTGGAGATGCGGCTCACCATTCAGGGTACCATTGTGTCAGGGTTATTCACCCTAGAACGACCACAGTCTCCAGCAATGACATAACACCACGGTCGTGGATCGCCCCAACTGAGTCGAATGTAAAAATTGCCCATTAGGCTCATTGAAATCATTTTTTCTAACCTACAAAAACAAGCCGAGTAGACAAGAGAACTAATACAGAACCATAAACAGGAAGCTTGAGCCAGAGAGAGGATTCTTTCTGCATGTAATTAATTGAAATAATCCAGCTTTTTTTTTTTCCCACCAGGCCTCTTGCATCACTGATTGAAATGGTAGAAGATGCTATCGTTTGGTATCAAATCCATATATTTAGAAACTTCACAGCTGATCCTGGCAACCTGTAACCTCAGTCATCAGTCAGTCAGTCATTTTCTACCGCTTATTCCATAGTGGGTCGCGGGGGAGCTAGTGCCTATCTCCAGCAGTCTATGGGCGAGAGGCGGGGTACACCCTGGACAGGTCGCCAGTCCATCGCAGGGCAACACACAAACAACCAATCACACACTCATTCATACACCTAAGGGCAATTTAGAGTGACCAATTAACCTAACAGGCATGTCTTTGGACTGTGGGAGGAAGCCGGAGTCCCCGGTGAGAACCTACACATGCACGGGGAGAACATGCAAACTCGATGCAGAAAGACCCCCGGCCGGGAACCGAACCCAGGACCTTCTTGCTGCAAGGCAACAGTGCTACCAACTGCGCCACCGTGCTGAAGAAAAGTCATCTGATGTTGGTGAACAATTGCATCAGCACACAGTTCTCTGCATGCTGATGCTATTTATCTCTGAAAGGTAAACAGATCATTGCTCTTTCAGGAACTGACGCTCGAGGGAAAATGTGGTGCTTAATCTTTTCTTTTTCTCTTGGAAATAAATATTTAATGTTATCATGACAGTTCAATCGCTCAGATGTTGGCCTACCTCATTCTGGTCTTTCCACAACACATTACTCATATCATTGCTCTGGATGCCTCGCACCTATGAACAAACAACACGGTTATTCAGGATTTCATTACATACGACAAATACAACCTAGTATTTTAGTCTATTCAAAGAGAAAAAAAGGCATTAGGCGTTTGAAGATTACATGGAACTAAATCTACAGGTTTCATTACAGCTTAGCATCACTACTGCTTTATTCTCAGTCACAGAACTGCATCTTTTGGTCTGGATGCTATAAATCAGTGTGATCTATTGTATTTAATTTTCACTTTATTCTACGATAATTGAACAAGATTATCTGGCCAGTGGCTGTGTCTTAGCCATTAAGGTAGAAGGAAATACAAAAAACGGCAGGGGATCAAAGTGAACATCCATGAAGAGGGTAAACAGATATGCTGCAGTAATGAGGGCTGATATTGATGAAGAGAACTTAGTTTATCACCGTTCGTAGTTCAGTGTCATCCCTCCACTGTCCAAAAGCACTGGCATCTGGACAAAGAGGACATATATCAGGACATGTTAACATTTTCTAATTGGGTATGTGAGATATGGTGCAGCTTTGCATAACAAAAATATCATTACATCTTCAGCACATTGGATAATCTAATTACACTCTTCATTGATCCCGTAGCAATTATGTTTAGAGGACCAAAAATATTTTCTAAGTGAATTCTATTCATCTTTAATGCAGTTTACACAGTTTCCTAGCCAATCAGAGACTGGGTAATTCTGTGTGACATCAGAAAACATGAGGGTAATTTTGAGCAGTAGCTTCAAATACAATCTGACTAATAATCCACAGGTGTTTTATTATCATGAAGACCCTTACAGAGAATATAATCATTGATGAATAATAGAACATCCACAAAAATTTCACCTGACCCCCAGTGGTTAAATTGCTCAATCTCACAATAACACTGATGTGTTGCTTCAGCTTAATCCTTTTTAATCTGATTTCTGACTCCTGACTTACTAGAGAGAGAATAACCCCCCCACCTATTAAGGGATCGGATAAGTAAACAAATGCAAAATAAAAGGTTTCTAGAGATTGTGATTAGATGTAGTGCTCTCTGTGACATTTGAACAAGAGTTAAGTCATTATTCCATCTGAAAACAAATGACAAACTAAAATTAATATTTAAGTATATATATATATATATATATATATATATTATATATATTATATATATATATATATATATATATATATATTGCATAGTATTCAGCTGTTGTAGAATTTTGAGGCATGCACTAGTATCTTGTTAGATGGGCCATATTTCACGCAAACCATTTAAAACCCTCACAGCTTCTTCTGTAGCATACTCCAGCTTTACAGTCGTATTCTTATATATTAGAACATGTGTTCCGATGAGGCTCATTTCCCAGATTAAAAGTAGCTTTTGAAAATAACCTTTAAGCAGATATTAAACATTAGCGTACTTTTCATCAAGAACACATTTCTGTATTCAAATGTTTTTTATTGGTCTGATGTAATATTCTAATCTTAAATGTCATTTTGTATTAGCTATAAGCAGAAATTCATCGTAATTAGCAGAAATAAAGGCTGGAAAACTTGAGTCAGTCTGTAATTATTTTTATGTAAAATGTTTCACATAATTTGACACTATTTATCATATGGGGAAGATTAGGGAGAATAAAAGCATATATCATCCGTTTTGCTCTAAAATGTCTTGTTTTTATAACATCGCAATAGTCATTGAAACATGGTTTCCATGTTTTGTTGAAAAAAAAAATCTGTATCTAAATTTTTAAAAATACATCCTCAGTTCCCAAGCAAGATAATTTAGATATTATAAAACAATGGAAAGAACAATAAACCCCTGTTAGGTTATCAGAATCCAGTTAATACTAGCAAGGTTTTTTTTTTCCACTAATGAATAACGATATTTAGTGAGCTGGAGCAGGGCAAACGACGGTGTTTGTTTTTAAGTAATTATTTCTAAAAACCCAACAAACCCGGACCCTTTCATAAAGTTATCAATAAGAACATTTTCGTTCACTTTAATTTAGTAAAACCCTGTCTGTCTCAGCTTACCTGTTGTGCTCAAACATCCAAAAATCCCCAAAAAACACAGAAGGAAAAGTTGTCGCACAGTCGGTAGAGTCATTTCTCTGGCTCTCGTTTTCTTCGCTCCTCTTCCTCTTCCCGTATGTGGTTCTGTTAAAGATACTCTGGTCCGCTCGGTTCGGTTCACGTCGGTTCTGACCACCTTGTGCTCTGCTTGCAGCACCTTAAACTCTTTGAACGCTGTCAGGAAACCTCCCCGCCGACCAATCACACGCCGATCCGATCATCAGCCGCGTGCGCAACTCCCAGCCCACACCTCCTCACGCACATGACCAGTCCACACAGGCTGCGGATCACTGGGATCACTGGGCTGATGTAGACTGCGGTGGGTGCTTACGTCAGAACATAGATGTGATTGTTGTCTCGCAAGATGAGAGGAAGATCACAGCTTTTAATGATCAAAACCATCCAAACAGCAATCAAAGTTGGGTTGAAATTAGTCGACAAAAAAATTGGAACAATGTGATGGTGGGCTAAAGGAACGTCATGTTCATGATTGTAGTCACAGTATACTACTTCCCTTTCTCTATTGGTTGAGAGTTTGCACAAGATTCAAGAGTTTTTAGGTAGTACCATTTCTAAGTATCCATATACATGTATCTGACATTTCGAGAAACAACAAAATTAGTGTGGTCTTCATAAAAGGACAAAATAACCGTTTTTTTCTGCCAAAGAGTAAGTAATTGAAATACTGTAAAGACAAATCTACAGTGTCCATTAGTGATTTTAATCTTGTATTAAAGTATTTCCTTATAATTATTGAATTTCATGTCCAAAACTCAGCCAAAATACATATGTGGGCCCTGTGTGGATTTTTGGTAAGCACTGGGCCCTAAACGGAGCTGGGCTCAAAAATTTGAACATGTGGAGTTTGCTATAAACTCACCCTTTACCCAGAACCACGTGCTTTGTTAAATATCAACTAAGATTAAGGTTTTCAGCGACAAACACCCCGGGTGGGTTTGGTGTGAATAAAAAGATATGTGGAAAAGCAGCTCATGCCCACTGTCAGGTATGGTGGAGGATCTATGATGCTGTGGGGTTGTTTCTCTTCCAAAGGCCTCTGGTACCTCATAAGAAGGCATAGCATAAAAAAATCTTTAAAATGCAAGGATGTTAAACAAAACTTGTCAAACCTGGACTCTGGTAGTAAACGGAAAATGAGTCTTGAACCAAAATAAATGAAGAGAGAAATAGTTCACTAGGGGGTTAACCTTCTCCCATGGCCATATTTAAATACAAAAGAAAACCCGTGGAGTGAGCTGGAGAGAAGAGAGCAATAGAGAGGACCCAGAATCATCTTAAGAGATTGAATGCATCTTTACCAGGAGAGAAAATAAATGTGGCTGACACTGTAGGTCCTAAGAAATCAGACAAGATTCCCTAAAATTTGACGTTGTGAGCACACTTGAGCTTTTAATACTGACATTTATTTAAAACTAAGGCTAAAAACTTGTGTTTATGTGTTTATCTTGCCTTTCCAATTTGCATTGATAGAATGAATACTATTACTATGTTGTATGTGTACTATATACAATTATCAACTAATTCACAAAGTGCACTTTATGACGTGTACAATTTTCTGTATTTTTTGAAATATTTATTTTTGTTATACATATTTCTCTTTTCAACTTTTACTGAGGGGTTAGTTTTGTTGTTACAATTTTTGCAAAATGTTCATACAGTATATAAAAATGTTGCTGCTGTTTTGTTCTGCACCTTTTTCCTGAGCCATTGCAACAAAATCTGATCCAGATATTTGTTTGGTGATGAAAATCTGAGAGATAAGTCTAAGTCTAAGAACACCGTTCATTGCAACTTCAATATTTGGAATATGTTATTTGGTTGTTATTTTTAAATTCAATTCAAGTAATTTGCACTCCAACAGACACGTGAACATTATTTCCATATTGCCTTTCAAAACTAAATTGTTGGAAACTAAAGAACATATAGAAAAGTATAAAACAGTACTATTCATATAAAAAACAATTTAATCCAATAGAATTAGAGTCAGAAACACTTTAAGAAATTAAAATATTCTGTCTAATGTCGTGTTAAATGCACTACTGTGTGTGATATGGATCCATTCAACATATGCTGTGTGTGGAGATTATAGTACTCAGTACTATTTCCTCTGGGTATGAGCTAATTATGTTTCCAGATGATTCAGATCAAGGCTGTAACACACGATGAGCCATATTTTAATTTGAAGTAAACAATTTACATAAGGTTCTGGTTTCAGCTTTCAAGGCTCCAGCTTATAAGGAATTAAAAAAGATCCTCAATTCAAACACAAGACTGTTTTTATTTACAGGGTGTTTTAAGGGAAATAAGTTTTGATTTTGTAACACAAGGAGGTAACTTGCAATCATTGCCATAATTTTCTTAGATAGCGTGCAAATTGCAGTGCAATCTCCGGTGTGCTGCTTTTTTTTCTCCTCTTACAGTCACAGAAAACCGAGATCTTGATATGAATAAGTGTCCATTCAAGACATTTAACATCTGGAGCTGTGCCACAATGGAACTTTTAAACATCCTCTGTTACTCATGGGTCTCCAAGAGAAAAGAAAGCTCTCCATGGCATAACCAACCTTGTGATGTTCCTGTCAGTATGATGTAAAATTGTCAATTTCATTGCCTTTCAGATAATACAGTCATTCATAACCTTTATTTATATTGCCTTATTTATATTGCTGGAGAGACGAGATCCTATTCAAGAGGAACCCATTTAAGCCATCATACAATATAAAACACAGTTTGTTGCAAACAAATATTTAAATGTTATAGAATACAATACTTTAAATCATAGAATCAAGCTGGACAGATTAAATAATTAGAAGCAAGATAAGGTTTTATCAGGTGCCTTTAATCAAAACGTTCTACTGGTAAAATTATGTACAGTTTTTAAGTACAGTATATTTAAATAAAAACATGACACATTACATCTTTTTTATTTCTTTTCAGTTTTTATCTTCAACCTTATAACTCCTGGATTACCATATGATATTGTTTTTCTTTACAAGGAGTATATGTTACTTTTAATTGAGACTTGTTGAGACTTTTTTATTTTCAGAAACATCCTAACTACCACTTTTATTTGTCTTTTCAGGGGAAGTTCAACCAAAAGATGTGCTATCGCAAAATTTTTTCCCTTTAAACTCCAAATTGCACGGCAAATGTTTACAATTGAGATGAGACTGATGAATGTGCATGCGCCTTGATATTTTCTTATATGTAACCCATGATGTTTGTGTTATTGTGGGATAAAAACAGCATCCTCTCCTGCTGCATGTGAATTTGAGAGGCTGACTATGCTTTTGTTTTATTTACCTGATCAGATGACCCACCTTCTGTCAGGTGTTGTTCGGCTGTGGATGCTGATCAGTGTGTTATCATGTAAGGGGATTAACTGCTCTGATCAGGTAGGCTGCGGACAGAACTTTTGAGTTGAATTTCTTTCTGATCCTGACACCTGATTTCAGAGCACAAAGTCTCAGAGGGATTACATGTTCTCGCAAGATTGTAGCATTTAGAAAATAAATGTACTGTACCTTACTAAAATAGAGAAAAACATCAGAATCAGAATCTAAATTTATTGTCATTGTACGTTGAAAACAACAGCACAAGATTACAGATGTACTCTCTAAAACTAACGCCAACACTTTGGCCGAAACCTACACACACTTTTCCACGGTCATACATAATGCTTTCTATTAAACATGATCCCACATTACGAAGGCATAGGTATACGATTTTGAAAATTATGCCCAACATAGGGTGTGCACACATTGCTCTCTGAGATTTACTGAGTGTAAAAGTATGGCCTACTACAATTTCACCATGTCAAACAATGATGAAGCCATGACGAAAATGTCATGTGTGAAAAACAAAAAAAAGCATAACCCAGGAGTTTATGAACTACATGACTGCAAGGTGCCCAGGTCCTGTGTCTGCAAAACAAAGCCAAATCATGACCACTCCACCACTGCGCCTGAAAATGAAAGTTGCCCCCAAAAGTATGTTGTAAGATTATATAAACCGAACCTTAAGTTTCTGTTAACAGAACAGACCCAAATTGCCATTATTTATTAAATAAAATAACTAAAATTAAATCCATGTAATTATTTATAGTAACAGCATATAGCACCACCTTTAGCAGCATAGATTTCATTCGACTTCAAGGTTGACTCGATGACTGCAAGATGTCCAGGTCCTATTGCTGCAAAATAACCCAGTTCCATTTTGCCTTTTGTTTAATATTATAATGACACAGTGGGATCTGTTGTTTCTTTTCTCCTCCCTACATTTACAGGTTACATTTAAACATATAAATATCTAGAGAATATAATAACCTATTCTCCATGATATTCAATAGCAGCATACTATCTTATATCTTATATATAAATGGAAACAGAAAGCCTGCTAATTAATTATCCACACAAGTTTGTTAACTCAACATGTTATGATTTGGGGTTGTTTGGTTTTTGGTTTCGGGTTTTTCCTTATGTTTCTCACAGTTTAGGTTTTGAATCATTCTTCTGTTTATTATTTTCCTGGTTATGCTTTCGTTTCATGTTTTTCTAGTTATGTTTCTATTTGTTTGTATCCTTGAAGTTCTGTTTTGCCCCTGTCACGTTGTGTTCTGTCTGTCAATTAACTTTATGCGGTTCACCTGCACCTAGCTAATCTGTCTCTTTGCTCCACCTGGTTCACGCTCCATAAATACACACCTGTTTAGTTACTCATCACAGAAACATTTCAGATCATGTCACCTGTGTTTCGGATCATGCTTTGCCTGTCTTGCCTGCCTGTTTATTGTTTTGTTTCTGCCTCCTCTTTAAAGTGAGTTTTTTCGTTTTTTCATTATTAAATCTTTTTCACTGTCATGCTGCCTGCTTGTCTGCATTCCAGGGTCCTACGCTGCACTCACCCTGACACAACAAGGTTTAAGCCAAGGAATGTTCAAGTTATCAAATCCCTTTTTTTTTTAAATGGTTCAGTCAATGGCCAAATAATTTTGACAACTCTGAAAACTCATATTTAATTAACACCTTTTCTCTCTATTTGATGGAAATATTAACCTCCAAATAAAGGTATTATTTTATGAGCTTCATTATAAAAAGATGATTCCATTCCAGGAGAAAAAAGTTAAAGTTACGGTGAAAAATGGCCCACACCTCTACTTTTACATTTGAGACTCCATGTCTGTGAATTTCAAAACATCTCCTTAGTCATGAGCTCATCTGAGATGCACAGTTGCCAGTTTAAATTTCAGTGCGAAACTGAAGTGTAGGATCTTTAATCTTGTTCTTGTGGTCCTCGTCAAACACTTCATTCTGGGCCACAGTGAAGTGGTTCTTCCAGTCACCAACCTTTCCTGGAAAAGCCACAGATAAATCATTCATGCCTTTCTCCCAAACCCTAGCAGTTTATTGTTTTTTGTACGGAGTTTACCTTTCCTCAAGAAGTGAGAGATTTTGAAATCCAAGAATGGGAGTTTGGAGCAGTTGGCCATCTCGTTATTTTTCATATTATCAAAGTGGACGCGTTCAATGATGGGCCTTTTATCTTCAGCTGACGGTGATAACCCAAGAAAGGAGCAAAGTTTGTCTATTTCCCGCTCAGTGTCCTAGAAACACATGGTCAAGTGACATGGTCAAATATCAAATTTGTAGTAAAAACATTTACAAAAAGCAGCCAGAACATAAATAGGCAGCCAAATAAATTACCGCAGCTATATCTTCATAGAACATGTAATGGAGTTTAGGATAGGTCTTTTTTTGATTCCACCAGTTTCCCACGTGGTCATACCAGGAGCCGTACAACACTAAGACCACAGAATAACACAGAAAAGCCAAAATGTATACCAATAAAGGACAACACTGTAACAAAAATATTGTTTTACAAACTCTGTCCATCCAGGAATCTCTGGAAATAGCTGCTCCATTCTACAGGCTCTGGCTGTAGAATGGAGATCAAAGTGCGATCAAAGTGGTAAAATGATACTATGTTGTTCTTTGCATTGCGTGCCACATATACCATCTATCACAATAAGAAAAAACCCAAATAAACAACAATCATTGCATTAAATCAGATGATCATGCTATGATCAAATGACCACAGTGGTCATTTAATGAGCTCTCCTTCCCCCACCTCTAATAACACTAAAACAAAATGGTTACATGAATTCGGTTTTTAATGGTCAAATATCAAAGAGCAACATGGGACATTTAAATTAAAGCGTAAGTGAAATTGATACAAGATTAGGTCTTTAGGTAATGTCTTCTAACATTGAACTTTTCAGCTACTAATTATGTTTTTTTATTTCCTGGACCACTTCCCAAACGAATTCTTTGCAACTGTTTTATAAGATTCTGTGAAATTTCTTTTGTTTTTTTTATTTACTTGCACAAAATTAAAACTAATTTGATCATTCTTTTATGTATAAGCCTAACAAAGAGGTAGATGAGCTTAAAATGCTCCTCTCATCATTTTTCAGTTCATTTTGACAGTCTTAACCCAAATAATTATCAGTTGCAATTATCAGTTTTTGAAAGTGGATCATTTTAAAACAATTCTCGTACTCACTCAGGGCCTCTTGTGGTCCAGCGGAAACTGCATTGGAGTGATTATCATATCGCCACTATTCCACACAGAAGACGAATAATAATTGCCAAGAATTGCTAAATTTTAGAATTCGTAAGAATTCATGGAATTTTGCAAATCTTCTGGTCCAATTTGTGGCACCTGATATGTCAGTTACTACACTGGTATGACACAAAAAGATAAATCCTGAAATTGGGTTTGATTTGCACAAATATTGTCAAGAATTTAGTGCAATTTACAATAATCAATTGAGAATACTGCATGAACATTAGGAATTAGTTAACAATATGCAGAATGCAACTTAGAATCAGCTACGATTACATTTGTCATTACGATTCTTGACAATTCGTGAGATTTTCCATCAAGATATAATAAATAGTGAGGAGGGACTAGCAGGAGTGAATACTGTTTGAATGATGACTGTTGATATTTACAAGTTAAAATGTTTTAAATAAAGTGATTATTTTTGCCAATAAAATGCAAAAAGAAACTTAATTTAAAAAAATCATATTTTACTTGGTTGTACATTTCTTATTTTAAAATAGTTGTATTATTTTTTGTTAGGGCTGCACGGTGGCGCAGTTGGTAGCACTGTTGCCTTGCAGCAAGAAGGTCCTGGGTTCAATTCCCGGCCGGGGGTCTTTCTGCATGGAGTTTGCATGCGTGGGTTCTCACCGGGTACTCCGGCTTCCTCCCACAGTCCAAAGACATGCCTGTTAGGGCAATTGGTCAATCTAAATTGCCCTTAGGTGTATGAATGAGTGTGTGCATGGTTGTTTGTGTGTTGCCCTGCGATGGATTGGCGACCTGTCCAGGGTGTACCCCGCCTCTCGCCCATAGACTGCTGGAGATAGGCACCAGCTCCCCCGTGACCCACTATGGAATAAGAGGTAGAAAATGACTGATTGAATTTTTTGTTTTGTTGTCTTTTTTTAAATTAATTATTTTCCTCATGTCTTAGTTTTTCTTTTTTCAGAGGATGTCTTCCACAAAACTGGAGCCTTCTCCTGGGTCAGGTGACAGCTGAAGAGGTGGATCAGGAGGATGCTGAGCCTGTTCCTAACTTGAACCTATTGAAGAATGTGTTCAGTTCGTTCGCTCTATCCAGACCTCCATTGAGCTGATCCTCCTACAGCTGACTTCTTTTAAATGTCAGTCTTTTAACTTCTCTCATTGACAATATATGTATAATTAGATTAATGATTTTTTTAGGGGAAAAATACCTATTTTTATTAGAAAACCAACTGTGTGAGGACTTATAGAGCCATTACAGAGAGCGTCCTCACACTTTCTAAAAGATTAATTAAAAGATTAATTACTGTATTACAGTTTAAGAGAAAATCCTGGATTGAGTATTTATAGAAAAGTTACACTTTTAGTGGCTTCCATTCACTGTTGCCATATTTGACACATCCACCGTGTACCTTGAATTGCGGTAATACAGTTGTGAGAAAAGAAATGAACTGGTGCACCAGTGGGCATCAGAGGAACAATTCTGGTCAAAGTCATAGCAGCAATTGCAAACTATATTTTTCTGTAGAATGGTCCTACCGCTCAATCAACATTCCTCATCACTGGACTAATTGTCTTATAAATCTTTATCACATCAGCTCACAGTCAAGCATGGGAACTAAAAATAAAGAAGAGCTACACAGATTTCCTTAAAATTTATGTTCAAAAACATGAATTCAATTTCATTTCTATATTTTATTCATCCCAAAAGGAGTTGAATTATTGCACTATTGAACTGAGTTGAAAGTGACAGATAATTTTTTTTTACTGCTTCTATTTATACTCCTGTCAAGTTTATCTGAAGTTAGTTTTTAGCCAGAGGTTGCAATAACTACAACATCATCTAGAGTCATCTTGTGTCTTTACTTGAAAAACATGTGCAAACAGAGTTTATGCAACTTTACTTGACAATTTTGATCCCAAAAGGACCGAGGCACTAACTTAACAGGGAGGTGGGTCTTAATGAGTCGAGGGGAGGTGGGGCGCTTGTCTGCCAACTCTGCCCCTGTGGAGGGCAGCAAATGATTAACCTGATTTCATGAGAATGTGAGTTTAAAAGAACAGTGAAGTTTGATCGTCAACTTGAATCCACTGAAGGGACTGCTATCTCCAAAAAAGGTACTCTTTCATGAATAGGGATAGATGTCTGACGCTCTGGAGATAAATGTCCAAAATACAGCAAGTCAAGGATGTAGGAAACCCTCGTAATTTCTGAAGAGATGGTAAGAGGGAGGAAATCATCTTTTCCCATCATTTATGCACTACAAACCGTAAAACCTGTCTGGACATGCTGCTAGACTGACCTGATTTTGGGTATGTTGCAATAAGTATATCATCTGGTCTGGCTTGAAAGTTTTGCACCTTCTCCCAGTTGTTAGTGACACGGTGAGTCATTGCGATTCCATGGAAATTGTACAGTTCTGGTCGAGAACTCATCTAGAAAATAAACTCTTGATTAGGTTGATGCAAAGATCGTGCTAGATATATTCAATATGTAAACCAATATTTACCAATTACATGTTGTTGTAATAAATGTAATGAATGTTTGTGTGTGTATCTCCTGCCTCTTCTCTACAGGATGTGACTGGCAGGTGGGTCTCCACAGCTGCTGCTCATGAGGACTAATCAGAAGGCCCTTTAAGAATGGAGATATAATGGGGTGAAACCAGATTTCTAGTCCGGCCAGCATTCTCTGCGATCGTTGATCTTTTCTTTAGCGCCCAAGGCAGAAGTCACCCGAAGTCACCAACCATTCTCTGAAATAAAGTTTAACCATTGATCTTTGTCCTTAATTGTTGCCTGCTCCAGAGTCCATTATTTACAACCATGACATAAGCACATTGTTGTCTGTGTGCAGTTATTAAGGTTAGTTACAGTAGTAATTCTAGAATTCAAGGTGCTTTGGTGCTTTAACATACTTAAATAATTCAAAGAAAAGCATATATCATGATGTAACATGTGATCTAACATATATTTTCCATACATTTCTTTTTGTATAAATCTTTCACTCACAATCTGACAGCATGTCCGACTCTGGTGATAAAAAAATGTCTCACCCCACTGGAGTTTATAGCTTGATATTAAAAATTCTGGGATGCCTTGCCATGTCGCTACTAGCTGCTCTAACCACAAAAGCTGTCACAAATGTCCAGTGATTATAATAAGATATTCCAATCACCCTAATATGCTTATTAGTATGTTGGTGAAGATAACAAGTGCTATGTATATATATGTATAGAATGCGACAATCAGGTGTAACATTATGACCACCTGCTTAAAGGTGTGTCGATCCCCTTTTGCTGCCAAAACAGCCCTGACACCGATGAGGCATGGTCACCATTAGACACCTGAATATATGCTGTGGTATCTGACACCAAGATGTTACCAGCAGGTCCTTGAAATCCTGGAAATTGCAAGGTGGAACCTACACTTTGTTGTATTGAACATACCACATATGTTTGATGTAACTGAGACCTGGGGAATTTGAAAACCAAGCCAACACTTGAAACACTGTGTTGTGCTCCTAGAACCATTCCTAGAGATTGCGGTTGTCCATGGCCTGCCGTCTACCTCTGCTTAGACCTTTGTTTGTTATGTTGTTTTTTCGAGTTTTATCTGGAATGTGTCATCTCTACTGGCTTAAGATCGCCAGCTCCTGGCAGAAATGGAGAGGTAAAAAAAAAAAGCACGAAAGACAGAAAGGGGGCAAAAAGGAAAAAGGGAGAGAAGTAGAATAGAATGGAAGAACGAAAGGATAAAGAGAATACAAGACAACACCCTGCTTGCTTCTACACCTGCAGAAATGTTCTTATTACCAGCCTTTTTACTGAAAGGTGCTCGGTACTTATGAATGCAAGATGTATTTAGTGGTAAATGCGGCTCAATATAGAACATTTGTGTATCTGTTACGACCTGAATCTAAACACCTGTGGGTCTCAGTGTGAGCGTGCATGTGCATACAAGATTTCTACATAAAGATATGCAATAGTGAGTGTGAGGAGCCACCGACCCGCCCCCTGGACCCGGGACAGATACGGAGGAGATCCAAGCCACAGACATCCAAAGGCCCCCCAGAGCACAGGAACCCCATTAGAACCACCGCCGGGACTACCGTAACCCACCCCAGAGAGGAGCAGGGGAGAATTCCAGGGAAACCACTCAGCAGTCACAGTGCAGAATCCCCAGGGAGCTGCAGCGACAAGCCCACAGGCCCCGCCGGCAGCCGTCTACGCCCGAGCAGATCCAGCCATGGACCCAGAGACCCGAGACCCCGGAACATATCACTCCCCAAGCAGAGGCCCGACCGAGCCCAGGGATCCAGGCCCCGGCAAGCAGCCACCAGGAGTGAGCCAGCACACACCAAAGCACCCAGCCCCGGAGAACCACAAGTACACCAGCGGGCAGCGATTCCAACCACCGGCAGGTAGTGTGGTGGGGAGGGAATGGGCCCCACACTCAATTGGGGCCTAAACCGATCCAGGAGAGGGAGCAGCTCAAGACCCAACCTGACACAAAAACAGGCGCACACAATCACACATTTCCACTCTCATGCATACACATAAAAACACTCACACCCACGCACCCAACGTAAAGACAAACAACAATGGACGTCATACACTCACTCACACTCAGCCCTTTTAAAGGAGCACAACGACATTGCTGTGTCTGTCGATGAAAAGTGTCCGGTCGTCCTGGTGCTGCTGGGTCTCACAGCAGACATTGATACTGTGGATCACTCTGTCCTCTTGTCTCAACTAAACCACTTTGTTGGTATCCGTGGCTCAGCTCTCAAGTGGTATACATCCTATATTAACTATTGGGCCTCCTCCAGTGTGCATCTGTCGTATGGGGTGCCACAGGGCTTCATCCTTGGCCCCCTTCTTTTCTCCCTTCATATGCTGCCACTTGGAGCAATTAGCACACGGCATAACCTGTCTTTCCATTGTCATGCAGATGACATCCATTTGTCCTTAAAACCAAGTGACAATAACTCACAACATTGCCTTATTGACTGCATTTCTGCAGGTAAGCAATGGTTGACCCACAATTTCTGTTTTTAAATCAACAAAAGACTGAGCACATTCTATTCAGTAGTAATGCCACCACCGATGTTGGTGCTCTGAATTTAAATTTTAGTATTACTGTTAAAAATCTGGGGATGATTTTTGATAAGGATTTTATGTTTAGTAAGCAAATTAATTCAGTAGTCAAATCAAGCTTTTATCATCTACGCCTTTTGGCTAAGGTTAAGCCTTTTCTAAACCACTCAGACCTTGAGAAGACTATACAAGCTTTTATCAGCTCAAGAATTGACTACTGTAATGATTTTTATTTTCGTGTCAGTCAGCCACCATTGACCCCATCTAATTTATGTGATTTGATGTGTCTTTGTGGGCGTTGTAGATCCCTGAGGTCTTCATCCCAGTTTTTATTAAATGTACCAAGGACTATGTGCATTCTGGTGACAGGGTGTTCTCAGTAGCAGCTCCTAGACTGTAGGACCAGCTCGCTCCAGACCTACAATCTATCTCCGACGTGGGCCATTTTAGATTGAAACTTTATTATTTAGAAAGGCTTTTGATATCCAGTAGTTTGGTGGCACATTTTTCTAGTGTTCCTTTTGTTGTTTCTGCTTTTGGTTGTTTGCTGTTTTACCTTTTATGAAAAGTTTTTCTTTTTTTGGTAGATACTAATCACTGAAGACCAGGAGAATTCCACCAGAGCTGCAGTTTTGGAGAAGCTCTGACCCAGTCATCCTGCCATCATGTTTGCCCTAGTCAAACTTAACATTTTCAATATACTGTATATTTCAAGGCAGCGAATGTTGTACAGTACTCTCTGAAAATCAAGGTAATTTGAGTTGTTCCAGATATTCAGAAGAACAGATTACTTGTGATCAAAAAGATCAAATGCTTTCAAACAGAAAATAAAGCCAGAAAAACATTCCAATGAATCAAAGAATTACCAAAACGGCAAAGACTCAGCCAGCTCCAGGATGATCAAAGAAGGTCTCCAGTTACCTGAAAGCGATGTAAGATGCCTATTTGAAGTTGAGCTTTTGGGGCAGACTGACAGAAGTGGGGCTGTCATACAATCAGCGCCACTGGGCCCTCTGACCAACATCAGCAGGCAAGGTGGGAGAAGTCTCTTGCCCAAGGCCACAAGGACTGAGATGGGCAGAGCAGGGGTTCGAACAAGCAACCCACAGGTTACAGGTCGATAAATGAAAAAACAGTGCTTTTGCAGGTAAATAATATTTTAGGGATTTACAGGAAAGATCAATCTCTAATCATTTTTCAGTTTATAGCGCAAATGTTAAAGGTGGTAAAGAAAATTTTGACACTACTATTTTTTAATGCTTAATATTTTCTTTTCTGTTTTTTACAAATGTGCGATGTTTTTCAATGTTTTGTTTGAAAGAGAATAAGTAATTTTTCCAAAGCATTTGTGTGTATGAAAATTAAAAACCATTTCTCACTTTTTTAAACACACTCCCATTACTTTGGACACAGCTGTATGTTCTTTGTGTCCAACAGAGTTACAAGGTAAATTGCCATTAAGTCTTCCCACATTCTTGCATGTGGAATTTTGCACTAGCTTAAATCATGTTCAGAATTGCAGGGTTAATGAGTAGCAGACTCATAATGCCTGAAACAATTTTACTTAATATTATTTTGTGAGGAAGCTCCTGAAGCAACTCTCTCTCGCTTGTTTAATCGCTTTCCGTACTGACGGTAATTTCTTCATTTGTCCTTTAAGAAAAAATTTTGAAGTTCCTGTTGGTGAACACTTTGTAACTACACTTGTTCTTTGGCTAGTCTCGCACAACTGTACCTGTTACACATATATAATGTGTGAACAGGGAAGTGTTTCATTGAAGTCGTTCTAGGCCACTCAGATTTTTACATGTCAATTTCCAGTTTAAATAACAGAAATAAAAGTTATTCACATTGAAAGAAGTTTTTTGATCTTTGCACAATCTGTGGCAAATATTTCTGTCACATCTGCATTATTTAGGTAAGAAAGGATATTAATATTTCTATGCTATGGAGGTTTTAAGAAACAAAACAAGCAACAATAATTATGATTGTTCAAATGCAGGGCTGCACTGTGGTACAGGTGGTAGCACTGTTGCATTGCAGCAAGAAGGTCCTGGGTTCAACTCCCAGCGAAGGGGTCTTTCTGCATGGAGTTTGCATGTTCTCCCCATGCATGCATGAGTTCTCACCGGGTACTCCGGCTTTCTCCCACAGTCCAATTACATGACTGTTAACATGTCTCTCTAAATTGTCCTTAGGTGTGAGTGTGTGCGTGGTGGTTTGTCCTGTATGTGTCTGTGTTGCCCTGCGATGCACTGGCGACCTGTCCAGGGTGTACCCTGCCTCTTGCCCATAGACTGCTGTAGATAGGCACCAGCTCCCCCATGGCCCACTATGGAATAAGCGGTATAGAAGAAGAAGATACTTCATTTACATTTTGTTTCTTGCTTGAAAGATTAGATCCCCTGAAAGCAGCCCAAACCTGTTTACTGGAAATGAAGGAACACAAAATGAATGTTCATGCAGAACAGGTAACGTGGAATGCCTTTACCGTATTTTTCCTTTACTTCAGGAAGTTAAAAATATGTTGGGAAATTTTTTAGGATACTAACATTGAATCAGTATATTTATTTCCTTAATTACATCATTGTCCTCGAGGCCTAACAGACATGTCTACTTCCTGTAACTTTTCTTCCATGTATCTTTCTGTTTATTTGAAAATGACAAAAACTTTATGTCTTTTAAATAAAGATTTTTATAAAAAGAATAGTTTGTCCTCTGATGGACTGACGACCTGTCCAGGGTGTACCCAGCCTCTCGCCCATAGACTGCTGGAGATAGGCACCAGCTCCCCCATGGCCCACTATGGAATAAGCGATATAGAAGAAGAAGATACTTCATTTACATTTTGTTTCTTGCTTGAAAGATTAGATCCCCTGAAAGCAGCCCAAACCTGTTTACTGGAAATGAAGGAACACAAAATGAATGTTCATGCAGAACAGGTAATGTGGAATGCCTTTACCGTATTTTTCCTTTACTTCAGGAAGTTAAAAATATGTTGGGAAATTTTTTAGGATACTAACATTGAATCAGTATATTTATTTCCTTAATTACATCATTGTCCTCGAGGCCTAACAGACATGTCTACTTCCTGTAACTTTTCTTCCATGTATCTTTCTGTTTATTTGAAAATGACAAAAACTGTATGTCCTTTAAATAAAGATTTTTATAAAAAGAATAGTTTGTCCTCTGATGGACTGACGACCTGTCCAGGGTGTACCCAGCCTCTCGCCCATAGACTGCTGGAGATAGGCACCAGCTCTCCCGTGAACCAGTATGGAAGAAAATGGATGGATAAAAGGAATAATTATCTGAACTTCAGTAACTGTGTGCTAATTTTGACATGTCAGTGCAAAACTCTGTAGCATTACCTGATATGCCTTAGTTTTTCAGAATCAGAATCCGCTTTATTACTACGTTTGTGCACAAAAACAAGGAATTTGACTCTGGTACACTTTGCTCTTGATAAAGATTTTTTATTTATTTTTTTCAGTATGAATAAATGGAAATAAAAAATATCTTTAAAATGTACTTATATACAGAGAAAGTGACTTTACAGAGTAGATAATGTGAGTCCAAGTATGCATGGTGTGGTTCTGGAACTCAAGTGGCTGTCAAGTGTTCATCGCAGAAAGCCCACCATCATCTCCACAGTCTTGAGTGGGTTGAGTTCCACGTGGTTCTGACCACACCAGAGTACCAGCCAATCTCTGTATGCAGACTCATCACTGTCCTGGATCTTTCCAAACACAGTGGTGTCATCTGCAACTTGAGGAGTTTCACAGACGGTCTGCTAAGGTGCAGTCATTTGTGTAGAAGGAGAAGAGGAGTGGGGAGAGAACACACCCCTGGGGGGCACCGGTGCTGATGGTTCTTGTGCGGGATCCACTGAAAGGTGGAGGCCGGGACTTTGAGCTCGATGAGCTTCTGGTGGTGGATTTTCTGGGCTGATGGTGTTGAAGGCTAAGCTGACGTCCACAAACAGTATCCTGGCATACATCTGTTTTGACCCTAGCCATGGGTTAAAACATTAAAGGCCAGTAAGACCTTTTCTGGAACTTTCAAAATAAATTGCATTAACCTACTTCCAGCTCAGGCAGGAACAGGAGTAACAGCGGACTTCCTGTGATGTCACTGTTTGAATCAAAATCACGCGTTCCAACAAACAGACCTCTTTCCTTGCGGATCCCCATGGGAACTGGACAGAAGAGGCTCAGCGCGCCTTAGTCTTCTTGCTGACAAGCAGACATGACTCTTCAACTTGTATCCAGAGTGACTACGATCACATGCAACAAAGTTAAGTAATGAATTGCTGTGTATCCGGCATTCATTCATATAAAGGGTATAATAAGACAAGTGTGACTTTTCTTCTGAGGCCTCCAGAAGCACCCCTAATTGAAACGGATTTCCACCACGGCCTGGAGAAGAAGGCCGGGACCACATTGCACGCTTTCCTGTGTGCAGGTCCAGGTAGCAAGAGCCACCCCGCCACATCGCGGGCACTCAAAGAGCCAAACGTGCCATTGTAGTACGGTTTGGCTGGGCCAGCTAAAGGTCCTTCCACACAGCTACGAAGGTTAGCTGCAAGCTAATCCTTTGTTTGCCCACATGTGGATGTTTTCCTCAACGCCCAGGACAACTTTTCCTCAGCTCGGTTCACGTAAGAGGTAGTGCAGAGAAGATTAGTTTAGTTATAAATAATCCAAATAATGTTCGTTTATCGATGTTTGTTTTTGTTGGGAAAACTTAGCTACACTTAGTCCTAGTAGACTAGCACTCAGCTAAGGATGTGTTCTGTGTTGTCTTTTAAAGTTAAGACAAACTTAAGGGTTTTTTTAAACACAGATCGGCCATAACGCACCGTCTTAGTGGTATTTAAAATGTACCTGTTTGATTATGGTAACAACTATAAGCTTCTTTTGTTAGCTTCAACCGCTAACGGCTCAGAACACGTGCTCGCCCACCTTATGAGCCAGCTACAGATCATTGACCCAGAAAGGTTGTTAGTTTCCAATCTAGGAAATAATATTTCCCTAAATATTATTTTACTAAACGGGATCAAACGCATCACTTTATTGGCAATGGTTTTTAACCATCTTTGATTTACTTGTTTATATTGTACATAGCCCTTAGTCTTCCTTATTCATATTACACATAGTTGGTCTTCTTTATTATTTCATTCTGCTTAGTAGCTTAGTTTTGTTGTTTTAGCATAGTAAAGAGTTTGTTGATTGAAATGTGTTTGAGTTTGAGTTGACTTATTTTTGTTAATAAATTATTGTATTTTAAGAAATTGTGTGAATTGATTTTCTGTGTGTACAGAGTTTTGCTGTTCAATAATGTCAGAGCTTAGCTCATCCCTTTCAATTTTGTCCTAATACCACCGCCTTATTGGGCTGGTATTCACAGGACAGCCCTTAACAGGCCAAACTATTATTTAATAAAATATTAAAGTATTCATATTAAATAACATATTCATAATCACAACACATCCCTGGGTCATCCAGGTGTTGCAGGATGAAGTGTAGTCCCAAGCTGACTGCATCATCTGCCGACCTGTTTGCCCGGTACGCATACTGCAGAGGGTCCTGCAGGGGGCCTGTGATGTCCTTCAGGTGCTTCAACACCAGTCGGTCAAAGAATTTCATGACCACAGACGTCAGGGCGACAGGCCTGTAGTCACTTATTTATTTGATGGTGGGTGTCTTGGGTACTGGGATGATGGTGGAGCATTTGAAGCAGGTGGAGCATTCACACAGCTCCAGTGACTTGTTTAAGATCTCAGTGAAGATGGGGGCCAGTTGGTCAGTGTAGGCTCTCAGGCATGATGGGGAGACATTATCAGGTCCTGAGGCCTTCCTTGTTTTTAGGCACTGAAAGAGCCTATTTATAAACTCCTCAGAGATCCTTAGTGCAGGCGGGAGTCTTTAAGGTATGGGGGTGGTTAGTGTTTGGGAAAATATTTTGTGCCCTAATGGGATGTGGGGGAGTTGGGTTGAGGTGTGGACTGCTGCTTTCCATACCTGCACTAGAAGCCATTCAATTGATTTGCAGGTGAGGATTCTGCTCAGGGTTGGGGTAATGGCTTCTGTAGGCAGTCAGGTTTTTCAAACCATTCCAAACAGCAGAACAGTCCTAATGTGAGAAGCTTTGCTTTAGCTTCTCACTGTAGCTTCTGTTTGCTGCTTTGATCTCTCTGGTCAGTTTGTTCCTGGCCCTCGTGATACAGGGCCCGATCCCCACTGCTGTGAGCCTCTTCCTTATCTCTGCGCATCTTCCTCAGAAGTGAAGTGAACCAAGGTTTATTGTTATTATAAGTGCAGAATCTTGGTCTGCACACACGTCTTTACAGAAACTAATGTATGATGTCACCACCTCAGTAAGTTGGTTTAAATCAGTGGCTGGAGTTTCAAAAACATTCCATTATGTGCAGTCAAAGCAGGCCTGTAACATCTGCTTTGACTCATCAGCTTTCAGTTTTTGCCTGTAGGTTGGGATAAGATGGATCAGACAGTGATCAGAAAGTCCCAAAGCCATCTTGGATTTGTGAGTCTGTTTTAAAGCCAAATGTTTCATCTTTGGTAAATGGTAAAATGACCTGCACTTGTATTGTGCTTTATCAAGTCCAAGGACCCCAAAGCGCTTTACACTACAATCAGTCATACAACCATTCACGCACTGACAGTGGTAACCTACTGTTCATTGTAGCCACAGCTGCCCTGGGGCAGACTGACAGAAGTGAGGCTGCCATACAATCGGCGCCACTGAGCCCTCTAACCACCATCAGCAGGCAAGGTGGGAGAAGTCTCTTGCCCAAGGACGCAACGATGGACAGAGCAGGGGTTCGAAGCGGCAACCCAGTGGTAACAGGACAAACTCTTACCACCGTCGCAACCGTTTTTGGCTGGGATGATTTCGATCATTCACTCAATTATTGTACACAGGCTTCAAGGACACTTAAAGGAATGATGGAAATTTGCTTCCAGGATAATGGATTACTTGAAAAGTTATTTTGAAAAGTTATCCTAAGGATTTAACTGGAAAACATAGTGTCCTTTGAACGGGGAACTATTTACCAGAAAGATTATTTGTTCAATCACATTAATCTTTGCCTAACTCGAAGCTTCTCAAAAGAGAATTACAGTTAAGAACATTTAAGGAACTCCATGTAAAGATTAAACCTGTCAGGAGTCTGGGTGGTGTTTTTGCCACTGAGCTGCAGGTTTTCCCAGAGGGTGAGGCCAAGAGGTGTTTCTCCGCATACCTGCGATCCATCAAGCCCATCAGTAAAATAAAGCCTGAATGTCAACCTCTGTGGTAACCGCTAACCCTCTGTGAATATTCCATATGTTCATGTTTTTCCTCCTTGGGATTTTTCCCTCACTGGATTACTTACAAGTTACTCTCTGTGTTTTGGAAGGTATTTTTCCATTCTTTTACCTAGAATCTCTCTGTTGGGACTCTTCCTGGATCCACTTCTCTGATTCTCTGGTGCAATAACCCTCTGGTCATCTTATCATCATGATGAGCAACTGGCAGCTCCTTTCTTCATGACTTCTTAAGTTCTTACCTGTCCACCCCCCAACGTTACACTAAAAGCTCCCTCAGTAACACCTCTCTAGGGCTCACCACACAAACCAACACCTCATGGACTCTCCACATTACTTCCCAGCATCAAGCCTTTGCCTTCTAAGAGTAAGATAAGATAATTAATTCCCTTTCTACTACTCACTTCTGTCCAATCACTCCACTTATCTTTCTACATCTTCCTTAGTGAATGGTCAGCCAGAGATAACAGAAACCCTGGACCAAGAAACCCTCTGAGACATTGTGATCAATAAACCTGTTAACGTTTGATAGCTTTCTCTTTAAAGTTGTATGTGATTCAAAGGTTTGCCTCAAATCTCCACTGAAACGAGTTAAAGCAGAGAAGGAGCATATGTTTTTGGCTTTTTATGCTGTGTTCACTTTACCTCTGACATCAAGAACCGGGATTTGGCAATGATTTAACTTCCTTCATGTTCCAAGTTCAAAAACCAGTTGGGTTTCCCAACTGGTATGCCCAGTGACCAATGGCTAACAGTAAAACAAACTAACAATAAAACTGTTACATGCAAATTTTTGAAAGTGCAAATGAATGTTTATTTTGCTCTGACTTTGAAAAGCGTACACAAGGAAACCATATTAGGTTTTGAGGTTAGGGTTGGTGAGAAACCTCCAATTTCCCAAATGGACACTTCAGGGACCTTTCTGTTATTTTTTTCCAAGTTATAACTTTGAAATTTCAAGACCTTAGTGAAAGTGGAATGCATAATTAACCTGCGCCATTCAACGTATAATGCTGTGCCAATGTTCTTCTCCTTGTTTTTAATCTTCGTTTTAATGACAATCAAACTGGCAAAGTCCAAGTCCTGCTGTAGGGCCACTTTAAAATGTCTGTCAGTATGATGATACTTGGAAAACTGAACATTCTCTGTGTTGATATTTATCATAAAACGTTTGAGAACCACTGATTTAATGAAGTTATAGTCACTAATTGTTGTTGGTGGTATTACACTTGTTCAGATTTATTTAAAGGTTCTGTGAAGTTTATATATACATGGTAGTTCCCTTTCCCTGCAGTAGAAAGATGTAGAAAATTGAAGAACATGGGAGGAATCCTTAGAGTGGAAGACTAACAGCTGGTCACACAGGGAGCCAGGCATTTTGTGAGAGATACTGTGATATGAAGAAAGATGCTCTTAGTGTATATATTTCTTACGCCTACCCTTCTGTTTTATTAAAGGAAAATCAAGAAAACCATTTAAGTCTTGCTATCTATGACTGTCTTGCTAGCTTTTTAATCTAAACTTTAACATTGCCAGGTGAACTTAAAAGTCTGCATTAAAAGGCAGCCTTTGTGCCTATGTTTTAGTTTGCACATGCTTAAATAAATCGTGACACAATAGGACACAAATGGGATGCAAAGGCACAATGTCAACAACAACGTCATAATCATCAACTCAGTTGTCAATATGCTACAGGCACAACCCTCCAATACACTTGTGGCAGTAAATGGTGATTTTGTCACAACTCACTCTCTACTGCAGTTTCAACATTTCAGCAGTTTGTCAGCTGCTCTACTAGAGATAACAAAACGTTGGATTTGTTTTATCCAAATGTCAACGACTCATACATCTCCAAAACAAGACTTTCGCTTGGCAAATCAGATCATAATCTTGTTTTTCTCTGCTTGTAATAAAGAAGTTGTTCAGAGGCAACCTGTGATACAAAGAAATGAGAGAAGATGGTCACAAGAAACTGAAAAACCTCTGGTGGGTTGTTCTGAGGAAGCAGACTGGGATGTAATGTCCCAGACACACTGAGAGGACATCATTGCCATGACTGAGTTTGTGGATAACTACATCCACTTCTGTGCGAATAACTCAATTCCCCTTCAGAATAGTGAGATGCTTCCCCACTAAAACAACACAAAAAACAATAAATGAATACACTCCACTTAAAGACAAATCTCTCCACAATCCATCCAACAGCCCTCACCACTACAACTTCTCACCACTTCAGCATCTCTTCAACCTTAGCCTGGCCCAAAAGAAAGTTCCAGTTTTGTGGAAGACCTCATGCCTGTTCTGGCACCCAAGAAAGCATACTCATCAGTCCTTAATGATTTTAGACCTGTTTGCCTGACATCTCACCTCATGAAGGTCCTAGAAAAACCCCTGTTGGCCCACCTGAGAAAGGAAACCAGCAACATTCATGACGCCCTGCAGTGTGCTTATCGCTGTGGAGTTGGAGTTAAAGATGCCCTCATACACCTGCTTCAACAAACCCACTGTCATCTGGACAAAGCCAGCAGCACTGTGAGGATCATGTTCTTTGATTTCTCCAGTGCATTTAACACAGTTGAGCCTGATTTGCTTTGTGAGAAACTCCAGAAAACTCAGGTGGAGGCCTCAACAATCTCCTGGATCAAAGACTACCTGACAAAAAGACCCCAGTTTGTGAGACTGAAGGGTTGTATGTCTAACCAGGTAGTCAGCAGCACAGGAGCACCACAGGGAACTGTACTCTTACCATTTCTCTTCACTCTACACCTCAGACCTCCAGTACAAGACAGACTCCTGTCATCTGCAGAAATACTCAGATGACTCTGCAGTGGTGAGGTGGATCAGAAGCTGAGTAAAGGGAACTGTTGGACTGCTTTGTGGCATGGTGTGGGAATAATCATATTATTTTGAATGTCAAAAAAACAAAAAAAAACATAGGAGGAGATTGTAGATTTTGAGAGAAACAGGAATAGGTAAAGCAGTATTTCCATCATAGGAGAAGAGGTGGAGATGGTGGAGGAGCATAAATACCTCGGTGTTCACCTGGACAACAGACTAGAGTGGAGATACAACTGTAAAGCCACGTACAAGAAGGAACAGAGCAGACTGTACTTCTTGACTAAGTTTGGGCTCTTCATTGTTTGCAGCCAAACGCTGCAAATCTTCTGTAAGTCTGTTGTGAAGAGTGTAATGTCTTTTGACATCTGTTGGGGTAGCAGCGTCAGAGCCAGGGACATAAAAAAGCTCAACAAGCTGATAAAGAAGACTGGTTCTGTTCCAGGGACTGCTGTGGAGCCTTTGGAGATGATTTTACGAAGAAGGACTTTTATAGAAAGAAGAACTTTATGGAAAACCCTAAGCATCCTCCTTATGGGACTGTCATACAACAAATTCAAACAAAGGTTGCAAGAACTCCAGTTTGATTGTACCTTACCTGCACTGTGATGCTAGCAAAGCACTAATTGAATTTGCTTATGCAGTCAGACCCCTGCCTGACCAGTAGAGACCGTCCTTGACTTATTTCTACTATGTTCTCCTTAAGTATATGGTTTTGATTCTGCATTAAAATAATTTAGTTTTTGCCCAAAGTGTCAAAACAAAATAAGTAAACATAAGTTGATGTTGAAAATTACTTTTTGCAAGTGGGCTGTGCTTACCATGGTTGTCCTGACAGCACGTTCCAACGTTTATCTATTACAGGTAAAGGAAGCAGTACTAATAACCTCACAGAAACCCAATTCAAAAAAATCTCAGCTATCCCTGTAAGAAATATACCTATCCTCTAGTCAGGGAGCTAATGATTTGTTCATCTTTTATTAGTCCTTGATTTATACAATGACTATGTGTCAATGCAAATGCATTTGCCAGGAACACCTATAATATTTCTTTAAATCTTTTTAACAAAGTGTTACTACAAAGCTAAGAGCATTATAGAAATATAACAGCCCAAACGGCCCTTTACAGAAAACTGCTATGGTGAGTTACATGACACTTAAACAACACAAAGTGTTTTGCTTGTTAGAGGACTGTGGTGTGATCATTGTTTTAACTTAAAAGAAAAAAGAAAAAAATAATATGGACCGAGTGCATCAATAAATGGGTTAAAGATGAACATTTTCCTGGTTCGTCTGGTCTTAATTTCAATCTGTAGTCCAACTTTTCTTTACTTTTCTTTACTTTTGCTATATCATGCCATGGCCTTGCCTTGCCTTAAAGTAAAAAAAAAACAAAAACATTTCATTTTAAGAGTAAATTAAGCTCCTTCTATAGTGTGCGTGAAAAATTATGTTTTTGATCACACTGATGCAGGAATAAGGATTGGTCTTCAGGGTTCCAAAACTAGTAAGCTGTACTTTAGGTGCAGTGTAGCCTGTTTACAGCTCCACATCCACAGTACTGCTGCTTGTTACACATAAATCCAATGGCATGTACAACAGTTGTGCTATTGTCAGTGTATCCAAACAATATGGAACACAATGCAATCCACAACACATATTGGCCATTAAGTTTCCCAGGCACCCCTGCCGTATGCCCCTGTGGTCCCATAGCTTGGCACATGTGCTCTGCCTGTACAGCTGCTCAGGATAGACTTGTCTGCAATGTGTTGTGATGGGAAAGTGTCCTGTGGTTTGGTAGTTTCCAGACCAGTCTTTTAGAGTGATTGGGATGTTGCAGCAGCTGCCTCATCACTGTAAATGTGTGGAGATGTTCAGATATTGGCTAGTCCTTGACTGCTGCCTCTGCCTGTGGTTTGGATCCACATTTTCTCAAAGGGAATGAAGGCTGTCATATGATTGTGAAAAATTCAAATAAACACAATCTTCCTCTTCCCAATGACTTTGAGATAGACAGCAAAATATAATAGTATAAAGTCATTTTCTAGTTATTGCTTCATTTCATCATTGCTACATCTATCTACTCCCCCTTTTTGGCCTTGTTTGAAATTCCTGAAAATCCAGTCAAACATCACAAATAAAGACAAGATCTCACATATTATTCAAATTTTCAATAGTCCTATCATTTTTTGATCAATAAATGGCCGAGAGTAAGCGCTAGCAGGACACACTGATGTGTGATTAAGATATACTACCGGTCAAAAGTTTTAGAATGCCTTTCTCATTTATTGCTTTTCGTTATGTTTATGACTATTTACATTGTACCTAGATTCTCACTGAAGGCATCAAAACAGTGAATGAAAACAAATCGAATTATGTAGCGAAAAAAAAATTGTAAAAGAACATTAAATATGTTTTATATGTTAGATTCCTTAAAGTAGCTGCCCTTTTCTCAGATGACTGAAATGTTAACCTCTGGCCGTCTCTCAATGAACCTCTGGGAAGTTCCTTCAAGACTCTTTGGAAAACTATTTCAGGTGACCACCTCATGAAGCTCATGGAGAGAATGCTAAGGGTGCAAAGCAGTAATCAAATCAAATGTTGTCTATTTTGAAGAATCTAACCCCCATTAGGTGAGCAAGTGTATCTAAAACTTTTGGCTTACAGTGTATGTCTGCAGATTCATTCAGGCTGCTACTTAACAAGAGAGAGCAAGACTTTCAGCCAATAACTCAAAGGCTGAAAGGAGTACAGCAAAGTTACTTAGCTTTTTATGGTTTTATATTTGAGCTACCTGTCTGACCTGGAACATGGTGGATTTAAACATTTTTGCACTCTTTTGTGAATCTCAGAGGAAAGCAAAAAATTTAGAAGAGACACAGATGTCAAACTACAATCCACAACTTTTAGATGGGCCTCTCTGTCAACACACCTCAATCTCAGATTTAGGTAATTAGCAGGACTCTGTAGAAGTAGGTGCATGAGGAGGTAATTCATTCCTTTCTTTCAGGTGTGTTGGACTTGGGACTTATCAAAACGTTGCAGGACAGTGGTCCTCGAGGACTTGAGTTTGACACCCCTTCTCTAGAGAATACACACTGAGACAAGTTTTATTAGCCATGCTAATCACTAACATGAGATTTTAAAGACAATTTCAAATGTTTGTATTGATTTTGTCATTGTGTGATGTTGTCTCCTAATATCAATATTTGAGTGTTACACCAATAGGCTAGAAAAATGTAATGCTGTTCTTATATATTGTTCAATTATAATTTTTAAAGAAGAAAAAGAATTAGCTAAAATGGAAATGGATAGGTGAAAAACAAAAACGAGAGCTCAAAAATGGGCCATAAAATACAGATTGTTGCATCTCTACTCTTTAGCACATATTTACTGTTGGGCCCCAGTCCTAAGAGGAAACAGGGACTGAACTGTACACAGAAACTAAAGAGACTGGTAAAAACTCTGAATCCCAGAATATATAAAAAAGATATATACTGTACATATAAAGATATATGAAAATGAGATGAAATTTAGAGTTTATTATTATTGTGACAAGCGGTACAAAAACTTGAGGCTTGGGCACTGGAATGGGGGTTTAGATCTCCAGTCACAAAATTTCAGACCTGCTTGTGTTTTGAGTTCTTGAGTTTGTGTTTTGTTATTTTACCTGATCTAGTCCTTTGTTTTCTGTCTCCCTGCACCCCAAGCCCACACCTGTTCTGTGTTTTCCCCTGATTGTCTGGTCACGTGTGTCATACAGGAGAATTAGTCAAATGTAATTTTAACCACTTTTAGTTAATTTTCTAGCTGGGTAAGAAATGTGTCAGTGGTCTACACAAAGTAAAACTCAGCTGTTATTACCAGTGAAAGGAAGAATTTTCCTTTTTTATTGAACTATGTAAGCAATACCTGTTATGATTTGGGGGTGTTTGGTTTTTGGTTGCGTGTTTTTCCTCTTATTTATCTCACAGTTGAATTTTGAAACTGGCTTTTGTTTATTGTCTTCGACGTAGTGCTATGTTTTGCTTTCTTCTGATTGTTGTTTTCTATTCATATTGCTTTCTGGATTATGTTCTGTTATTACTATGTTTCTTAGGTTTGATTATGTCCAGGTAGTATTTAGTTCCTGCCATGCTTTGTTTTCACTCTCTGTCTCTGTTAAGCAATCAGCTTCATTCGGCCCACCTGCACCATATCAATCAGCTTTTGTTTTTCACCTGTGTCTCGACATACATATACACCCTCATTCTGTTCATTCCTCGCAGAAACATTTCAGTTCGTTTTGTTCGTGCTAAGCCTGTCTTGCCTGCCTGTCCATGCCTTTTCCTGCCTCCTCCTGAGAGTGAGTTTTGTTTTCCTTTTGGCTTAAAATAAAGCCTTTGTTACTTACCGTTACCCTGGCTGTCCATCTGCATTCTGGGGTCCTCCGCCACACCATACTTGACAATAGCTGCCATGAGCTTTTAATTTGAAAACCTACAATTCGCCTGTAAGCAACACTGCAGGATGGCTAAATTTAACATGTGCTTATAGCCTGGTAAAACCATACCATTGACAGTTGTTGTCTAGATGTTTTTGCAGATTTTTGTCAATGGGCTAAGATATTATTCTCAAGCAGTTTAACTTTCTAAAACACACAGCGTGCATTTGTATAATCAGTAGGCTTAGACCTAGATGTATTCCAAGCATCAGCCTGGTAATGTCCAAAGAATAATAAACCACTCGTCCTTCAAAAAAAAAGACGGTAACTGTAAGGCAGAATAACCTCAAATATAATGATATAAGCAGATGCATGGTGTAGTGTAAATCATCCCTTACTACTTTCTAAAAACACAAATTTTGTCCTGATCATTCAGATTTGTGATAACAGCTAAATGAGCAACTTTAGAGAATTGCTATGTTTTATCTGCAAAGCTTCAATTCTTATTGTGCTAAAATCAACAATAGACATAAATGTTTTATTGTAAGAGAGAGAATTGAAAAAACATGGAGAGAAAATTTTGATAGGACCCAATGATTCAGAGCAATGTGGAGTTTGTGAAGGAGCCCAATGATCTGTCTTGAGCAGTTTGATATGTATCCTGTCTCTATTGGCTATGCAAGTATCGGCCACGGCTTACTGCAGTCAGATTTCAACCAATTTACACTTGACTGCATCTCAAGCTTCACAGAGCTGCACGCATCGCCATGCTGTGGTACGAGCTGTGCCTCACCTGTGCTTTGTTCAGCGCAAAACCATTTCTTTGCAAATCTGCAATACAAATGATGCTTAGGAGCTAGTGCCGCATGTGATTTATAACTTCTAAACAGCTTTAGCAGCAGACATAACCAATCTATTGTTGGAGCCAAAGGCAAAATCATCCTGAGTCATAAGATGCATTGAAAAGATGCTGAGATAGTCCTATAAAGGAACCATGAGGTGGTTTGCTTTTGGTCTAGTTTGGTCTAGTTTGTAAAGAACACAGAAAACTAATTTGGGATTATTATCTAGCACATTGTTGCACATAGGCAGGATAAACAGTGCATTTTACAATATTCTTCCATTATTTACTATATAAATAAAGAACTTTCTTAGTTAATTCGTAACTGATTTATACAGGTTAGCCCAAATGTGACACGACATCCCATTTTTAAGGGCGACCTGTTTAAACCATCTTACAGTATAAAAATACAATTTGCTGCAAACTAAGAGCAAATTATAAAATTCAGTACTTCAAAGCAGTGTATCAAAGTGGGACGATTAAATCATCAGATGCATGATACATTTTTTTTTCACCTAGCTTAGGTATAATAAAATCAATGTTCCTAACAGGGCATTTTACAATGCTAAAAACAGGTACAAATATTTAAAGATTTTTCAGGATCACTGAATTCAAATTGTAAACGGTAGGCTGGGATATACATGTGCATGTAAGCAGATACAGGTTCTGTGAACATGTGTTAAAGAAAGCTACTGTTTTTCTTATTACTCAGTTAATCGTGGAATTATTCTATAGAAAACCTCATTAATAAAATATTCAATAGTTCCGGCACATTATTTTTTAAATAAAGATGAAGACAAAACGGAGGTTTGTTGAAAATTAAGTACACCCCCAAATTTCTAGAAATAGTCAAGTCAAGTCAAGTCAAGTTAAGTTCATTTATATAGCGCTTTTCAGCAACAAGGCACTCAAGGCACTGTACATAAGAAAAATACAATCACAATATGTGATTGTGATTGTCTGAGCCTGTTTTTGTGTCAGGTTGGGTCTTGGGCTGCTCCCTCCTCTGGATCAGCTTAGGCCCCCCACACAATCCACTAATGTCAGAACACATCTGGGTTCTAAAAAATAAAACCTTTAAATATTAAAGATCTCCAATTTAAATCTTAACATCCTTTTCCAAAAACTCCTTTCCATCCTACACTTATCTCCAGTGTGGCTGTGCTGATGGACCATCAGGTACCTTTTGATAACAAAACTCTTCCCACCCTCATCACAGCTGTATGGCTTTTCTTCAGTGTGGGTACACTGATGGACTGTCAGTTTATTATTCTGCATGAAACTCTTCAGACACTGGTCACAGCTGTACATCTTTTCTCTGGTGTGGGTGTGCTTATGTACCATCAGACTCCATTTGACATGGGAAGTCTTCCCACACTGGCCACAGTTGTACAGCTTTTCTCCAGTGTGGATCTGCCGATGGACGTCATATTCCCTTTCTTAGTGAAACTCTTCCCACAACACAAATAAAAGCCTTTTTCTCAGTTGGGGCAAGATTAGGAAGGCTCCAAAATATGGCAGTAGTAATGGCAGGGTTCTTCCTCCTCAGAATGAGTTGGCTGATCTTGCTTTCTTACATCAACTCCGCTCATACCATTGTGAATTACATTCAGGTTGGTGCTAGGCTGTTTCGGTGTTGGTCAGTCGGATAAACAGAAATGAATTGGGATGTAAAAAAATGTAAAAAAAATACCTAAAAAAGTAGACTAAATTGGTTTTCAGTTCTTTTATAGAGACCATCCAGTCATTTTAGATTGCATATGCTAGCAGGTGAGACAGAAGGTGACAATACCAGTGGGTTGTCTTGTTAGCACACAGAAACAGCCTTGCCACCAATACGGAGAAATGTCTCTTGAACCCCAGCACCAAGGAGAAAACAGCAACGGACTGTGTTCACAACAAATGATAGGATAGGAGTAAACCAACTGATTTGGTTCCGATTCTGGAAGGGTAGGGGGGGTCTGCATGGTTTGGACGGGCGGACTGGCCGGAGTTGCTCTCGGAGTGGAGCGGTCTCGGCTTCTCGATGGGTTTTTGGTGGGGGCGTAGTGTGGGCTTTTGCTTTGGGTGCTCTTTGCTGTGTTCTGTCCTCCATTGTATGGCATGCTGTGTGCTGTGGTGTTGGTCCTGGCTGTCGTGTATGGGCGCTAAGGCGCGGGCGTCACTGGGCTTAGCGGTTGCATCGGGCTTTTCTGCTTTGTACTGGGGTGGGCTTTGCTTGAATGCTGGGTGGGTGGGTGGTGTGTGCCTGGGGTTGATGGTTTTTGATGTGTTGTAACATCAAACATTTCTTCTCCCATGTTTCTGGCTGCAGAGGACGAGTCGCTAACAGATGCAGGCTTGCTAACGGTGCCAAATGCAGGAACCGGATGTACAAGGAATCCAAAATAGAGGGAAAATATTTGAATTTTCAAACATTTGAATATTTTAAAAGCTTTTCTTCATGCATGTGAACCACACTGGTTGAAATAAGCGGGTTGCCTTTCTCCCACTTGTTTGAAGCAGATCTTTCAGCTCCAAAGTTAGTCTTCCTCTCTCTAAAACTTCCTGTTTTGAATCTTCCATTATGTCGGACCAAATTTAAATAAATGTAAGGTAACAAGGTTCGTCTGTAAAAACACCCCTGCCCTCTGCATAGCTGAAGAATACGTAGTGACGTGCTGGTAAGCTGTCTGTGCCTACTGGGCTCAGCACTGTCCCTTAATAGTGCAGCACGGTACTTTTTGCCTCACCCTGTCCATTTTCACTGCGTATTTATGACCGATTTGAAAGATTAAATATTTCACACAGTCATTGAATGTATTAGATAGACTGTGGAAAGTCATCATGTTTAGTACATGTGTAATGCAGCATGTATATTGTCGGCATAAAGAGAGACAGCAATGGGCATGCCACAACTGCCTGCATCAATCAGTGTATGTGACACAGTGCCATCAGTGGTGAGGCACAGCTATTCACTGCCTCACCTTGACTTTCTCCCATGTATTTGAATTGGCAATGCGTCAAATTAGCAATTTTGGGGAGGCAGGTGAGGCACTGCCTTACCTGCTTCCCCTAACTGCACATCACTGGAGTAGAGTGTTTATGGGGAGTGTGAGTGAGTGTACGATATCCATTGTTGTTTGTCTTTACGTTGGGTGCATGGGTGTGAGTGTTTCTATGTGTACGCATGAGGGTGGGAATATGTGATTGTGCCTGTGTGCGCCTGTTTTTGTCTCAGGTTGGGTCTTTGGCTGCTCTCTCCCCTGGATCAGCTTAGGCCCCCCATCAAATGTGGCGACTTTTTCCTCCCCGCCACACACCCTGCCTGTGGCTGGTGTATCTATCTGCTAGTGTATTGGTGGTTCTCGGGCTGGGTGCTTTAGTATGTGCCGGTTCACTACCGGTGGCCGCTTGCCGGGGCCTGGGCCCCCTGGCTCTGTCGGGCCTATACTTGGGGGGTGATGTGCCCCGGAGTCTCTGGTCTTTGGGTCAATGGCTGGTTCTGCTCCGGCGTAAACGGCTGCTGGCAGGGCCTGTGGGCTCGTCGCTGCAGCTCCCTGGTGCTTCTGCACTGTGGCTGCTGGGTGGTTCCCCTAGGACTCTCCTCTGCTCTTCTCTGGGGAGGGTTGCGGTAGTCCTGGCAGTGGTCCTCCTGTTGTTCCCGTGCTCTTGGGGGCCTTTGGATGTCTCTGGCTGAGATCTCCTCCGTGTCTCTATCGGGTCCAGGGGGGCAGGTCTGTAGCTCCTCACACTCACATTTATATTTTCATATATTCACATATTTGTATGGAGAAACATTATATACACAGTGTGCTCACACTTACACCCATATGTGTTTTGATTCAGGTGTTAACAGATACACAGATGTTCTATATTAAGCCACAGTGATACACACCAAATACATCTTGCATTCATTAGTACCGTGCACCTTTCGGTAACATTGCTGTTGTTCTATATGTTTCTGCAGGAGTAGAAGCAGTCTTCTAGGGTGTTATCTTGTATTCTCTTCATCCTTCTTTCTCTCCTCTATTCTTTTCCCTTTCTCTCCCTTTTTCCTTTTTGCCCCACCCCTCTCTATTTTTTGCTTCTTTTTTTTCCTTTTCGTTTCTGTCTACAGGTCCATTGCTATTGAAATAATCCCAAAGCAGTTTCTAATAATTGTTTTTATATACACTGCTCAAAAGAATAAAGGGAACACTCAAATAACACATCCTAGATTTGAATGAATGAAATAGTCTCATTGAATACTTTGTTCTGTACAAAGTTGAATGTGCTGACAACAAAATCAAACAAAAATCATCAATGGAAATCTAATTTATTAACCAATGGAGGCCTGGATTTGGAGTCACACACAAAATTAAAGTGGAAAAACACACTACAGGCTGATCCAACTTTGATGTAATGTCCTTAAAACAAGTCAAAATGAGGCTCAGTATTGTGTGTGGCCTCCACGTGCCTGTATGACCTCCCTACAACTCCTGGGCATGCTCCTGATGAGACGGCTGATGGTCTCCTGAGGGATCTCCTCCCAGACCTGGACTAAAGCATCCGCCAACTCCTGGACAGTCTGTGGTGCAACGTGAGGTTGGTGGACGGAGCGAGACATGATGTCCCAGATGTGCTCAATCGGATTCAGGTCTGGGGAACGGGCGGGCCAGTCCATAGCTTCAATGTCATCATCTTGCAGGAACTGCTCACACACTCCAGCCACATGAGGTCTAGCATTGTCCTGCATTAGGAGGAACCCAGGGCCAACCGCACCAGCATATGGTCTCACAAGGGGTCTGAGGATCTCATCTCGGTACCTAATGGCAGTCAGTCTTCCTCTGGCGAGCACATGGAGGGCCGTGCGGCCCTCCAAAGAAATGCCACCCCACACCATTACTGACCCACTGCCAAACCGGTCATGCTGAAGGATGTTGCAGGCAGCAGAGCGCTCTGGACACTACACTGAGAGACACAGCAAACCTTCTTGCCACAGCTCGCATTGATGTGCCATCCTGGATGAGCTGCACTACCTGAGCCACTTGTGTGGGTTGTAGAGTCCATCTCATGCTACCACGAGTGTGAAAGCACCACCAACATTCAAAAGTGACCAAAACATCAGCCAGAAAGCATAGGTACTGAGAAGTGGTCTGTGGTCCCACCTGCAGAACCACTCCTTTATTGAGTGTGTCTTGCTAATCGCCAAAGATTTCCCATGTTTTCTATTCCATTTGCACAAAAGCATGTGAAATTGATTGTCATTCAGTGTTGGCTTCCTAAGTGGACAGTTTGATTTCAAAGAAGTTTTGATTTACTTGGAGTTATATTGTGTTTTTCAAGTGTTCCCTTTTTATTTTTTTTGGAGCAGTGTAAAAATATATAAAATATATATATATATAATATAAAATATATATATATATATATATATATATATATAATATATATTTTATATATATATATATCAAGCGGAGCATTATAGTATTAGCCATAATGCTCCACTTGTGAGAGTAAATCTGTTGGGCTTCTTCTTGGCACTCAACAATTCTGAGTGCTACTCTGCCAGACAGGACACGTTAAAATAAATAAATAAATAATAAAGGAGTAAACCAACTGAAAAACCAGGAATTCAACTAGAAAACAGGTTTGCTCCACTTCTGATTCATTGAAGGAAAGCTCATCTTCAAACACCAGTGAGAAATATGAGAGTAGATTGCACTCTAAATGGCTTTTCACTAAAAACACGAAAAACCTTGTCAATATTGGAATACAACATACTTCATGCTCAAATCTCATGTATTCCCCACAAATCCCCGTCAACATCCAGCTTCTATCAAAGGTCACGGGGCGCGAGTGTGACTCCGGGATAGAGCATGTGATCCATATATGGAGCCCTTAGTCCCTGATGCAGCCTGTCAGGTTCGAGTCCCAGCTCATTGACCTCTGCTGCATGTCTTCCCTCTCTCTCTCCAACCCATTTCATATCAGTTCACTTTCAAAATAAAGGCCACTAGTGCCACAAAAAAAACATATCTAGGATGATGCGCCTGTTTGTGTTTAGGATGTTCCAGAAACATTCCTGTGATATGCAAAGGGTCCAGGCGAGAGTCCCAAAAGTGATTATTTCCAGGAAAAGCTTGGGCCCCTGGGAGAATGCTGTATAATTTCTGTGCTAAGTAAAAGAAAAAAGAAAGGTAATAAGAAAAGAAACAGTGGACAGAAAGCAAACTTAAACTCTATTCCTTGTCAAGTGGAACTTACACCAGAAATAATACCAACCACTAAGTCATGTAAACTGGCTTTATTAAACATTACATCTTTGTAAAAAAAAAATTATTTTTAATCAATGACTAAATACTAAACATAATCTTGGTGTTATGTTTTTAAGAGCAACATGGTTAGATGAAAACAGTGAGACACCTAGACAATTGTCTAAGGGAGAGCAAGGAGCATAAGAGAGGGGAATGGGGGGTAGCCACCTTGTTTCATGATTCAAGTGTAAAGAAGTGCTCGTGGGCAAATTTGACTCTTTTGAATATCTGGCTGTCCAGGTAAAGGGCAATGTTCGAGCCATGCTAATGAATGTTTACAGGCCTCTGAAACCCAAATTAAACATTTTTAATGATTTCAATGATCTTCTATCTGTGTGTTGATTATGACTGTCTAATCAGCGTGGACGACTTCAACATCCATGTGGAGAACCCCCAAGACAGAGGGCAAAAGAACTATGTGATACACTTAAAAACTTTGGTTTGACTCAACATTTTAAACAGCTAACACACAAATATAGTACATATTTTGGAATAGGTCACCAGTAAGGGTCTGAACATTTCCAAGGTCTTTGTAGCTGATGTCCTGGTATCTGACCACTTTTCTGTTATCTTTGAAAGCGTCATTTCCATCAACTCATTTACCCAAAGAGATATAAGAAATTGTTTTATAAGGACAATTCAACTGAAACCTTTAACCAAGTTTACTCTTCCACTTTGTCTGTAAATATGCTGGTAGATAACTGCCATTGTAATACTTCAGACATCGATTCCATTGCCTCCATAAAGGTGAAGGTTGTCTCTGGTGGGAGGAAATCTCAGTGGAGAAATGCTCTGCTGGTGAAAAGTGGGAAAAGGGAGTGCAGAATGGAGGTAGCAAAAAACAGGACTCCAGGTTCACTGCGGCATCTAAAAAGAGAGACTGCAGATATAACTTAATCATTTAAGGATACAAAGGGAATCTTTTTTTGTGAAATCATCAACAAAAACATTAATAGTGCTCCTGCTTTTCGAACCTCGGCTTCAGGAGGAGCAGTGTGGTATCGTCCCGGCCATGGAACACTGGACCAGCTCTATACCCTCTACAGGGTACTCGAGGGCTCATGGGAGTTTGCCCAACCGGTTCACATGTGTTTTGTGGACCTGGAGAAGGCCTTCAACTGTGTCCCTCGTGATGCCTTGTGGGGGGTGCTCCAGGAGTATGGAATCGGGGGCCCTTTATTAGGGGCCATCCGGTCCCTGTACGAGCGGAGCAGGAGTTTGGTCCGCATTGCCGGCACTAAGTCAGACCTGTTCCCGGTGCATGTTGGACTCCAGCAGGGCTGCCCTTTGTCACCGGTCCTGTTCATAACTTTTATGGACAGGATTTCTAGACGCAGCCAAGGGCCGGAGGGGGTCTGGTTTGGGGACCAGTGGATTTCGTCTCTTCTTTTGCAGATGACGTGGTCCTGCTGGCCCCCTCTAGCCAAGACCTACAGCATGCGCTGGGGCGGTTCGCAGCCGAGTGTGAAGCGGCTGGGATGAAGATCAGCTCCTCCAAGTCAGAGGCCATGGTACTCAACCGGAAAAGGGTGGCTTGTCCTCTTCAGGTTGGAGGGAAGTTCCTGCCTCAAGTGGAGGAGTTCAAGTATCTCGGGGTCTTGTTCACGAGTGAGGGAAGAATGGAGCGTGAGATCGACAGACGGATCGGTGCAGCTGCCGCAGTAATGGGGGCGCGGTGCCGGTCCGTTGTGGTGAAGAGAGAGCTGAGCCGAAAAGTGAAGCTCTCAATTTATCCAGTCGGTCTATGTTCCTACCCTCACCTATGGCCATGAACTTTGGGTCATGACCGAAAGAACGAGATCCCGGATACAAGCGGCTTAAATGAGCTTCCTCCGTAGGGTGGCCGGGCACTCCCTTAGACATAGGGTGAGGAGCTCGTCCATTCGGGAGGGGCTCCATCGAGAGGAGCCAGTTGAGGTGGCTCGGGCATCTATACCGGATGCCTCCTGGACGCCTCCCTCGGGAGGTGTTCCAGGCACGTCCCACCGGGAGGAGGCCCAGGGGACGGCCCAGGACACGCTGGAGGGACTATGTCTCTTGGCTGGCCTGGGAACGCCTTGGGCTTCCCCCGGAGGAGCTGGAGGAGGTTTCTGGGGAGAGGGACGTCTGGGTGTCTCTGCTATGTCTGCTGCCCCCGCGACCCGGTTCCGGATAAGCGGAAGATGACGAGTACGAGTACGAGTACGAGTACGAGTACGAGTACGAGTACAATTGCTCCTGCTTTATTTGCCACAGTCGACAGGTTAACAAGCCCTTCTGTGTATGTAGCATCTAAACTCCATTCTACCAGCTAACTTCTTTACTGAGAAAATTCACACGATTAGAAGGGTGGTCTGTACATATTATTAAATCTAGCACCAATGTTGTGTCCAATCAAAACCAGTTTGGACAATTTGACACAATTTAACCAAATTAGCTACACAAGGTTAAAGGAAAGTATACATCAACTAAGCTCCTTCACCTGCTGTCTCAAAAGTTTACTCATTTACAACATTTTGCCTGTGTCAGCATCTGATTTGCTTCACATAATTAACGTATCCCTTTTGACAGGTTTTTTCCCCAAGGCCTTAAAAACAGCAATTATCAAACCAGTATTAAAAAGAATAATCTGGACAAGTTTACAGGCCCATCTTAAATCTCCAATTTCAGCAGTTAAATACCTTCTTAACAATGTCTAGCCACTTTGAGGTCTTCTAGTCAGGTTTCTGTGCTCACCACAGTACTGAAACTGTCCTTGTCAATGTTTTCACTGACATCCACATAAATGCAGACTGTGGAAGAACCACAGTGCTGCTATTATTGGGCTTCATTGCAGCATTCAACACTGCTGACCATGATATATTACTGGAGCGACTAGAGAACTGGGTTGGTCTGTCTGGTACAGCACTTGACTGGTTTGAGTCTAACTTGAAGGAAAGGAACTTCTTTGTGTCAATATAACTTTACATTGGAGTTGACAAAAATCACACGTTCTGTTCCCCAAGGCTCCATTTTGGGGCCCATTCTATTCAGTATTTACATGCTTCTCTTATCTCAGATCATAACAAACAACAACATAAGTTAACATGTTACCAGGTAATTATAAACCTACTCAGGCGTTGGGTAAATGCATAGAACAAATAATGTGTGGATGTGCCATAGTTTTCTTGAGTTGAATTTAGAACAAAACTAAAGTCAATATTTTTTGGACCGAAGGAGAAACAATCAGGAGTCAGCACACAGCTTCAGTTACTACAGCTCGAAACTGCTGGTCAGCCCAAAATCTGGGTGAAGTGATGGGCTCAGACCTGAACCTTCAGAGACAATCATTAAGTCGGCCTACTATCACCCGAAGAACATTTCCAGGATTAAACGACTAATGTCACATCAGGATCTTGAAAAAATCATCCATGGTTTAACCAGAACCAGAACCAAACATGGAGAAGGAGCATTCGGTTCTTATGCTCTGCTAAACTGGAAGAAACTTCCAGAAAACTGCAAAAATGCTAAAACCCTGAGTTATTTTAAATCAAGATTATAACCCCATTTGCTTAGATTTGTCTTTATGGAAGTAAAATAGTCTCATTAGAATCAGACATTTTTTATCCTGTGCAACTATGTATGTCAATTTTTTTTTTTACTTATAATTTGCCAGCAAAAATTCACCTGCAGAAATTCGCCTGCAAATATTCACCTGCAGAAACTCACCTGCAGAAATTCACCTGCAAAAATTCACCTGCAGAAATTCGCCTGCAAAAATTCGCCTGCAAAAATTCACCTGCAAAAATTCGCCTGCAAAAATTCACCTGCAAAAATTCGCCTGCAAAAATTCACCTGCAACAATTCACCTGCAGAAATTCACCTGCAAAAATTCGCCTGCAAATGTGTGGCCGCTTTTTCCGGTCACTTCAAAACAAGAGTATCTGCGGACAGGGTTGGGGCACTAGCTGTCATCAGGTCAGTCAAGCATTTAATTCAGTTCCATTAGATGAAAAAACAAATACCGAATCTTGAAACAAATGGCTCGGGGTTGGGAATTGAACCCGTTGACAGCTGCGTCGAGGACCATACCCTCCTGCTCCACCACTGAGCCACACGGTGTCCCCTCTCCAAGTTTTTGATCTGCTCACAATTCAATTTCATTGGTATTTACCTGGAAATAATGTGAATTAGCGACTGGTTTTACCCTCTTCATGTGTTGTCCAGCCTTGAAACCGCCCCCCTCTATGCACCATATGATGGTTCCCTCATTTCTGTTTTGCTCTGCTGAACTACTTTCTGAGCTTAGAGTTCTCCTAACATTAGTTTTCTCATCTCTTTTACGTGGTTGAACCATGTTCCATGTTTCCAAGTCATCTACAGATGTTCAGTACTTTAAAAACTGTTCTTCACTAGTGAGATTGCATAGTAAGCTGTATTTTGCTGGTAAGACGCCGATTCCTGATAGAAACTCTTCAAGATTATATTTTTAAAATTGTTGAATGCTGAATGGAAAGATTTCGAACCAGGATACCCACTGAGAATCGTAAAGTGTAATAAGATTGTAATGAAAATGTTTTAGGTGGACGCTATAAAAATGTCAGCTTTCATCTGAACTCACAAGAAAAACAACCCGATCTTGATTAGAGCTTAGCCTTAACAGACAAAGGGTTCCTTGTGTTTAATTTGTTTTGTTCTTCTTATTTGGGTGCGGCTGTTTATCAAATCCCCAGCGTTTTAATGAACAGATCCAGCATCACTTTGTCGCCGAGACACATTAATGTTCCTCCCCTTATTAACCCCATAACTCAGCTTTCCCTGCGAGCTGACCTTACCTTTAAAATGGCCCACTGTGGAACATCAAACACGGTCGATGTGGCTTAAGGGCTGCTTAGAGAACACAAAAACGCATTCAGCTCCAAGGACATAGCTCAACACTGTGATTAAATTGCATTTACTTGATTGGATAGAGGTCACAACTGGGGAGTCCACTGGATAATTTTTACCTTTGTATGGAAGATGGCATAAAACTTTGCTACTCATCATTTTCCCTTTTGGGTCTGGATGGATATTTCTAAAAGAGTAGAAGACAAAGTATGGCAGAGCTTTAAGCTATTGGTTAAGGATCTAAAATTCAAAATTGAAAGCATTGGGAAAAATAGTGTAAATTTCTTCTTACGACTCTTGAAAAAGACTGTATCAAAGGGATCTAAGTTTTTTTCCAGGAAAGTAAACAAAATCCAAATGTCTTGGATGTGAAATAAAATTATTGGAATGTAGGATGGAAAATTGATGAAAAACATGCATCATTTTACAATGAAAAAACAATCACATGGAATTAGAGACATGTATGAACTCAGATAGGGTACATTGCCTCGCTCAACACACAGCTTTCATAATTGTGAAGTGGAAGGAAATATACTTATCTGTTCCTTATCCTTTACAAAGAAAACACTGGAAAGTGTGGTGTGTATTTCTATTCAGTACCCATGAGTCACCACCTTTTAGAAACAGTAATTACAGCTGTAAGTGTTTTAGGGTATGTCTCTACCTCCTTTGCACATATTGAGACTGACATTTTTGTCCATTTGTCTTCGCAAGATAGCTCAGGCTCAGTCAGATTGAAAAGAAAATTGTTGATCATCAATTTTCAAGTCTTGCCACAGATTCTCAATAATATTTATGTCCAGACTTTGACCGGGCCATTCTAACACATAAAATGCTCTGAGCTAAACCATTCAATCGGAGCTCTGGCTGTATGTTTAGGGTTGTTGTTCTGCTAGAAGGTGAACCTGGACCCCTGTCTCAAGTCTTTTGCAGCCACTAACAGGTTTTTGTAACCTGTATTTAGCTACATCCATCTTCCCATCAACTCTGTCTAGTTCATGCTGAAGAAAAGCATCCCCACAGCATGATGCTGTCAAGCCATGGTTTTTCCACACAATCCATTTGCATGTAAGACAAAAGCTTATATTTTGGTCATCTTTGTGTTTGTTGTGTCCCCTACATGGCTTGTAGCAAACTGCAAATGGGACTTCTTATACCTTTCTTTTTACAAAGACGGTGTTCCCGCCACTCTTTCATTAACCCAGATTTGTAAATGGCACTGTTAATAGTTGTCCTGTTGACAGATTCTCACACCTGAGCTTAGGATCTTGGCCGCTCCTCCAGAGTGACCAGTTTAAGTGGCTGTTCATATCTTGAAAGGTTTTCAGTTTTGTCATAATCTTTCCATTTTCAGATGATAGACTGAATAGAGCTCTATGGTTTGTTCAAAGCTTGGAAACGTTGTTTTAAAACTTCACCTTGCTTCAGACTTCTCAACAACTTTCTCCCAGACCTGGCTGATGTCTCCCTTGGTCTCTATGGTGCTGTTTGTTCACCGATGTTCTCTAAAATTTTTTTGAGGCCTTCACAAAACAGATGGATTCATACTGAGATTAAATTACACACAGGGGGACTCTATTTACTGGTGACGTCTGAGGGCAATTGGTTGCGCTGGAATTTTTTTAGGACCTTCACCACACTTTTCAGACTCTATTATGTAGAAAATTTTTTAAACCCTGTTTTTCTTCCACTACACAATTACAAGTTTACTTAGCAGATACTAAATAATACATTAAGAAACATATTACATATAATGCAGGGACAACGTTTTAAAAAATACATTTCTTTCTGTGAACTTTCACATATTTAAAGTAACGATGTTGGTCCAGTAGTGAAATATTGTTTGAGAAAGTTTACTATGGATGTGCTTTAGGAGCATGTGGAGCTGTGGAGCATGTGAAGGGATGCATCACTGTTACTGTGCAACCTGTTCTCTCAACATCCAGTTGAACCACTCAGCGATGGAAAACGTTCTGCTCCTGTTAATGCCCAGTGACCAGTGCAGGATGAGTCACAGGACATTAACAACCTCCGCTGGTGGAAGTGAGGTGTACACAAGAAAGGTGATTTGCATGCAGCAGCTTCTCGAAGGAACATAACAAGACTGAGGAAAAAAAATACATTTTCCTAGTGTGATGATTTCCTATGTGTGTGCTTAGAAAATCTCAAGAAACTTGGGTTCTGAAAGAGAAAGCTGAAGAAACTCTGTGTGTGGTCAAAACGTTGAGGGGTTCATGTAAGGCCGGATCTAATCATTCGAAGAACCTAATGAAAGACTAAACTATATTTAGATTTTTATAACTTTAAAGGTACAAAAATCAAGCTTGTTTAGACAGTATTTTCCTAATTTAGCCCCCACAAACCTACAAAGCTTATGCAGTTTTAATCTGGACATCAAAATCCAAGACTCTCCCTTTTGTGTCAGTTCAAATCAAGCTAACTTGTGCGTAAACACTATTCCCATCATCTGATCTGCAGGGCATGAGGTGTCACTAAAAGTGGGAAGTGAATCATGTGTCAAGATGGCCTGCAGCGTCACTAGGTTTAAAATAAAATAAACACCTATTGTCGACTGTGGGTCTTTGTGTTACTCCTCGTTCCACCAAGAAGGTCATTAATGGAACTAAAGACAGTGAAACTGGCCCTCCTCGTTGGTGTGAACTCTGGTGCCCCTGGTTCTCTAACACCTTGTAAAGACTCTCAGAACAAAAAAAAAATACATCAGCCACCTTCGATAAACTTTTCACTATCTAGAATATTTCATAAAAAACACTCCCACCCTCAGTACAGTAAATAGGTTAAAAATACTTTGATTAAAAAAAAAACAAATCGATAATTTTTGGCTATTAGATCCGAAAACAGCACACGAATTATCTAAAGTGTCTACAGTCTTTAAAGGAAGCCCCATCAGTGAATTTAACAAAAATGACAACTGCATAATACTTGGTTATTGTGTAAGGAAAGTGTCCTCTCTTTGAGTATTAACTGATCTTAACCACGTTCTAAAATTACATTGGAAAACAAAGTCCTCCTTCTGTTTCTCTGGCTTGTGAAGGAACACTTTAATAAGTACAGTGGAATTCATGACTGACTCAATAATTGCAAGACACCCAGATCCTGTACCTGTAATACAAGCCCAAATCATCAGCCCTCTACTACCATGCTTAACTGTTGGTATGAAGTGTTTAATATTGTGTTTGTGCATAATGGCCAGGCATCTCTACCCTGGTATTATCTGCCCAGAAGACACTGTTCCAGAATTCTTGTGGTTCATTTAAACACAAACCTAAATAATACTGCTCATTAATGCATTTTATTTGCTGCACTTGGCTCCTGCAGCTAGGATGTACTTAGTTTTTCACACAAAGCTTTTTTGTTTTTTTCTTAATATACCTTAATTAGACAATGAGAGTGTGGAATCTGTTGTGTGTTTTGTTTGTACGTCATAGGCACTTAGGATCTCAGAGAAAGATGTAAATAGGCTCTTTCAGCACCTGAATACAAAGAAGGCCTCAGGAGCTGATAATGTCTTCCCATCATGCCTGAGAGCCTGCGCCAACCAACTAGCCCCCATCTTCACTGAGATCTTCAACAAGTCACTGGAGCTGTGTGAGGTTTCATCCTGCTTCAAATGCTCCACCATCATCCCAGTACCCAAGAAATTCACCATCACAGGATTAAATGATTACAGGCCTGTCGCCCTGACATCTGTGGTCATGAAATCCTTTGAGCGACTGGTGTTGAAGCCCCTGAAGGATATCACAGACCCCCTGCTGGACCATCTGCAGTTTGCTTAATAGGCAAACAGGTTGGCAGATGATGCAGTCACCTTGGCACTACACTTTATCCTGCAATACCTGGACCACCCAGGGATGTAAATCAGGATCATGTTTGTGGATTTCACCTCAGCCTTCAACACCATCAACCCAGACATCCTCCACCAGAGGCTCATCGAGCTCAAGACCCGGCCTCCACCTGTCAGTGGATCACCAGCTTCCTGAAGGACCGGCAGCAGCAGGTGAGGCTGGGAGCATCTTCTCCTGCCCAAGAACCATCAGCACAAGAAACCATAGGCCCCCCCAGGGGTATGTTCTCTCCCCTCTCATCTTCTCCCTTTACACAAATGACTGCACCTTCAGGAGTCTGTGAAACTCCTGAAGTTTGTAGATGGCACCACTGTTATTGGACTGATCCAGGACAGTGATGAATCTGCATACAGACAGGAGGTGGATCGGCTGGTACACCGGTGTGGTCAGAACCACCTTAATTCAGTCTGTCCTGTCTTCGTCCATCTCAGTGCGGTTTGGCTCATCCACCAAACAGCACAGCTCCATTCTGCAACAAACAATCAGATCTGCAGAGAGAATCATCAAGGCTGATATAACTTAGCTGTCTGCTAAAACCAGCCGCCACAGAGACAGTTTCTTCACCCAGGCCGTTTCTCTGATGACCACTTGACAGAGTTCCAGAACAACACCAGGCATACTTGGACTGATTTCACGTTATATTCCATTGTAAAGTCATTTGTGTATATATATGTACATTTAAAAAGATATTCTTCGTTATTGAGAGCAAAGTGTACTAGAGTCAAATTTCTTGTTTATCTGTACAAACTTATCATAAAGCTGATTCTGATTCTGAGGATAGGGTTATCTGTAATAGAGGCTGACATTTTTTCGGGAATCCCACGGGTCACGGGATTCCCATGGGAATCCCGCGGGATGAGAGAGTATTAGTAAAGATCACGTGATTGGGACGGTACAGGATAAAAAATGAACGGGAGCGGGAGCTAACCCATAGGAGGGAGAATAAACTAGGATCAATTCTCTTTGGAAATGTAAAACTGAGACTTTGTTATAAACTTTAAGAAAAAAAAACTTGGCTCGACGCCGCCATTGTGTAGTTTTTTTCCAAGAAGCATATAATATAATGCGAGACAAACAAACCACACGGCCCACAAGCCAACAGTGCTTCTGATCTATGTTTTCCACTTGCGTTTGCTCCCTCCATTCTGAACGCAGGTGGAGAACTGGACGTACAGCACTGATATGGCATTGATATGGTTTATTTGTCATATGCAGGTTAACATGTAGTCAACAATGCGATTAAATGCTTAGGATAAGAAGAACCGTTCAACTCACTATAAAAACAAAAGTGGCGTGCAAAAAAAGTACACTTCATGCACCAATAAGTAAATAACGTGTCACAGATGTGGTTTTGTGCCGTATTATTGTCCAGAGTTCAGTAGTTTGACAGCATGTGGATAATAACTGTCTTTAAGTCTGATTGAAGATACTTTTATTTAGGGCAGATTTCAAAATAAAACTCAATAAATATAAAAAACGGGTCTCCCACAAAGTATTGCGAGATAACGCAAAGACTATTGCGTGGGAACGCAAAAGTTTTGCGAACGAAAGCAAAAGTATTGCTTTGGGACGCAAAAGAAAAAAATTCCCCCATGTCCCCTCGCGGGCTCCGTATAGAAAGGCTTCATCAGGGGAATATATTAAATAAATACGTTGTGAAATAGAAAAAAATTGAATGAACCTTTAAATGTACAATTTATTTAATACATCATTAAATATTAAGTGTACAACTAATTACGTCATGTCGTCTTTAAAATTATACTTAATAATTCAGGTCAATTGTCCAGTTTGACCCTCCATTCTTGATACCTGTATAGGAGGTCATGTCAGAATTTGAATCAGGTGTTGGAGCAGACACACATCTAAAACTTGAAGGGAAGGGGTCCCTGAGGATCAGGGCTGTGGACCATTGAGGTACAGTTTCTAAATTATGAAGGTAATGCCTTTTTGCACTTTTGTTCACCAAGTACAGTTCTCTTGCTAAGTGCATTTTTCTTTCGTTTCAAACATAAAAGTAATGTCATTGTTCAAAGGAAACAATCACTTAATAAATGAGTAAAATAATTCAATTCAATTCAGTTTATTTATATAGCGCCAATTCACAACAGATGTTGTCTCAAGGCACTTCACAAAGTCAGGTACATATATTCCAATTAATCTTAATCATTGAACAGTGCAGTCAGATTCTGTTATTTATTCAAATTGGATCAAAAGTTTTTCTATCTAAGGAAACCCAGCAGATTGCATCCAGTCAGTGACTTGCAGCATTCACTCCTCCCGGATGAGCATGTAGAGACAGTGGACAGTCACGGGCGTTGACTTTGCAGCAATCCCTCATACTGAGCATGCATGTAGCAACAGTGGAGAGGAAAAACTCCCTTTTAACAGGAAGAAACCTCCAGCAGAAACAGGCTCAGTGTGAGCGGCCATCTGCCACGACCGTCTGGGGGTTAGAGAAAACAGAGCAGAGACACAAAGAGAACAAAGAAGCACTGATCCAGGAGTACTTTCTATGGGAAGGAAAATGTAAATGTTAATGGATGTAGCTCCTTTAGTCGTTTCACCTAGAAAGAAAGAACAGATAAACTCTGAGCCAGTTTTCAAGTTTAGAGTCTGAAGAGAGCACATAGAGTAAGTTACAGTAAAAGCTCAGTCAGTAGCTATGTCTAGGAGAGAGAAAGGGCTAAACACTGAAAGACAGGGCCATGTGGATCATCGGTAGAGGGTGAGCATTAAGTTGTTGACAGCAGAAGCTTTGAGGATTCCCCTCTCCAGAAAGGTGTCCCAGGTAGACACAGAGTCAGGCCAGGTGTAGCTTCTAGGAAGAGAAAAGAGAGAGAACAAAGTTAAAAGCTGAAATAACAGCAAATAATGCAAAATTGAAGAGTAGTGTGAGAATGTAGCGAAGAGGGTGAAAGTGGTCTTTATGTCCTCCAGCAGCCTAAGTCTATAGCAGCATAACTACAGAGATAGCTCAGGATAACCTAAGACACTCTAACTATAAGCTTTATCAAAAAGGAAAGTTGTAAACCTAGCCTTAAAAGTAGACAGTTTGTCCATCTAGAGCCCACTGATGGCCATTGTTATACTAAAAACCACAACGATTGGGATAACTCTCTCTGTCAGACTGACCATAACCATTGGAAAAGAGAGGGGGTCATACAGGTAGCAGAAAATGGAGGGTGTGTTTGCACCTCAACCATAACTGAGCTGGTTTAGGCTAAACCTGACTCCCCCTTACTCCATCCAACAGGGGAGAAGAAGACAGAGGTAAAATAAGGAAGATAGCTCAGGATAACCTAAGCCACTCTAACTATAAGCTTTGTCAAAAAGGAAAGTTTTAAGCCTAGCCTTAAAAGTAGACAGGGTGTCCGCCTCACGGACTAAAACTGGGAGCTGGTTCCACAGGAGAGGAGCCTCATAACTAAAGGATCTGCCTCCCATTCTACTTTTAGAGACTCTAGGAACCACCAGTAAACCTGCAGTCTGAGAACGAAGTGCTCTGTTAGGAACGTATGGAACAATCAGATACAACAATGTAAATTTTGTTTATTCAAGTAAGATAGGCATGGTCTGTTTCCTTGTTTGATATTTTATTATTTCTTCATTATTATTCTTTTTACTTTAACTGGCCTTTACTACAGCTAAAAACAGGGACCTAACTGGTCCTTCAAACAAAGAAATTGCTAAAAGACTAAATGAAGAAAACAAAAATGGGAGTGGGACAGGAGTGGGAGTCGTTCTAAATGGGAGTGGGAGTCAATTTACCAGGAGTGGGATGGGACAGTATTTTTTTTTTTTATGCTGGCCTGGGATTGGGATGGGACAAGACATTTTTCTGTGGGAGCGGGATGGGACAGGAGAGAAAATCCACTCCCGTGTCACCCTCTAATCTGTAACCCCAGATTAAATGATAGTTTTCTTTCTTTTTAACATGACTGCATGATAATACACCACAGGAGTAAAACTGAGTTTTTCAATATTTTCCCAAAACATCTGTTTCCTGGCACAGTTCCTGCAACCATTCCGCTCATGAGAAAGAGCCTCACCTTGGCAGAGTCGTTTGTGAGCGATCATAAAATCGCAAACATGCGCTGCATGATTTGCACGTTCAATAAGCAGAGATTCCAAGTCTGCTGAGATGAGCCGTAAAACATCACACACAAACATAGCATTGGCTCAGGTGATGAAAGCCCTCATTCATAGCCTCAATAAACAGTTTTTTCAAACCACGACTAAACTCTGGTGAATAACCCAGATACTGGAAAGTAAACAGCATTTGTGTTGTTGTGTTGTTCCCATACAGCTTTGTTTAAAAGCAACAGGTGGATGTGTCAGGCTGAACCATGTGATAGCCTGTAACAAATCATTAACACTTTTATTTCATGGCATTCAATTTAGTGTAGCACACAAAATTATTTTTTTGGGATTATAGTCCAACAATTATGGCTTTTTAATTATTTATTTTAAAAATTATTTTTCAAAATAAAATAACACAGCAAACAACATAAATTAATGAAAAATTCATGAATTGCACCAGTGCTGGTTTGGGGTTGTTACTGGAAGTGTTTTCCAATGCGCCCAGCCAATGAGAATGGGTGCTCTCTGTGGTGTGTACAAAGGGGGCACACATCAGAGGCTGTTGATGCTGAAGGTGAGTCATAGATTATGATTTGCTGATAAATTAAAGAGTTTATTTGTTTTTTTGTAATGATGTTTTTTGAGGAGCATTTGACTATCTAAAGTTTAGGCAGCCATCAGCAGGCAAGGCAGGTGACGTGTCTTGCCTAAGGACACAACTCAGGCGGATGGAGCAGGGGTTCGAACCGACAACCCACAGGATGAACCCCTACCAGCTGAGCCACCGTCATCCTGTAAGTTATCACTTTGTCACTTCCTCCTCTTCATCCCATCAGCCTTATCCCTATATCCTCATTTTTTATCCTCTCCTCTTGGTTGCAGGTTCCATCTAAAGGGGTGCCAAAGTGGGCTCAGGAAAAAGCCATTTTCTGAAGACTGCACCCCCACACTGAGTCTCCACCTCCCAAGCCTTCAAGTAAATCTTCCTAGATGACCCATCCTCACTCCCCATTTCATCCATCCCCTCGACTCCTTCCTTTAAGAAACTTTTGAACTCATATCTGGTGCAGTCCTTTCTAGTTAAAAGCTTGTTGATGGCTACAAAAAGCATGTGGTCAAGTTGCAACTTGCTAAAAGACATTTATCCAAACATTAGTGGGGCAGTAAATACGTATTCAAGCCTAAAGGAACAATTTTAAATGTGTGGATTAGGGAAGATCCCCAATAAATTCTAGGGGTGTGTCTCTCCCCACTCCTCTTCTCCCAATACACAAATGACTGCACCTGAGCGGACCTGTGTGTGAAACTCCTGAAGTTTGCATATGACAACACTATCATTGGTCTCATCCCGGACAGGGACGAGTTATTCAGTCTATCCTGTGCACATCTCTCACTGTGTGGTTTGGTTCATCCACAAAACAGGACAGATCTAGTCTACAACAAACAATTAGGTCTGCAGAGAGGATCATCAGGACTGACGTTCCGTCCTTTCAGGACTTGTATAGGTCTAGGGTCAGGAAAAGGGCAGCTAATATCAATGTAGACCCCACATAGCCTGCACATAATCGGTTTAGGCTTTTACCTTCAGTTTGGCGCTAGCTGTACTTGCCAAAACAAGCCACCACAGAGACAGTTTTTTTCCCCAGTTTCTTTCCCTGATGAATACTTAACTGTGCTCACACTGATACCATGCACATTTGCACTAATTCAACCATGCCTTTTTCTTTTCTAAAACCTGTTGTTATTTTCCTTATATATTTCTGAAAAAAAAGACTTCATTTAGAGCCGACTGGAACTGAAGTCCACATTTCTCACCCAAAGAGAATCTATAGTGGTCAGACAGCCAGTTATTACCATGTGTGATAATGTCACCGTTTTTCTCACGGTCTTAAGAAAATAAGTACATTTTTGACTGCAGCTGCAAATTGATTGTGTTTCAGTATTTTAACTTTCCCAATGTGTAGCGTTAGCCTCAAGTGAGTTGAGAAAAGTGCTTTGAGAAAACGAAACATTGTAAACCACTCACAGCTAAACTCAAAATTATTCATACCTCTGAAAGATTATAGTTTGAAGTATTCTTTTAATTTTACCAACATGCCAAAGTTTTGCACTCACCAAGCCAGAGTCAAGACTGGAATCTTAGAGAGAATCTATAGAGGAAGCTAAAGATTAGGGTGATGGCAAGGAGGCTCTCCAACCTTGGAGCTCCCATAGGCTCCCAAAGGTAAACCTTTAGGAATTTTAGGGGAAACATGCTAAACTCCTATCAGCAATTATAAAAAGGGTTAGGTTGTTGTGATGCAATGATTGTTTTTCGATTGATTATTGAGAAGGGAAATAAGATTTTTATGACATTTTTAATTAAATGTAAATTATTTTTTATTAATAGTCCTTTTACATTGCTTATCTTTTAAAAAATGCCTCCCTCATTTTCTATCTTGCTTTTGTTTGATGAAAATAATTTTAAATCTTAATCTGTCAGGGGTATAAACATTTAGGACTTAACTATACAAAGTTTATGGGGTGAGACAGACAATTTCCTTTGATTAACCTTTTTAAAAGCTACAGCTAATCCCTCGGTATGTTGCCAGTCCGTTAGATCTTCAGGATACGGCTTCTCAAACAGTGTTTGTCTGTTCTTACACACTTTGTATTGTTATATTTTCTTCCAAACTGTTATAACCACTAGAATGGAAGTCTAGGAGGCCTCAGATAGAATTCCAAATATATAAAATAAATCTAGCAACCAACTTAAAATTACTCAAAACCAACCACTTCACTGATGCTGAAGAGGAAGGGGTGCAGCACTGGATGACTAAAGCTTTTATGCAGTCCACTGATGAGGAGGAAGCAACTTTAGCTGTGTATGTGACAGCAGGCTTGCAAACAAACAGGAAAAGAAAAGAAACTCTCCTCTAGTAAGAGAGCCCCTAGAGGTCAGTGGATGTAACACAAACCAGGAAATGTCTGTGATGCTCAAACACCCAAAACCATTCAATTTTTTAAATATATGTAAAGCCAAGGGGACGTTGGTTTTGTTGAAGAAAATTTTTATTTTCTAAAGAAAGAGAACGATGATAACCATTCAATCAGCTTTATTAATTTAGCCTTATAAGGGAGACAGGTCTTTCAGCATCGGACGTATTACTGAGCAGAGCCGAGACCAAATCCGATGAGACAAAGGCTGACACTTCCTTATATCAGCTTAGCAAAAACCCCATGTGGCCTGGCACCCCCTCTATGAAGAGCAGAGATGAGAATCAACCTAACTTTCACGCAGACATCTCAACTCCTCTGTGATAAACATTTCCCCTTTAGCCTGTAAATGCAGTGGGGGTGACCAACAGGAGGGAGCAGGAAGGAAGGTGGAAGCCATTGTCAGGTCAGACGGATCGTCACCTGAGAAGGACAAAAACAATTAAATTTTGTAATCACAGTTTTGAGTTTGAGTTTTAAGTCTAAATGTTGAGAGTAAAGTTAAAAGAATCAAATAGAGGAACCAAGATCATAAATCCTGCAGAAAACAAACAAGAAAACAAGAATGATGAAGGGCTAGGGTGGAAACACCAAAAAGAGATTCAAGTATTAAGCTGGGAGCATAAGGGAATGATAAGGAAATAATGTCAACTGGTTGCTTATATACTATTTAGAGGAATGACCAATAAACACAAAAGGGAAACACAGGAAAACAATGACTGAACAAACTTGACAAAACACAAGAGTGGCTTGAAATATAACACCAACAGTTACAAAAAATAGCAATAGGTATACAAGTGTAAGACTAAAACCTTAAACAATACATTAGACACTTAAAGTACAACAGAAACTATAAAATAAACAAGAAACACAAAACTAAAGTCCAAGGAACATATGGATCTAATGCACTGCTCAGGTTAAATATGACCACTGAGTTAGATGCATCAGAAATCTTCATGGTTGGCAATGGTAGGTAAGTTAGAGAGTCAGTCACTGGAAGCTATTCAAACTTGGACAGAGATAAAGATAAGTAAAGGTGAGATGACAACGGAGGTTTAGCTTTGGTGACTTTACGGAGGAAAACAGAAATAAAAAAATTAACCTATAGTCCTCATCATCTCCAGGTATCTAATCTGGCCTAATAAGGCTAACTTTGAGGTGAATCAAAGGTGTTGTCAGTGTTGCATTCAGCTGAAATAAGGGGAAGGAAAGTGTGGGTGCTGACAGCCACTTAAAGCTACTGTTGATTGGTGGCACAGCAATTGCAGGATTACCTGCAATGTGTCACTAGGAACCACACTCCCGATGACTCGACCAAATGTTCACACTCAGCCACAGCAGTGTTAATGGGTCAGTCTGGGAGACTCTGTGTTATCCTATTTACTGCTCACTGTTCCCACAAAGAGAGAGGTTAATGCTACATTCAAATTTGTCTCGGAAGTTGGAGCTAAGACCTGGGAATAACATCCTATCTGAGTTAAGAGTGTTCAAGTTGTAAGTGGGATTCGCTATTTGGTGCTGTCTGCAACGTGATATGAAAACAGGTTTCTCTCCATTGTATATGTTCTAACACTAAAGAAACATGATCACAAATAAAGATTTTTACAGCAGAATGTGTTCCACTGGTTTAATGACACACACATTTTTGGCAACTCTTTGACATCCTATTTGCGCAGCCAAGGGGCTGGATGTCTAAACCAGTTGCCACCAGGTGACAGCAATACACATAGGTATTGATAATCTTATCTATGACACATAGATATGATGAATTTACCTAAACTGAAAGTAGGTTAACCAGATTAAAGAACAGAGAGATTTAGGAAACCATACTCCTATTTTTTTGGAACGATAAATACAAATATTACATTGGGTAAACTGTACTTTGCTGTAAACAAGGTAACCCCCAGTACAGGGGGAAAATTTAACTCTTGTTTTCTTCTACTTTCTTTACTGCAAGTTCCATTAGTTAAACATAAAAATATGTGGTATCCACAGAAATAGTAGACTCTTGGCTAAAAGCTGATATAAACCATTTCTACAAACACCAAAACCAGTTAAAACTAAAGGCAGTTGAATCAGAAAATAAACAAACTCCACAAAATGACGTGACCGCAAAACTTGGTCTCAACTGTTCACCGCATGGCTTCTACACACAACCAGCATGCCTGCTGTAAGCAGAGCTCGAAGATTCCAAAAAATACATTTTGTCGCAATCCACCCAGTTTTTACTCAACTCACAGCAGAGGAAGGCCAGAATTATCACTCCCATTTGAAAAACACAATCATTAACATAATGAGTGTTTAGATAGAGTTTGTCTAAAGTATGAAAAATTATGTTAGATTTGCGCATGTTATTTTGAGCTCAAACTTCACAAAACCCCTTTGGACTTAAGAGGTTAAGATGATGTGTATTTACTCTTCAATCTACTGTAATTTAGATGTGTAAAACAAAACTTGTTTGGGTAGGCCCCCAAAAACTGGCTCTGCCCTAGTGGTCTACATCCTCCAACATCTGGCTCTGGATTCACCTAAAAATGCATGTATACAAATACACACTTCCAAATACATATTTAATTTGTTTCCATTAGGCTACAAAAAATATACATGGTTCTTTTTGTTTGTTTGTTTTTCATTGATATTACTTTGTCATTAAAACATTTTTTTTTTTTACGCAATGATGTTAATCTCTTTAGATGGCATCAACTGTCATTCACCTTATCAACTCTTATTGTGTTAAAGTATTATAAAGTTTTTTTTGTGGCACTAGTGGCTGACAGTTAGCTGACAGGAAGGGGTTGGAGAGAGGGGGAAGACATGCAGCAAAGGACAACTAGACGGGATTCGCACCAGCGACAGCCAAAATCAAGGAGTAAGGCCTCTGAGTATTCAAATTCAATTCAAATTCAAATTCAAAAATACTTTATTCATCCCAAAGGGAAATTAAATGTTGTTGTAGCTCATATTATGTAGGTTTCTTCAAAGAGCCCATGTAGATGCTGATGGCTGTGGGCAGGAAGGATCTCCTGTAGCGGTTTGTCTTACAGCAGGTCTGAAGAAGCCTCTGACTGAAGACACTCTGATGTTGTACAACAGTCTCATGAAGAGGATGCTCAGGGTTCTCCATGATGTTCTTGATTTTATGAAACATCCTTTTTTTACACAATGATCTCCAGAGGTTCCAGAGGAGTCCCCAAAACAGAGCCAGTCTTCTTTATCAGCTTGTTGAGCTTTTTTAAGTCCCTGGCTCCGATGCTGCTACCCCAGCAGATGATGGCAGAAGAGATCACACTCTCCACTACAGACTTATAGAAAATATGCAGCATCTTGTTGCAAACACTGAAGGTCCTCAGCTTCCTCAAGAAGTATAGTCTGCTTTGTCCCTTCTTGTAGATGGCTTCACAGTGGCATCTCCACTACAGTCTGTTTTCCAGGTGAACACCAAGGTATTTATACTCCTCCACCACCTCCACTTCTTCTCCCAATAGTGTCTGAACTATTCTTGTTTCTCTTAAAGTCTACAATCATGTCCTTTGTTTTAGTCACATTCAAGATGAGATGATTGTTTCCACACCATGCCACAAAGCGGTCCACTACATTCCTGTACTCAGCTTCTTGTCCATCTCTGATCCACCCCATGACTGCAGAATCATCCGAGTATTTCTGCAGATGACAGGAGTCTGTCTTGTACTAGAAGTCTGAGGTGTACAGAGTGAAGAGAAATGGTGAAAGTACAGTGGCCTGAGGTGCTCCTGTGCTGAGGTGCTCCCTGCAATGTTCTTTCAGGCTTTATGATTAATTTCCTTCTGTTTCAGTATTCAGCGCAGTTACGCAGGGATGTATGCATCCGACTCCCAGATAAAAAACTTGCAGTCTGATTAATGATGGTTTTTATGCTGAAACTCATTAAGTTCCCATTAAGTGAATGATACAATGCACTGGGGATAGAACATGCTGCTTAACCATAGTTTCATCAGGTGAAAGGCCCAAGAAATATGCATTTTCATTTTGTTACTAATGTATCAGTAGAATCTAAACACTAAAGGGAAAAACTAATGCCTCCACGGTGTAAAGACAATGCACTGTTCCTCCTTATGAAATTGGCTGGTGTGAGAAATGTGCACTGGATGTGAAGACTGAAGTCACTCCTTAGGGGCCAGTAATAAGTCCTTTTTCTCGTTAATCATGCCTGACTGCACCATGATGCCCCAGTTGGCTTTATCGCACAACAGCTAAGAGCATCAGTTTACGAAATGCATTCCGTTCCTGGCTGTGATTTACTAATTCACACAGTCATCCAGTGACTCATGGCGCGGCAGAACAAAGTCAATCTCTGAATCCTATGATGACGACATTTTCCTAGAAGTACCCGTGAGTACAGAGAGGTTGTTTAGGAATTTTCCTGGCTTAGAGGAAAGATCACAAAAAAGAACAACAAATATAAATAACACGAAAAGTGTTTTTTCTGAAGTAAAAATGTAAATAAAACTGAAAATGTGACATTTTAAAAATCTTACATTACATAGATCAAATGCATAAGATAAATAAAATATACAATTTCTTTTCAATTTATGCATTTTCATGAAAAATTTGTACAATCATGTCCAAGTTTTAAAGCAGCTGAAGCAACAGAGGAAAAGCTGTTAATCTCCATGCAATTCTCTAAGCACTTCTACTGTGTGTGAAGCAGAGTATTTCAAGACTTTAGACTGCCATCTAGTGGTTCAATCTGCTCTGCTGTCAACCCTAACTAGTTTAATTAAGGTCGTGGCATTATGTTTTAAAAACTAAACACTATTTTTTTCCCAAACTGTGCTTCATTTATTAACAAGTTCTTAACATACTGCAGCTAAATGTATGTATTTAAATCTTCAGGAAGAAACTTGTTTTGAAAAATGAATGTGGTCCAGCTGACAAAAAAAAAAAAACATCTGCAACAATAAATCTTTGGGACTAGGTTTAGAAATAAGGCTGCACATGCAGAACATTTATCACTGAGCACTCTCTAAAACAAAAGTTTCTATAGATAAATATGTGAAATGTGTGGGTGCATTTATATCCCCCTTTACTCTGATGTCTCTAAATTAAATTCAGCACAATTGCATCTGGAAGTCACCTAATTAGTAAATAACACCCACGTGTGTAATTTTTTTCTCAGTATAAATGCAGCTCTTTTCTGAAGGCATCAGAGGCCTGTTGTAGAACATTACTGAACAAACAGATCAAAGTACACAGCAAGACAGGTGAGGGAGAAAGTTGTGGAGAAATTTCAAGCAGAGTTAGGTTCTAAAACATCTCACAGGGCACTGTTCACTGCATCATCCAAATATGGAAAGAGTAAGGCACAACTGCAAATCTACCAAGACATGGCTGTCCACCTAAACTGAAAGGCCAGAAGATCAGTAACCAGAAATGCAGTCAAGGGGTCAATGGTAACACAGGTGCAAGAATCTTTTGAGATGATTCCTGTACCTGTGCAAGAAACTGTGTGGCCTTGATGGAACAGCGGCACATAGAAAACGTTGTTAAAAGAAACCTGTAAGAAGTCCTGTTCGGAGTTTGCCACTAATCAAGTGGAGGACACACCAAACACATGGGAGAAGATACTCTGGTCACATGAGACGTTTTGTCTACATGTAAAATACTGTGTGGCAGAAAACTAATAGTGTACCTTCCTCTGAACGGACCATCTCTATGGCGAACATGGTGGAAGGCAGTCAGAATCTGCCCTTAACACACAGCCAGAGGTACAATGTTTAGACCAAAACATATTTATCTGCTAGAATATTGCTGTTCATGGATGCTCTCCATCCAATCTGACTAAACTTGAGCTATTTTGCAATAATGAAGGGACAAGACTGGTGGAGACATATTCCAAAAGACAGTTGCAATTGGATGGACTGGCGACCTGTCCAGGGTGTACCCCGCCTTCTGCCCGTAGACTGCTGGAGATAGACACCAGCTTCCATGCGACCGACCCACTATGGTAGAAGCGGTAGAAAGTGACTGACTGACTAACTGACAAGTTGCAATTGCACCAAAAAGGTGGCTGAAGGTTACGTTTATATAGGCAGATGAAACCACATATTTACATACACTATATAAAAGAAGTAGAACCTTTCTTTCTCACTGACTGACAATAAATTAGACTAAACTTTTTCTGTTTTAGGGCAGAAGGATTAAAAAATTCTATTTGCTAAATGCCAAAATAAAGATTTGTTTTTATATTTGTTTTAACTTTTATCAAATCAGGAATTTTACATACGTTTCTTTAGCTTTTGGTAGATTTGTCTTTTAGAGAAGCCCACGCATGTTTAATGGGACAAACATCAGGGCAGTGTCATAGACACTCCAAACATTGACTTTAGACCTCCTTGTAGCTAATTTCACTGTATGCTTAGGGAACGTGTCCATTTCAGCTACTCATTTGGGCCCAAGTTTAACTTCCTCCTTGGTGTCTTGAGATGTTACTGCCATATTTTCACAGCAGGTTCTTTCCTTATGTTGCCATCTATTTTATAAAGTGCACCTTTCCTAAGTGCAGCAAAACACTCGTGATGTTCTTGGATTAACAAGTTTTCATCTTTTTCCTCCAAATGTTACGATGGTCACTTAAATTTTAGTTTCGGGCACAGTGTGGCACAGAGGTTAAGTGTGCAACCCATGTACTGAGGCCTTAGTCCTTGACGTGGGTGCCACAGGTCCTGAGTCCTGGGCTGTTGATTTTACTGCATGTCTTCACCCTCTCGCCACCCCATTTCCTGTTAGCTTACTTTTGGAAAAACTGAGAAAAATAAAGGCCACTAGTGGCTAAAATAATACAAAACACAAAATGTGTTTAATCAGATCACAACACGTGTCTCCTAAAAGTAAACGTCTTTGTCACTGAGTGCATTTGTAATGTGTAATCTGGCTTTTATGTTGTTTTCGACGTAATGGATCTGTCCTCTCTGAGTGGTTTTTCAGGCCATTTCTTATATCAATGTGGACAATAACACTCTCTTACCCGCTTCAGCAAGCATCTTCACAAAGATTTTTGTTTTTCTGGAATAAAACAAACAATTTGGACCAAAACATGTTCGTCTTTGGGGTACAGAACCCATATCTTTCTACAGAAGTATGATGCAGGCATCTAATTGTTTGAACAGATAAACGGATCAGAAAATTGTACCCAAGGATAAACCAGACAATTCTCTTCCTGATATCGTGACGATAAGGTGTTGCCTTAAAGTACACCAGAAGATGTACCTCCACTGAACTCAAATGTTATGAATAAATCTAAATCATCTAGGCTTTCCTGAAATTTTTATAGTTTTTATAATAATCTCATTGTAAACATATAAATTTGAAGAAAGTGATGAAAAAAACATTTTCAAACAAATTCTTTTGCTTTGAAAATATTTGGTATTTATTAGATAGAAATAATTTAGGTTGATTTAAAATGAAATATTCATTCTCTTATAATATATGTAAAAACAGGTAGTGTGTTTTTTTTGTAAATATATATGTATATATAAATCTAACTAAAGTCGTTGCCATGGTAACCACAACATCCCTTTTATACCTGCCCCTCTTCCTTTCTGCATGTGTGAGAGCCGGCAGGAAGGGCCGGCTTCACGTGTTACTGCTGCCCACTCTCATTATTTACTCCCACTGACTTCACACACATCAGCCTGGACACACAGAAGCTGGGCGACAGGTGACGTTTAGGGGCCTCGGCACATGTGAACATACGGAATGTAGTAGCCACGTGAATGTGATGGGAAACCAGTGATAGGAGGCAGTTATACAACTGTGCCTGCTATTTGATACTAATGGCAGAAAAGAAGCACTGAAGAGATGAATACTTGATGAAACAATCTGCAGAGGCAAGGACTCAAATAACATACTCAGAACTTGTTTTACATAGAAGAGAGACATCTTGGCTCACAAGCAGACAGAAATAATTTAATTTAATAACTTTAATTTATGCAGTAGACATGATTTGCTGTAAAGTATTGATCCAAAGTGTAAAAGCTTAATGTGTTTCTTTTTTTCTGAAGTTGTGTTTCTGTAATTGTTTTTAGGTTTTCCTTAAATCAAGATCATGATACTGTTGGAGAGCGGTATGGTCGCACAGTTGGTAGTACTACTGATTTGCAGCAAGATCCCGGCCTGGGGTCTTTCTGCATGGAGCTAGCCTGCTCTGCCAGTGCCTGCGTGGGTTCACCCCAGGTACTCTGGCTTCCACAGTCCAAAAACATAATTCTAAGGTTCACTGATTACTCAAAATTGTCCATAGGTATCACTTTGCTTGCATGGTTGTGCGTCTCTGTGTTGCCCTGTAATGAACTGGTGAAGGTGGACGCTGCCTCTTGCCCAATAACTGCTGGAGACAGACACCAGCTCCCTATGAACCTCTAAGGATAAATGGGTAAAGACAATGGATGGTTAGATGGATACTGTTGTGGGATCAGTCTTGTCATCCTCCTTTTTTATGTACCCTTAGTATTCATACCTATGTTTTCTGTTCAGGTTTGGAGTATTCTATGGCATAAATGAAGCAAACACTGCAAAGAGCAATAGTTTTGAGTGTCAAATACAGTACCTAAAAAAAATACTTTTTCAAAGCTAAGGTAATCTGGGAATCTGGGATATGTCCATTTTCGTGGCTCACAGCTCTTTCAGTTATTCTCTAAAAGAAGCAAAACTGAAATTCTCCTAATTAAAAGAAGAACTTGAAAGGACTCATTAAGATCATTATTTGCTAAATGATTCCTGTGTTCACATACACTGAAAAGAGATGTTATTTCTTATGCCTTTTTTGCACCAAAAGCAAGTTTGTTTAAATAGGTTTTATAAGTAGAGGTTTATTTTCTAAGATGTGTTCAGCCTTAGCTCTTTCCTGGCTACAACAGGTTCATAGCACACTGTGACTATGTGTAGTGATGATTCTTTGAAACACCTTAGAGACTACCGAGAAACACCAGACATTAATCAAGGAACTGTTTAGGGAAGCTTGGGTTGAGCAGACAGTTGATCTAATTTCAGATGCTTTATATACTAACGTTGCACATGTGGAAGAACCTATTTTTATACCTATATGCTTTAACCACTAACATACAGAGTCATTGACTATCAGATAAAGTATTCCAAGAACTTCAGCCTCAAGAGTTTTCGAAGAGTAGTATTACTTCCTAGGTTCCTTCAGCTATGTCTAATTTTAGGCCCTGAAGCTGGCAAGAAATGGCAGCGAAGACAACAGACATGAAATATGACAATACAAAGGCACAGAAAATACAGATATTTTCATAATAACACTACAGTTACCTCCTAAGGCACAAACCTGACAACATAAAGGGATGGAGTTATAAAATATCCATAAGGTTGCAATCTGATAATCATGATAGTGTAAGATGATTAGGCTGGATAATACATTTTCAGTGGACAGCAGAGAGGTTAGTCTACACAAAAAGAAAGAGAACGACTTGTCACCTGTCTTGTAGACAGTGAACTTGGATTAATCTCTAAGATCTGTATATAATCTGTATCTGATATAAAAAAAAGTGTTGCAGACAGTTTCAGGGCCTCTATCTGAAATGACAAACTGCCCCCCTAATGAAAAGCTTAGGGGGGCAAAGTCTTAGTGTCCTGAGCTCATGAAAATGGGACATGAACTGTTCTATTTTCCTCAGCTGTCAATGGGACTGAAGCTGGGAAATACTCAACAGTTCTGCAAAGCTGCTCCACACAGATAATAATACCAATTAAACACATCAGACTGCAGTCAAAAGCTGGATGTTACCAGATATAGGTATTTTTCATTGGGTAACAAAGGTCTATAGACTTTTATACATCTAAAGATGCATTTCTACTTTAAGAACGTTTTCCATGAACAAGAGTACTTCCCAAGAACCATTCCTTACCCCCCTCTCATTCCACTGTGTTCACCAGGGTATTACTAAATAACAAATTTTACTAGAAGCAAATAACTTTTCCAGTGGATTTTGTCTCTTCTTTTTGCAGATGACGTGGTCCTGCTGGCCCCCTCTAGCCAAGACCTACAGCATGCGCTGGGGTGTGAAGCAGCTGGGATTAAGATCAGCCCCTCCAAGTCAGAGGCCATGGTACTCGACCGGAAAAGGGTGGCTTGTCCTCTTCAGGTTGGAGGGGAGTTCCTGCCTCAAGTGAAGGAGTTCAAGTATCTCGGGGTCTTGTTCACGAGTGAGGGAAGAATGGAACGGGAGATCGACAGACGGATCGGTGTGGCTGCCGCAGTAATGGGGGTACTGTGCCGGTCCGTTGTGGTGAAGAGAGAGCTGAGCCGAAAAGCGAAGCTCTCGATTTACCGGTCGGTCGACGTTCCTACCCTCACCTATGGCCATGAACTTTGGGTCATGACCGAAAGAACAAGATCCCGGATACAAGCGGTTGAAATGAGCTTCCTCCGTAGGGTGGCCGGGCACCCCCTTAGAGATAGGGTGAGGAGCGCGGCCATCCGGGAGGGGCTTGGAGTAGAGCCGCTGCTCCGCCACATCGAGAGGAGCCAGTTGAGGTGGCTCGGACATCGAGGGGACGGCCCAGGACACGCTGGAGGGACTATGTCTCTCAGCTGGCCTGGGAAAGCCTTGGGCTCCCCCCGGAGGAGCTGGAGGAGGTGTCTGGGGAGAGGGACGTCTGGGTGTCTCTGCTGAGTCTGCTGCCCCCGCGACCCGGTCCCGGATAAGCGGAAGACGACGAGTATGAGTACGAGCAAATAACTTGTTGGAAAATTTACCCCAGAAAATGGCCCTGGACAGGACATATTACTTTGGAGATTTCCCTGAACCTTTAGAATGGAGCTTTGTGGAGTAAGAGTGCCAAGCATTTTGGACTGGTTGATTTTTCTTTAGTTTAAGTCATCTTAGTTTAAAGTCCCCTGAAATTTATATTTCTGTTAACTTTAACTGTAATACATTTAAAATCAAAGACTTCTGCTTTTGACCATCTCTGGAGACAGAGGGAGTAAATCCTTCAGAACTAATATTTTAAGTGTTTTTGAGGTACACGTTAAAACCACCACAACCCACCACCCAGAAAGTGTATCTCTAACAGTGTGAAGTTTTGAATGATGCGACATGCTCCTGTCTTTGGCAAACCAATTGAGTTTATGGCTGTAGAACACCAGATTGTAATCCCAATCAGAGCTCCCTCTGCTTCATCTCTCCTCTTATTCAAGGCAAAGGCTGCATCCATAAAATGCATTTTAAACTTGTTTCAGTGACACGTGAACAGAGTTTACATGCATTCTTACACTGAAAATCATTATAACTTACATAAGCAGCAACATGCTGGAATCACAGATATCAAACAGCCCAGTTTGGGCTCAGGGTAATAGGGTTCCAGTGAAAAAAGGTTCTGAGTAGCAGAGAATCATGTCTCAACTTAGAATTATTAATTTTTGGACCAACAGAGGTGACGCCCTGTGGAAGTTTAGGATGTTTTTGTACAATCTGCATTTTTTTTATTTCATTGATGCCGTTTTGTCCAAATAATATCTTTAAAATTGAAAAAAAATACTTTTCTGATGTTAAAGTTTCCTGAGTGGTTAATTGTGTTTATCTGTGACCTACTTTTACTATGACACTGCACATGATACACCTGCAGTGAGGATGCTTGGATCCTGCATCATAGAGGGGACTGGAATTCAATCCAGTCTGGAAAAAGACAGAAACATAACAACTATCTGATCTTTTAACAGGACAGAACACCAAACTGTCACACATTTCTCCTTGAATAATTCCTTACTCTAAAGTCAATCATGTTGACTTGGCCATTATTTTCTACACTATTGACAATCCAAGCAACCACCAGATTTCTTTTCCATATTCTGCATGTCTGCATTGTTATCCAATTGTAATGATTCCAGGATACACATTATCTGAAGCACACTTCAGATAAAAAAGCACACCAGACTGCTTATTTGTTTTAGACTTAACCAGTGAGCCAACAATGAATTCATTTAATTCAGTGTATAACAATCAAATTATTTAGTTTGCATTATTTATTAGAAAAATAGCATGTGATGAAGTATTTCAGAAAATGAAAGCTGTAAATATTTATGGAAATTCATATTATTTCTCTGACTTACACAGTTGCCTTTTCTAGTCATATGCAGAGTTTAAGTACATAATTGGTAGGTTTGGGATGTTGGACCAGGTTTAATTTAAACAAAATTATCCTTTACTTGTTAAGAATTATTTGTAAAAAGGAATTGCATGAAACTTGACCCTAGCTCTGGCGCAAGCAACAGAAATGATTAAATGACAGCAGAAGCAGTAAAGTGACTTGGGTAACATAACTATCAAACAATGTAATTTTTATTAGGTTTACACATGTACATTTATAAATTCTTTAAAATCTTTAAAGTAATCGTTGCATTATGGAACTCTCAAGATGTAACATTATTTCCCTTTTAGGTCATGCACAGCTTCACCTGCAGTATATTGGTTTTTAAAACAGATTTTGATTTCTGCACAAAATTGGACTCAAACCTTAAATTCTTTTTAAATCCTCATGCCACAATATTTCTTTGATAAGACAATTTTCATGTTTGAATGTTCTATTGTTTAATATTAAAATACTTCAGAGGATTTTCTCATGATTCTGTGTGAAACACATCTCCTATTTTGATGTTAGACAAAGTGACCTTAGAACTCCAACCCACTACGACACCATTCGGTGTGTGTGTTGGCTGCTGTTTTATTGATCTTGCTGACATGAAATGGACTAGAAGACAGAGGTATTTTCTAGCCGGCATGCCAGACACCCATCAATGTGTCAGGGTCCCCAAACTTCGAAGAGGACGTGGCATCTATGGGTATGCTTGATCACAAGCTCCCAAAAAAAAAAAAGAACATGCTGTGTTTTTTATTCAAATGCATTATAGATTTTGCCAAGAATGACCTACAGACACCTGTACTTAAAGAGATAATGTAGTTGCGGCCCTCTGTGAAACAATCCCCAGGTTTGACTGAAAGAATGTGAGTCAACACTTCCCAGCCAGAGATAATGGAGCTCTTTGCCAGCCTGTGACCCCTGGAGGAGAGAAACTGAATCTTCTTCCACCCAGGTGGGATTGTTTACATTACTGAAAGGAAGAGACAAAAATACTTAACTAATTTTTCTCTTCCTTCATTTCCCCTTCCTTTGAGAGCTAAATTGATAATCTCAAAGATGAGAAGACTTTCCTACACTCCTTGCAGCTCTTAGAATTGGAACATGTTAAATGATAAGAAGCTTAATTTTCACTTATTATTCTAGCCACAACTCTGTTATTTTCATCCATAGAAGTAGATTATAATTTCAGTATTTTTCTATGTTTTTGTTACGAGTTTGTTACTTATGTTTCTTGTTAGTAAATACTTGTAAATACAGATTAGTTTGGCAGAAAATAATTTTATACTTTGATTCAAACAGTAGCTGCAAGTAATTGTTTCTCTTAGAAACCTTTTTCAAACCAATTTACCAATTGCATTATATAGTACTGTGTTTAAAGTAGTGCTAATCTACACAACAAAATAAAAATAAAATAAATTTTATTAAATGTATAATTTTAAATACTTTACAATTGCTATTTAAAACAGAAAGGGGCAAAGATAAACGTTTCCTCATTCTTGATAAACTGCAAACAACAGTTAAAACAAGTTCTGATATCAGTATTTTGTAACATTTTAAAGGCTCTTGGGGGCCCCCTACTGGGATGTGGGTACTAAGCAGTGGTTTAGTTTACTCCTACCTCGCCCAGCTCTGACATCCATTATGAAAGATGTGTGAAAACATTGTTTCTTATTAATAAGTGTAGGTAGGTTATCAGTAATTTTAAAAACTATAGAACATTCTGTGCATGACTCCGAATTTGGGTGGTATCAGAGCATAAATATAAACTAGTTCATTGTACCCTGTGTAATCATCGTAATCCATCATTCATAATTACTTTGCCTGATTTGTATTTTAGTGCCATCAAAATAGCAAATGTTTGTTTTTTTTTTCTGACACAGACACTTTCTAGGATATTTCAGTATACTTCATGTAATAAAAGAAAATGTGCTGTTTTAATGGCTGTAAAATGAAGCTCTGCTACATTTATATAATATACTATAGAAATTGTGTAACAGCAGTAAATGCTAATGTAAGTTACTGAAGGTTGTTTCATAAGGAAAAACAACCCAGGTGTTTTCATTAAGTTCACTATCATCACACATCACTCACTGCTGTTATATTAGATTTCCATATTCACACAGAAACTTTAAGCCTTGATGCAGATCTCTGTTTGTACATGTGTGGCCATTTTGTGATACCTTATCAAGCCACACACAGACACAGCTCTGTCGGGGAGAGCAAACATATAGGACAAATGGTGCTTTTAAATCACTGCAGGGAATGACTCACATACGTTCTTGTAATCATTATACAACTTTTCACTTATTAAACCTCCCAAGAGAAGGGGTTTATGTAAACAATATATAATGTTTCTCCTGCACTGCACTGACTGCACAACTTTATAGCTTAATTGTGATACATGTAATGTTTTGGACTGGTGGTTATGAAAGCTTAGGTTTACAGCTTAATGTTTGACCAACATTTTAGCAGGATGTCCTATTTCTAAGAATTCAGCCTATCATTGAACTGTGCTTTACCTAAGATACAAAGTGTACCATTATAACAATCAGATTTTATTTCTGAATGTTAAAACATTAAATAACAACAGAAAAAATATGTAATTATGTTTCTAGAAATATATATAAAGGCTTAATGAGCTCTACAAATATCAAAATTTACTTGCTTTAGGCTGGCATATTTACACTTTTTTCTTGTGTAGTTTGAGGGCCTTCATAATAGAAAAACTTAAATTAAGAAGCAAATCTTTATTCATTAGTGGCAAAACAATTGTTTTAACCACAGTCAAAAGAGTTATCCAGGAGCTGAAAGTAAAATGATAACGAGGCTTTAAGCACCACTCATTTATTTCTTTTATTACATTTTCATGCCTCACAGCATGACTTGCAAAGTCATGTAACCAGTATAAAGTGTAATTTTTACATCCAGTACTGCTGGTTTTACTTTTTTCCAAACATCTGTGTATGAAGACATCTGTTTCAACTGACTTATTCATACCAATTCCTACTCTTCTGTCCTGTCCAGCAGAGTAGTCACAGTGCGCTATTAAGCCCAACAGATTTACTTTCACAAGTGGAGCATTATGGCTAGCACTTCAATGCTCTGCTTGCTATTTATAAAATAAACTTTATTACAAACTGCTTTGGGATTATTTCAATTGTTATGGACACGGAGACGGAAACGAAAAGGAAAAAATAAGAAGCAATAAAGAGAGAGAGATGGGCAAAAAGAAAAAAAGGAGAGAAGGAGAAAGAATGGAGGAGAGAAAGAAGGATGAAACGATTACAAGATAACACCCTAGAAGACTGCTTCTACACCTGCAGAAACATATATAACAGCATTGTTACCAAAAAGTGCACGGTACTAATGAGTGCAAGATGTATTTAGTGGTAACTGCAGCTCAATATAGAACATTTGTGTGTCTGTTAACACCTGAATCTAAACACCGTTGGGATTAAGTGTCAGCGCGCTTGAGTATATAAGGTTTCGCCATAAAAATATGCAGTAGCAAGTGTGAGGAGCCACAAACCTGCCCCCTGGACCTGAAACAGACATGGAGGAGAACCGAGCCACAGACATCCAAAGGCCCCCCAGAGCACAGGAACCCCGGGAAAACCACCCGCCGGGACTACCGCAACCCCCCCGGAGCAGAGCAGGAAAGAATCCCAGGGGAACCACCCAGCAGCAACAGTGCAGAACCCCCAGGGAGCTGCAGCGTCGAGCCAAAAGGCCCCACCGGCAGGTGTCTACGCCGGAGCAGATCCAGTCATGGATCCAGAGCCACAAGACCCTGGGACACATCATTCCCCAAGCAGAGGCCTGACAAAGCCCAGGGGCCCAGGCCCCGGCAAGCAGCAACCAGGAGTGAGCTGGCACACCAAAGCACCCAGCCCCGGACACCGAGAACCACAAGTACACCAGCGGGCAGAGACACCAGCAAGGCGTGAGGGGCAGGAAATAGGCCACACATTTGATGGGGGGCCTAAACTGATCCAGGAGAGGGAACAGCCCAAGACCCAACCTGACACAAAAACAGGCAGACATAGTCACAATAACACATTCGCACCCTCATGCATACACATATAAACACTCACATCCAAGCACCCAAGGTAAAGACACAGAACAATGGACATTGTACACTCACTCACACTCCCTATACATACTCTATACTCCCAGGTCCAGGTGCTGATATCTCAGAGGGGCAATCAGCCCCCGGACCCAGGAGGTGGTCCCCTTCCTTCCGGTGTGGAAAGAGGCAGACCGCCCCAGCGCCATGCGCCAGCCGGGCAGGCCAACTACTCCATGCAGGTACAAGACATGCTCCATTGCTACACACACCGGACTGCAGCTCCTACTCTTTTAAACAGTGTAGCAGTGGTTTGCCAAGCTTTTCAAAAGTGCGGAGGATGCTGTTTGTCTGTGGGTGGTATTGGCTATGAATTGAGATTCTTAATGCCTGTGTGTTGTATGTTTTTATTTTCACATAATCTCATCAACTTCCTCTGCCTCTCTGTCATCACTCCTGGCCGCATCTTCAAATACATCCTAAAAACACTTCAAATTATACTGGGAACTAAACATACATATGCATCTGGGATGAAAATACGCATCACACACACACACACACGCTCATGTCTCACTATATGTAGTGACGACCACGTGTTGACTCCCATTGACTTCCATTGATTTTCTGTCACTTTCCCTTTCTATGACCTGACCCTGAAAATAACCCTAAACCTAACCATTACCAGTGCATACCTGATAATCCCTAACCTTAGCCTAAACTCAATTCACACCTTAGTGTGAACCTAACCGTTAGTAAAATAGGAAGTAAGGACCAGCAAAATGTCCTCACTTTGGTACAAACAGTCCTCAATTTGATGGTGAGATCGGAAAATTGGCCCTCACTCTGATGCCAAGACAGGAGCATACACACACACACACACACACTGAAAAATAGTATAGTTTAACCTACATTTATTTGATTGCTGACCTCTGAAACGTCATGTGCTCTCTCTGAAACTGATGCCTCCTGCAACTACCTATTCTGAACCAGAAGGGTACAGTGGTAAAGTTTGAGTTCCAAATTATTTAAATACTTTATGGCTCAGTTTAAGCAAAAGGTTTAATCTAAAAATATATTTGTTTTGCTTTGTTATGTTTTCATTTAAATAGGCTTTTTAGCTTTTTACAGTAAAATCAATTGAAAAACTTGTCAATAATCTCTTGCCTTTTATTTTAAATCTTAATTATACTAAGTGACAAAAAGACAATTAAAAACACGACAGTGTCATGAATCCTACTGTCATGATCCAGAGACAGCTTTTTCTGGCAAATATATGCTAGCACGTCCAGACAAACAATATGTTCGTATGTTATGTGTCGATATATACCAGTGTATCTCCTGCACAAACCGAACGTAAGACAAACACAAGACAGGCGGGACTTAAGGCAGGAAAGCCAATCGGCAGTTAGGATTCAAGGAGCAACAGGAGAGGGAGGGCGAGAGGAATGGGAGAGAGGAGGGAAAGACAGCGAGCGTAATATAGAGGAAAGAGACTGGAAATGCTGTGGGAAAAGTGAGGGTGTTCAACCATCTCACAAGGAAAAGTGTGGGTGCTAAAACACCCACATCCCCCATGGGTGCAACGCCCATGCAGTGTAGTGTGATTAAGCTTCATGAAATTACAGTAAGGTCCATAAACCAATCAGTTTCACAATCTGTCGAAAAGACAAACTCTTGACCTTTTCATCGAGCTATCAATAAAACAACTAAATACAAAAGTGGAGTTCTTTGTGTTTCTCAGTTTGTAAGACTGGTTTAGAATACGTGTAGATAATCAATGCTTCAGTTAAAAGTTAAAGAAGAATCAAGAATCACCCATGGTCTACATGTATATGTTCTTGCAGGGTCACACAGAGGATGGTGTCTCTCTCCAGCGTTCATTGAACAAGAGGCAAGGTACACCCTGACAGGTGGCTAGTCCATCACAGAGAAACACAGATACACACACAGGATGAACAACCATACATGCACACATTCATACCTAAGAGTAATTTCGAGAGACCAATTAACCTAACAGTCACATTTTTGGACTGTGGGAGGAAGCCAGAACATGCAAATTCCATGAGGACCCAAGGACTTTCTTGTTGCAAGGCAAGAACGCTATCTAAACTAGATGAAATTTAAATCTAACATAACATTCTAATTAATATACAAAGTCACTGCAAAACAAGGAAATGTTATCATCAAAAACTGAATTTCAAAATACTATTATACAACTGATTAGAGTAAAAAAATGGTCAAGAGCTTATACATTTCTCAGAAGCCTGGAGGTGGGGGTTTATGACCTGATTCTAAAAAGAGAAATTCTAAATGAGGTTCTTTTGACTACACTTAAAGTTTAGCTGGGACATCATGACAAGACCTGTACTTCTAGTTCAAATATTAATCCTGCGGTGTTCGTGTACACAGCAGTGAAGGGAGGTCACCCTCCATATAAATGAACAGTACAGTTGTGAACACATGCAGTTTTAAAATCATTAGATGTGCATTTTTAGAGGTGAAACCCAACAGTGGTTTTCATATGGGTAACAAGGATTTCGGCATATTTTAGCATATTTTTTCGGCAAAAAAAAAAGAGTTACGTCACTGCTGTACACTGCAGGTAGCCAATGTTGTTTGAATAATAGCGATTGAGAGTGTTTTAAGGAGTCTTGACTTTATATGGCCATATTTAATTTAAATTCTTACATATTTAAACTAGTCAGACCTCAACTGAATCAACTGTCTCGCCCTCTAACCTGTCTCATGAGTTTTCTCTTACACTGACACTTTGTCTCTTTATCAGAATAAAACAATAAACCACTTCTTTTCACACTGAACAGAGATTAGCACCACCTTAAATTGAGATAAATGGGAAAACATAAAGACAGTCTGCCCAGTTATCCTCAGAATAAATATATAGACTTGACAAACCTGGACTGAATTATTTTATAGTGATTACAGAGTCTTTAAAATTGTTTATTTGTAAAAATTTCTACATGAAAAAAGGCAATTCTTCATTTTTTTAGAAAACTATTTTTAAAAATCTAACCATCCATTTTTCATGTATTCATCAGGTCATTTGTTACTTCCAAATATTTCAGATAAATTATGCTGTAAAATATGTTTTTGTGGAATTGTAGGGTGCCTGGTTGGGAATGAGATGGCAGGAGGGCTTTGCCCAGAGTGTTATTCATGCAAGAATCACCCCTGGTGACATGTATTTCTGATTGCCTTGAAAGGGACATATGCAAAATCCAATTTTTAAGCCTTTAAATATATTTTGTTGTATACGAAATTCCTATTTCCCCCACTTCAAGCAGGATTCCACCAGAATCAAGAAAGATTTGCTGAAAGACTTCATCTGATTAAGGGGTCAGTTCCTTTTGTCAATGGAAACGACGGACACAGCAAAGCGTTAAGCTGCAAGTAATGCTAAAATGACAACAAACTTTTAGACATGAACTTATTGTGTGTTAATATGACGTCCTGAACATTGTTCTGATAGCAGTAGCATCTTGCCTTCTGCTTATGCTTGATCAAGGTTAGACTTTTAATCGGCTTCGGTAATATTTTGACGACTAATGTTTAATGCAAAAGGCTTTTCCTTTTTTAGCTGTACTACTAATATGTAGAATTAGTGTTAGCATATTTTTGCTATCTTGTCTGTTCTTGTGATTCTTCTTACCACATTTGGTCATTAGGAAATAGCCCTTAGGGTGATTTTCAATGGTTACAATCCTTGATTATCCTTGATTTACTTATGGTTAATAAAATGAAATGTAAATATAAAATAAAATGTCCTTGCTTTTTTAAATGCAGACATTAGACCATCAAGAATTAGTTAATTAGCAAAACAAATGAACAAGTCCATAAAAAGTCAGTCTGTGGTCTGCATGCTAGACAAGCTGAAAGGGTACCCGACTACATGCCTCAGCAGACAATAAGTTGACTTGTGAACAGCATGAAACGTTGATGTCAAGCTGTAATTGATGCTCAGTGTCACATGACACATTATTGAGACAATGACATTTTTGTTGTGGTATGCTCACCACTGTTGTTGGCTTTTGTTTCAGTAAATTGAGATGAGGAAATCACCATTGCCCTACTTTTATGATATAATATCACCGTAGCATGAACTTTAGGTTTTCCATAAATTTCACTTCAAAGCCGAATACCCCTATCTTTTTTGTGAGTCGTGTATATATAGTTAGATAAGATACAAAACGATTTCCACAAAGGTTTATGAAGACTGAGAATCCCCACTTTTGTGGAGTTACGCTTTGTTTTCACAAATAGAGAAAAGGTTTCAAAGCTGCATAGAAATCCTTGTGGTGTTCTGGCTACAATACTCCTCTGTAGCAGCTTTATGGCAGGAAGCAATTATGCTGTTGTGTTTACAGCAGGGCTGAGTTTAGACCTGTATCTCAAAAATTGGAGTACTGAAAAAGTAGAATATTATTTTGTCTCATTTCAGACAGCCAAATTCATATTATATACTGTAGATTCATTACACATAAAGTGAAATATTTCAAGCCTTTATTTCTTGTAATTTTGATGATTATGGCTTATAGGTAATGAAAACCCAAATTTCTTAGATTACTGCATTAATGTGGCGTGGCCTTCAGGTCATCTGCATTGTTGGGTTTGGTGTCTTAATTTTTCTCTTGACAATATCCAATAGATTCTCAGTTTGCTGGTCATTGAAGCCAGCTTTTAAATGGTAAATGGTCTGAATTGATGTAGCGCTTTTCCAGTCATACCGACCACTCGAAGCACTGTAGATTAGAGCATTCACATTCACCCAATCATACACCAATACACAGATCAGCGAGGTTTAGTGACTTGCCAAGGGACACATCCACATGTGGCAGGAGGAAGCTGGAATTTAACCGTTAACGTTTGAAATGCAAGATAACTACTCTTCCCACTGAGCCACAGTCGCCTCCATTTTTGGTAGCTTTGGCAGTGTGGGCAAGCCCTGCTGGAAAATGAAATCAGCATCTCTATAAAGCTTGTTATTATATGGAAGCATGAAGTGCTCTAAATATCCTGGTAGATGGTTGTGTTGACTGTGGACTTCAAAAAACACAGTGGCACTGGTAGCTTTATTTCCAAATGAAATGCAAACTTTATTTTAATCTGAAAAGAGGACTTAGGACCACAGAGCAACAGTTCAGTCACTGGTTAAGGAGTGGCTTGACATGAGGAATTCGTCATTTGTAGCTCGTGCGGGATTCGTCTGTGCACAGTGGCTCTTCATTCACTGACTTCTGCCTCAGTCCACGTCTTGTAAAGCTCCCCCAAATTCTTGAAAGGATTTTGCCTGACATTCCTCTCAAGGCTGCTGTTATCCCTGTTACTTTTGCACTTTTTTCCTACCAGACTTTTTTCTTCCACTCAACCTTCGATCAATGTGCTTGGATACAGCACTCTGTGAACAACCAGCTTCCTTAGCAACTTCTATGAAGTCAGCAGTCTTCCCCAAGATTGAGTAGCCTACTGACCCAGACTAGGAGACAATTTAGTGGTTGAGGAAAGCTTTGCAGATGTTTTGAGCTAATTAGCTGATTAGGGTATGATAAATTTACTTTATTTAACTTTTACACAGTATTCAAATACTTCAGGGAAGGGAAGAATGGAGCGGGAGATCGACAGACGCATCGGTGCGGCTGCCCCAGTAATGGGGGTTCTATGCCGGTCCGTTGTGGTGAAGAGAGAGCTGAGCCGAAAAGCGATGCTCGATTTACCAGTAGGTCTACGTTCCTACCCTTACCTATGGCCATGAAGTTCATGACCGAAAGAACGAGATCCCGGATACAAGCGGCTGAAATGAGCTTCTTACGTAGGGTGGCCAGGCACTCCTTTAGAGATAGGGTGAGGAGCTCGGCCATCCGGGAGGGGCTCGGAGTAGAGCCGCTACTCCTCCACATCGAGAAGAGCCAGCTGAGGTGGCTCGGGCATCTATACCGGATGCCTCCTGGATGCCTTCCTCGGGAGGTGTTCCAGGCACGTCCCACCAGGAGGAGGCCCAGGGGACAGCCCAGGACACACTGGAGGGACTATGTCTCTTGGCTGGCCTGGGAACGCCTTGGGCTTCCCCCGGGGGAGCTGGAGGAGGTGTCTGGGGAGAGGGACGTCTGGGCGTCTCAGCTGAGTCTGTTGCGCCCGCGACCTGACGACGAGTATGAGTACGAGTACAGTATTCAAATATTCTGAAACACTGAATTTTTGGCTTTTGTTTTCTGTAAGCCACAATCATCAAGAGTAAAAGAAATAAAGGCTTGAAATATTTGTATGAATATTATATTGAAACTATATATTCAATGGGGTTCACTTTCTGAAATCACTAAGAAAACATATTGAACTTTTTCACAAGAATTACATTTTGTGAAACGTACTTGTACTTATTGCCTTTAGGAGGGGGAAGCAGTGCTTCACCAACAGTGTTTACAGTGGGAGTGGGGAGCTGCTGACCTCGACTGGGGACATCATCGGGCGGTCGAAGGAGTAATTCGAGGATCTCCTCAATCCTGCCGTCAAACATTCCCTGGTGGAAGCAGAGGCTAGGGACTCAGAATTAGAGTCTTTCATCACCCGGGCTGAAGTCACCGAGGTGGTTAAAAAGCTCCACGGTGGCAGGGCTTTGAGGATGGATGAGATCCGCCCTGAGTACCTCAAGTCTCTGGATGTTGTGGGGCTGTCATGGTTGACACGCCTCTTCAACATTTCGTGGCAGTTGGGGACAGTGCCTCTGGACTGGCAGACTGGGGTGGTGGTCCCCCTTCATAAGAAGGGTGACCGGTGGGCGTGTTCCAACTACAGGGGGATTATACTCCTCAGCCTCCCTGGTAGGGCCTATGCCAAGGTATTGGAGAGGAGAGTCTGGCCGATAGTCAAACCTGTCTCTCCAGCGTATCCTGGGAACACCCTGGGCTCCCCCCGGAGGAGCTGGAGGAGGTGTCTGGGGAGAGGGACGTCTGGGTGTCTCTACTGAGTCTGCTTCCCCCACGACCCAGTCCTGGATGGAGCGGAAGACGACGAGTATGAGTACTTGTGCTTACTTTGCAATAACAGAGAAATTTGTTTTCACTCCCAGGCCTTCAAGAACAAGCCTTTTCTTGTGTGGTGTCTGACAGCTGTTACGTACAATTAGATGGGACCTATGAGGACTTCCCAAGAGTCCAGCACTATCAGTGTAGTTTGCTAAACAGACCCTAACATTTGACTGGCCAACCGCCTTTAGAAAGTTGTCTGAGTCCGTAAACGAAAGCCACTTGGACATTTCGGATAAGCATGCACTCCTTTCCATAATGTTTTTTATCTCAGCTCAAAAGTGCGTTGCATTCAGAGATATACAGTTTTCACCACAGCCTCCTGCTGGTTTACAGCCTGTCTATTCAGAGGATGAAAAGAATAAGAGAACTGAAAAAGAAGTTTTCTCATCAGGACACCAATGTAGCTTTTGTACCCTTATTGTCTCAAAGATAAATATTATCTACACTAAAAAAACTGAAAGTTTTTCCTGACTGTGATGCTAAAAAGCAAGCTTTATTGTTATTTTTCTTCTTCTGCTCATGGTCTGTGCCATTGTTTTTTTAACTGCTTTAGCCGCGCTTTGACTTGGAGTGTTGCGGTGGCTGCTGATGCACACAGCCAGAGCAGTCACAAAAATGTCCGCAGGGAGTCCTAGCGAACCCTACCGTGACAACAGGTTAGCAGGCAGTAGAGCGGACTGAGAGATATATATTAGGCCCAAAACTGCAAAAGCAACTCAACTGCAGATCAATCACCTTGAATGATAGAAGTGTTAGCTCTGTCCACTAACTGTGATGGGTAATATAAGCTTAGGCAAGGAAAATAACTCAATATTCACAGTGTGGAAAGGATTGTAAAATAATCAGATTATGTATTTCATAATTTGATGTACAAGGAATTATTGTTTAAAAATGTATTTATTTAGTGTATATATTTTTATTTGATTTATATTATCGCCTTAATAAATACTAATTTTAATGACATCTATTAAATTGTGGCACTTTTTGTCTTCCATACATGGTCACAGCTTATTGGGAACACAGTTGACATTCTGTGGGTCTGAAATTTTCTGGGTTTTGATCAAATTTTTTTATGTCTTCAGCTTTTTCAAAACAGGAGAACTGACACTGTGCTTATATAAAACATTACATAAAACAATGAATCAGTCTCACAAACAGAACAACTGTATCTCTCATTCAGGGAAAAACTGTGGGACCCAACGCAAACACCAGAAATTCTCTTGGTTTACACAGAGGTATCACGCTGTAAAATCACGCGTGGAATCTGTCTACAACAAATAACTGTGAACTTATTCAGCCAAACCCCAAAGCTGGCCATTGCTGTCTACCAGAGGTTATACAATATTATTAACTTATATAAGTGAGCCACATAACGAGCCAATAGAAACTCTCCTCGTGCGTCACGTGGTGTCCTGCGTCTGCACTGGCGAATTGTACATGAAATCCAAAGAAGCTTTAGCTGCTGAAGACGGTTGGCAAGCATAGGCGACGTGTCTCTCCGGTGGATGCTTTGTTTTAACTCGTGTTTTCGGTGGGAGCGATTATAACCGGAGTCGTTAACGGATAAGAATCTGGGAATATTTTGTCTGAAAGAGTTCGTTTGTGGAGTTTGGAGAGCAGTAAAGGAGCAGTCGGTGTTAGCTAATCTACGTTAGCTAGAGCTCTTTAGCTGTCGTATATAAACACAAGTTCGTAGAATATAGCTATTGTTTTTTTTAATTCAAACAGATTTTACAGGTAATCTAATCGTCGGACATGAGTTTATAACCTGCTGTCAATTAGTTTGTGCGCTTGACCGAGTGGTAGATAAGCTTTTCCCTTCAGTTAAGCTTTAAGGATCTAGTCTCGGTGGAACAAAACACCTCTGAATGAGTTTAATGTCTCATCAAAGTACGTTTTTGTTTGTAGACCGTCTCCTTTATTTTTGCGGAAAGTGGTGTGTTAATGACATAGAGTGGTTGAAGAACTCGTTTTCCGTTTTATAAAAATGTTTTTATGTCATATAGATTGGGAAAAGCCCTAACCTTGTTCCAATGGCCATAACTAGGGGTCGATCCAAGCGGTGGTCTGTTTTAAGATCAAAACTTTTAAATGACTGTCACGAACATTTAGGTACCATGATGATATATAATGGAAAAGAACTTTGTCTGCTTTCGTCAGACAGACATTAAGTGTCTTATTATATATATATATTTGTAATCACTGTGAGGAGAAGATGGAGACAGGAGTTCTGCCTCACCAGGGCGACCTGCTCCTCCATCCGCTCTCCAATCCTGGAGCTGCGGGGCTCTGCCGCGAAATGCTGGAGGTGGCCGAGGAGGCTAGTCGGGCTGGTGACTTTAACCTGGCCATAGAGATCTACAACTCCCAGCTCGCAGACCTCCAACAGCCGGATCGGGGCTTGTGCCTGAGGAAGGGCGACTCTCTCGCCCTGGCCGGGCGGATATCAGAAGCGCTGGAAACGTATTGCATAGCGGCCAACCTGGGCAAGCTGCGCCCGGAGGAGCTGCCCGTTCTGGTGGAAACCATCGCCCGGACGCTTCGTGGGAAAGAGCTGGGTCTACCCGTTACCCCAAACGGGCATAATAAAAGCAGCAGCAGCGGACAGGGTGGGATTCAGAATGACAGGGAGTGTGAGGAAGATGAAACCCCGGACATGTTTTCCTGTCGCCTCTGCAGATGTCTGCTACATGAGCCCGTGACTTTGGAGTGCGGGCACACTTTCTGTAAGCGATGCGTAGAAAACGACTCTGTCAAAGATTGTATAAACTGTAAACAGCAGCAGAACAAAAGCGACCGGAGAGTTAACGTTGTTCTCAGTAGCCTGTTGGATAAACTGTTTGAAACTGAGAGCAAAGCCAGGAAAATGTGGATCGAGGGAGAAGTTTTGTGGAGTAAACAGAACCTGGTGGACGCGTTGGAAAGGTACAATGCAGCAGTAGATCTAGGTAAGTGCGTAACAAAAACCTTCCATGTACACTTTTTATATATGTTGTAATTAAAGATGTAGTGACCTACTTTATTAATGCAACTTCCTCGTGTCACCGATAGTTGGCGCCCCTGTGCTGCTTCGTTATGTGACGCACTGTCCTTCGTTACCTAAGTAGCACGCGTCTCATAATGCCTGTCAGGGCCTCATTCATATCCTATTTTCTATGCGTCATCATGTCACGTTTTATTTGCCTAATTCCATACATGACTTCCTTTTGGTTCTGACAGGGAATAAGTATCAGACTCACTGCTCTCTTTTAGTAGGAATGCTTCACAGGCTGTGTTGGATAACAGCTACAGAGCAGCTTTCAAAATCTATAGATGCTGAACCTTGTGATTTAAATAACGTAGTTAACAAATTTACGCTTCATCTTTAGCTTTGTTGTCATTTCAGTCAGCCTTATTTGTATAGCTGCTGAGCCAAAATGCAGAATGTTCTCTTATTATATAAAGAGTGTCAGCACGCCTCAGTAACCACAGGCCCCTGTGAGGCTCACGTTGCACAATTTGAATAGTTGAATAGCCCCCCCCCCCAAACACACACACCTGGCCTATATATTTACATGTTAAAAATCATTTGGTTGTTTTTGTGGCACCACTGCTTATCTCAGGTGTTCACTCTTCTTGGTGCCTGGCTTTAAAGCCCCAGCTCTGGCAAAATGACCGTCTTCCAGCATTTCAGCATTTGGTTGGCAACCACTGTGGATATTTTCCTCTCTGTATCAACATTGATTCATGCCTTCTGCGTTGTGAGGACCTCTGGGTGACAGAAGGATGGACTGCTTTCACAGTGTTGTCACTGCCAGCTTCTGTTTTCCTAGTACAGACAGCAGGAGGCCTTCTGGCGTCTGATGTAGCATGAGTGGAACAGTGTCTTAAATAAAAATGCAGATCATACCTAACACCTGCCAGTAAAACGTTAATTATTTCTACTGCAGCAAAAACAATAATCTGACATTATTTTTTACAGTTTGAGTGTTTTGTATGACCTTAATTTCTCGTTATTTTGATTCTGATATAGTAACGTCAGCTAAAATACAGAATAAACACCTGCTAAACTTAGTAGTAGTATTTTTGTAAAAGTTCCTATAGTGCTGAATTTCATACTTTTTTGCCTTTCTGCTCTTTAGAGTAACACAAATAGGACAAGATTATATCAGGCGTTTTTTTTTAGTTGTGCTGTTGGCTACTTGTAGTTTGAAAACTTTAGCTTTAAAATGCCGTCACTTTAATTAGACCAATGGCTGGCGCTCCTTTAGTTTGGACTCCACAGCTGTCTGGGTTTTTTTTTTTTTTTGTGAACGGAGATTTTTCCAAACTTAAGATTTATGATTTATGGTCCTAAGAGGCACAAAAAAAAAAAAATCTAATGCCGCTTTTTCAGCCAGCTGTCCAGCAGTCCACAACAACGTTTTCTGGCATCTTAATCAAAAGAACTTTAAGCCGTGGAAACGATGTGATGGAAAATTTCAGTAGTTTTGGAACCACGATATATTAAAATGATAGTGTACCTTGATACCAGCAAGTGGCTGGTGTCTTAAAGATAGTGTCATTATTCTTTCTTCACGCTTCTTGCCTTGTCTCCTTGCAGATTGATTATCTTTTCATTGTCATGCTGTTCCTGCCCTTCTTTGAATAATGCCTGACCTCCAGTGAGTCAGCTGTTTGTAGTCTAAGACTTCAGCGCTCTGATAATGATGGTGTAATTTTATTCCAGACATTGCTATGATATAAAAACGCTTGGGATTTTGTCTTGACTCTAGGTAACATAAGTTCTATCATAATTTTGTCCATGGAAAGGGATCTTTGTGCTTACAGGAAAGAGACTTCCTCCTGAAGAAGGAAGTTATAATGTTATTTACTCCGAGACACAGATAAGGATTTATCACTTGGAAAGAACTGCTTTGGTTAGCGTTCATAAAAGACTTTATGGCAATGTGGGATTTTTTTTCGGAAGTGTAGTCCCTTCTGTCAGTGCTGTTGTTATCGCATTGTCATCCGTGTGTGTTGGATGACAACAATCTACCTGAGTGGAAGGTGCGGCTGCTGCTATGTTGACAATCTGTGGTTTTGTTGCAGGACATGTTGTTTCTCAGTCAGACCAGTGCAGGAATCTAAGCAGTTTTCTTCATTTGTCCTAAAAAAGAAAAAGCACATGGATTTTGAGTAAATAATGTTAAACCGCTGTGCTTTTATCTAAGATTCTCATACAAGGAGAACATATCTACGGTCTAACGAGCAACATAAAATGAACTTGTATGTCAGCAGGGCAAGTATGCTTCCTTTTCTTTTTTTTTTCCCACCCCTCGAACTTTACTCCACCAACGTATGGCTCAACTCTACTTTAGTCTATGCATGTAAGGCAGCCTGTCTGTGCCATCTGATAATATAAGCTAACACCACATAGGTCATAATTGTAATACAATATATTCTACACTGAGTGGCTCTTGCCTGTTTATCTAGGTTACGCTAGAGTCTGTGATCCGTGGCATTACTGCCCATCTCTGGTGTCCGCCATCTTATGTTAGCCTTGGCAGTTAGAAGGTGATCATTTGAAGCTTAAAATTGCAGCTAATTGAGCATCCTGATGGTGATGATGTAGACATTTCTTTTCCGTATCAATATTGATTCATGCCTTCTGTCTCTTTTGGGCGACAGAAAGAAGGCATGCTTTCAATGTTGTCACTCCAAGCCTCTGTTTCCCCGTTACATACAGCAGGAGGCCTTCTGCTGTCTGATATAGCGCGAGTAAAACAGTGTCATTAATATTAACTCACATCTTACCCAAGCTCGGTTTATAGGCTATTAATGCTTGTTCTATACTTCCTGTTATTTGTGAGGTAGCAAAACAGCTCTAAGTTAGGCTAAGATGTTGAGAAAGCAACATAATATCACTTTTTCATAATTGTACTGGTTATATAATTTTGTATTTACTTGTAAGGAGGAAGAACATTAGCATTATACGTTTATTTGTATTGTTTGCAGTCAGTGGATAGGAACAAAAGGGTGTATTGAAGATTTTCCTGTAAGTCTGATTTTTATCAAAAGATTAGTGCAGTTTAGATGTCTTCAATTCTGTTTTCTATCTTTTACCAAATGTCATTACCCACGATGAAAGGAGTCCAACATGGGCTGAAAGGTCATTTAGATGAGGAAGCCATTACTCCAAAAGCAACGAAAAAGGCAGATTACAGCTAATGAATGAACTCTGGGGCCCTAATTCTTTGGAGACATGTCCTGAAGTCTAATGTAACTAAAATCAAAGTGTGAGAACATCATAACTACTGTGAAGTACGGAGGTGGCAACATGGTGTTATAGGGGTTTTGCTGCAGGAGGGACTGGTGCACCTAACGTAATGGATGGTTTCATGAGGAAAGAACATGAAGCAACATCTCGAGACATCAGACAGGAAGCTAAAAGCCAGGCACACCAGTAAATTGGTTATAAAATGGCGAACTGGGGACAACAAAGTCAATGTTTAGGAGAAGCCATCAGAAAAGCTCGGATCTCAATCCCAAACAAACGTGAAAACCAGCAAACTATTGTGAGAAGCGTGTGGAAGGATACCTAAATATGTGACCATAGTCACACAGTTTAAAAGACAATTAAATTAAACTAATACTGGGAAGTATGTAAACTTCTGACTTTGGAGAAAATGGTAAACAGTTCACTAAAATGGTCCTCCATTAATTTGGCATTTAGCAAATAAAAATAATTTCGGTAATCCTTACAGACCTAAAATGGGAAAAGTTCAATGTCACGTCAGAGGAGTCAAGGCTAGGTGTCTTTCTTTTTTTTTTTTTTTTTTATATCTACACTGATGTGTAAAAATCTGGTTTCAACTGTATACAGTAATGGCAACAAGTGGAAGAGCGTTTAGAGATTATTTATTGGTCCAAAATATGTGTGCCACCTTGTTTTGGGACACGTGAATTCTTCTGTCTGTCCACACAACACAACCTCATTGAGTGGAGTCACTAAAGGTCGAGCTAGTTGTTCACCAGCTGTTTAGGTTTTAGAAGCACCTGTCAGCCCTGTGGGGGGTGTGTGTGTGTGTGTGTCTGAACACAGATTTAGTCTTGTTGAAAGCACAAGAATGTGTTCAGTTTGTTTAAACTGACACTACACGTTTGTTTTATTAGTTACCTCCCAGTTTAATTCAGCTGTGTTTCGTCCTACATAATATGTAGTTGATCAGCTACGTATTATTATGCCTGATCAGTTGTGGATCTAGTTGATTACTTGCAGCATCTCAGTTGGTTTGTCATATAACCCAGTTATTTTCTTGTACTCTGCTGGTATTTCATTTGAATGAGGCCAAATGTTATTTAGTTTGACACAGAAGTTCTAATGTTCAGTACAAAACTGTCCCAAGTCCCAAGCTGGTGACGTTCCACTTTGTTGCGTTACTGCCTCACTTGTCTGATCTAGAAAAAAGGTTTATCCTGTCTGATCTGGCTCTGTGGTGTGTCTCTGTGTCTCAGTGCCCTCTTCAGGCAGCTTACTGTGTCAACGTGCTGAGCTGCACATGGAGATGAGGAACTTCAGCCAGGCTGTGCAGGATGCCAACAGTCTCTGCAGGTTAAAACCTCTCTGGACAAAGGTGAGTCTCCACCAGTTCCACCACCAGTTAGTGGCAGATGAGATATCAAAGCAGAAAAATACCTTTTTTCAGTAGCTTTCTAGCGATGTTATAAATACATTCAGGTTTACTTCTTCTAATAGCAAAGCTCTGAAAAGCAGGGTCCCTGTAGCATTATGAAAATTCTGGAATAGCTCCGTGAAACTGAAGTATTAATAATCACAAACTGTGACTGAAACTAGAGATGCAGCAGTTTTGCCTTTCCTGGTCGACACAAGCTTTGGGTTTTCTTTGAGGTCTGACCTGCTAGTTCTGGTTTCCACTGATTAAACCATTTCTTAACGTCTAGACGGTAAGGAGAATAAGGGCATTTATGCATCACAGTATGTTTTTTTTTTTTATTGTGATTTGTTTGTTTTTTGCAGTGCTAGTGGCTTTTATGTTTGTTATTTTTGGAAAGTAGGCAGACAGGAAGTGGGGTGGAGAGAGAGGGAGGAGATGCAGCACAGGTCACCGGGGTCGGGACTCGAATCCGGGACAGCTGCATCCAGGATTGAAGCCTCCATATATGGGTCGCACGCTCTACTGCTACACCATGCGCTGCGCCCATCAAAGTATATGTTTATTAGCTGTATCAGATTTTTATATATTCACTTTATTTATCTTTTTGTTTTTACTCCAAAAATACATCAGAATATGTTGTTGGTTGGTACATTTATTATTCAGAAGGGATGGAAGTTGTGAAAGCATGAAAGGGATTTTTAATGGATCACTGATGAAGAGAAACTTGGCCAGTCCTGAACTCCAGCTAATTGGGCCAGCTCTGATTTAAGTGATCTGCCTCTGATTTTGAACACTCTAGTCCAGATTTCTCTTACGTTTGCACATATGTCTTAAAATCAAGAACTAGCCCTTTATCACACTGCTTGGTTGGAAGCCAGCTCCAGCACGGTCACTTTGGGATTTGTGGGTGGATAGAAACGGATAATAAAACCCAACAAGGGAAATGTTGTGTTTTTAAATGCCCATGATGTCGTAAAAACATCAAGAAAATTGAGACACAATTGCACATTGCTTGTTTTAATAGTGATATTAGGTGACAGATGTTCATATGTCTTTATATTTTGTTTGCAAGCGTAACAATGTTGCTATTTTTAATGCATGAAAACACCACTTAATCTCTGTTAAACATAACAGTCGTTAATTGCAATCAGCAGAAACATAACAGCATCGGTAAAAGTCTTAATTACAGCAATCTTCCCACAAACAGTGTTGCTTTGTAAGCCCTGTATAGCTGAAAGAGATGCTGGATGCTGAATCAGTCTCTATAACTGGTGTCTAATATATTTACAAAATTAATATCGATGTCAAACTGGTGTGTTAATTTAATTATTACAAATATATGTTTAAGATGGATTTCCCTGTTTTTAAGATGAAAGGAACAGTTGCAGGCCTGATACGGCAACCGTTGTCGGCAACCTCAGTAAACCTGGAGAAGAACCCAAAGTTCAAAACTCCACACATGAATTTTTGGCTTGATTGTGGCAAACTTTCACAGAAGACATGAAAGCAGTGGTGTTAGTTCATATTTGTTGGGATAAAAGACATACAGCTGGTTGCTAAGGGACATTTTTAGAGAGGGCGGTGGGAATGCAGCGTTGCAGTTACTTCATTTTTCTTGTTTATTTCAGGCTCACTGTCTGAAAGCCACAGCGCTGAGTAAAGCTGACCGAAACGATGAGGCCCTGCAGGAGTACTTCCTGTGTTTGGCGCTGAATCCGGACTGGACCAAAGTGAAGCTGGAAGCTCAGAAGGTAGGACGAATGTTGATATTCTGGCTCTCACAAAGTCTGATGTTAACAAGGGTCAATACGAGCTGATCAATTCCTGCACAGGAAGAACATTAAGGTCATCAGTTATTGAGCCCAAGCAGAGTAGAGGCCAGTTAACTAATCACCGTTTGCCTCATCTTATCCATCTCTGCAGGCTGAGATGAATCAAGCTGCTTTGGTTTGTTACATGTTTCAGGTGCTTAGTGAGGTGTTTTCCTCCGTGTTCGAGAATGAGGACATGCCCACGCCTCTGCATCCCCTGCAGGGAGGGTTTGCTACTCGTCTGATCAAACCCCCCGCCTTGCTCCAGACCCTGAGACCGCTGACACAGAAACCAGGCTGCTCCTCACAGGTTAATGCACACAAACACACACAGCTTCCACCATCACAGGTTAAATAGTACGGCATAGAATTGACCTATTTTCGAATCTGTTCAGGAGACATCAGGAATGTAATTTTATGCAGCTGTATTTGACAGCTACAGGTATTGCGATACCATTAAGCTCATTGTTTAAGTGAGAATATTTGACTGACTGTGATCCTGAGTCCTTTTTTCTGAGACGTAAAAGGGTTTTTTACCAGGTTTCTTTACCCAAAACGTCCCTTCAAAATCTTTGGATACGTGGAAAAGAATATTGATAATTGTTTTGAAATTTTGTGTATTTATGTGAGACACTTATCTGTGTACTAATTTAGACGCTCTGAGATAAAAATAACTAATACTCAGGCTACTCCAGGAACTGTTGCGTTACCGTTTGTGCTGAAGATCACTGTTTCAAAACACCCATGCCTTTTCATTACAGCTGCAGCTTTTTTTAAGATTATGTACATGTATGTTTTGGTTTGTTTTTCAGTATGATTAATGCCACGTGCTGTAAAGAGAACCCTCCTTGTAAAAATCCACCCAAACACACTCAGCAGCTTCTCATTCTGCTATTTGCAGGACTCGGAGTTCAGCGTAGCAAAGAGCACTCCTGTGGGCGGATCATCTTCCGAGCTCTGTCCCATGTCTCCTGCTAAATCAGAACAGGTTGCAGGGGAAGGCAGCTCCAAAAGTCTGACTGAGGTTTTAGCTTCACTGCCAGTGCCCCACGGTGGGCTTAAGAGGAAGCACAGCAGCGACGGGGCTTCATCACCTTTCAACCCGCCATCCAAACTTTCCAGACCTGGTAGGAGAATCAGTTTTATCAAGTATTCTTAGTTAATTAGATTTAATATGCACTAGTAATGAGACAGAGACTGAATATGTTACCTCGGGTAGTGTTCCTGAGCAGCCAGTCTGCCATCCTATCAGTATGAGATGTAACTGAACAGTCTTTACCAGGTGTTGGTTTGTCCCGTTGTGACCTGATGCAAGATGTTTGCTTTTACCTTTTAAGCCTTGAGCAAGACGCACTTCCTGCGAACAGTTTCATTACATGGAAAGCCTTTTATTTAAAATGTTAAATCTGGGTTTAAAACAAAAGCTTCGCTTACATTTTTCTAATTTCTTTAGAGGCAGAGAAGCAGTGGTGGACAAAGCTAACCAAAAAGTTAGCTTCGCTAACTCGTATTAATTTGTGGAAGTACTAACGCTAACTGCTAAGTAAAAAAAAAAAACAACAACATACATACATAATGTAGGAGGCTCCTCTTGTGGTTTCTTACTGCACTTGTTGAATTTTTAGATGAACGGTTTTATTTTGCAGCTTTTTGATGTACAGTAATGTGTTTAGTTTTGTTGGATCCAGCTGTTAAACGTATAATATAAATGCAGACAAAGTGGAGAAAACACGCTATAGGGTCTTGTACTTTACAGATACAATGCTGTCAAATGCTGCTGCACATGTCCTGTTCTACAGTCCACTCAAACACCAGGGACGTAATGATTCTTTCTTATTCAGATGATGTGAACACGGTTCAGACGGCTTCAGGTCGTGAAGGGAGAGTGGTTCCTGCTCATTTACTGGACAGTGGAGACCTGGAGTGCTCTCTCTGCATGAGGTGAATACACACAAGGTTATGTTTCAGCACCTACTGCAAATTCAACTTGTACAACAATGAGATGCAAATATTCTGTAGCTTCACTTGTGTAAAGGTGGGGGACGATATGTCATCAAAAGTAACCAGCATTTTCCTTCAGATTGTTCTATGAGCCTGTGGCTACTCCCTGTGGTCACACCTTCTGCCTCAGATGTCTGGAACGCTGTTTGGACCACAACCCTAACTGCCCTCTGTGCAAGGAGAATCTATCTGAGGTACGCACCCATACCTATACTGGAAATGGATAAACAGAAAACATCATTTATCAATATGAGTTAGTGTTCGAGCAGTGGCTCTGTGCAATCCTGTCTTTCTTTCATTCACTCACTCACTAAATATCGTATTTAAATCCCACCTGCTGTACAAACATCTATCATAAAGTTATAGCAAATCTCAGCAGTTTGTATTTTCAAATTAATGTAAAGCATTCGGAACTCTGGAAAGACTGGAATTTCTTTTTCATTAAAACTTTATTGTGATCTTGTTAGAGAAGCAAATGCAGTATAAAATGGTGGTCTTGGTATTAATGGAACAGCATGCTTTCTGTATTTTGTTACAGTATCTTGCTACCAGAGGTTACAATAAGACCTTTCTGATGGAGGAAGTCCTGCAGCGTTACCTTGGAGACGAGCTGGCAGAGCGGAAGAAAATCCATGAAGAGGAAATGAAGGAGCTGTCCAAGTTAGTTTTACACAAATCCCAAACATATTAAAGCATTCGAGGTTCAATGTATGTCTTCTATTTGAGAACCGTGCTCTGGCGAGAGAACAGTTTAATGCTGATCTTTCTGATGAAATCTGTGTGTTGATCCAAACATTGTGTGTCTGGCATCCACAGCACATACATGCTATTTCTTGTGTCATAAGCAAAGTCACTGAATTTTCACACAAATGATGGGAAAAAGAATAGTAGAAACTAAATGCCTTTTTTGTTTGTTTATACAAGCTAATTGAGCTACCTAAAAGTTTTCAACTAGAATTGTGGTTTAACCTTATATTTTTAAATGACAGTGTTGCTTTTCTACAACTCTACAAATGGACTGTTTTTAAACATTTTAAAACCCCTGGAACCCTTACAAATGGAATATTAACCTCTTCCTTCTGTGTTGTGTAGTTTGAACCAGGAAGTGCCCATCTTCGTGTGCACAATGGCCTTCCCCACCATCCCTTGCCCACTTCATGTATTTGAGCCACGCTACCGCCTCATGATTCGCCGCTGCATGGAGACTGGCACCAAACAGTTTGGCATGTGCATAGCAGACGAGCTCAAAGGCTTTGCTGACTACGGCTGCATGCTGCAGGTGAGAGCATAGAAAATTCATCTTACTGGTTTTATTCGTTTGCAGCTCATCTCATCGTATTTCACCCAAAGCAGACTTGATAGGTTTATGCTGTAAATTATTTTGCAGGTGCGAGATGTAAAGTTCTTTCCCGATGGCCGTTCCGTGGTCGATACCATTGGTGTTTCACGGTTCAAGGTCCTTAGCCATGGACAGAGAGACGGCTACAACACTTGTAAGATAGAGTACCTGGAGGACAGGAAGGTGAGCTGAGAGCATAGCTGTGGGAATCTGCTGTCTGAGGACATTTGGATAATTTCTAGGATAGTTTTGATCTCACTACTTAAATCTCACATAAAGCAAGGTTTTCTTCCCGTTTTTAGAAGTACAGAAAATAAATCTAAACAATCTAATAAGTCTCTTCAGGTGATGTGTAGATTAGTATATACCGTAAATTCCGGACTACAGAGCGCACCTGATTAAAAGCCGCATGCTCAAATTTTAGAAAGAAAACCAATTTTGTACTTGTACAGGCCGCACCGGATGTTAAGCCGAGGGTTTCCCATGTTGTAATATGTTTTACACAGAAAGATATTACACGTGAGAAATTATTAACTTTTAACTTAATCCGTATGGTAATTTTAACAAATGCATATTGCTAATGCTTTTTTACTGAACAGAGCACGAACAACATTCCAATATCTCCTAACTGATTTACACTGCAGCCTACCAGGTCAAAGGTCATTGATCGCCTTCTTCATCTTCTTCCTGCGCACTGAAACCACCAAAGTCCTGTTCTTCAGTGTCCGAATTGAACAGCCTCAGGATCTCGTCAATCACTTCAGCCTCTTCGTTGACGCTCTCACTTGAGCGCACCTGGTCCCCTTAATCACGCAGCAGTCCAGCCTTTCGAAACCCGCTGGTGATTTTCCATGTTGATAAGGATGAAGATAAATGTTTGATTTACAATACCAGTAATTGAATTGTGAAAGTGCTCTTGATTTATTGCACAAGTTAATTGGACCTCTGTGAACTACTCATCAGTTAGATTGGTCTGCTGTTACCAGGCAAAATGTTTTTGGCGGCAGGAAAAAAAAAACATGGATTAGCCGCACCGTTGTATAGGCCGCAGTGTTCAATGTGTGGGAAAAAAGTAGCGGCTTATAGTCCGGAATTTACGGTATTTAAATAGGTGCATTTACCTAAAGTGCCAGTGTTTTAATCAGTAATTGTCCAAGTAATGTTTCTGCTGTTGTTATATTCCTCAAAATAAAATCTCTCTTGATAATCAGGTTGAAAGGGAGGAGCTGGCGGAGCTCCTGAAGCTGCATGACTCTGTGTATGAGCAGGCCAACAACTGGTTCACATCACTGAAGGACAACATGAAGAATCAGATACTCAGCCACTTTGGTCATCTTCCCAGCAAAGATCCAGACCCACAGGTTGGAAAACCTTCTCTTTATACATTGTTTTTAAGATCCCAGTCATACAAATCCGCTGGTAAAGATGAGACACACTCACAAGATATATCACGGGTTCATAAAATGTCTTGTAAATTATTCATACCCGTTCAACATATTGAATGATTTCAGTAACTATCACTATATAGTTTCAAATTAGCAATAGCTGCTGTTTCAACACAAACTTCCCCTAAGCATTGTGGGACATTTTGGATTACAAGTAAACAAGTGGAAATCACACGGCACTATATGGCACAACTGCAAACCAACCAAGACATTGCCATGCACCTACAAGTTTAGAGCAAGGAGGACATTACTTGTGCCTATACAGTTTTACGCTTCTTGAGAATTCAGACATTTAATGGTACATATGATTCGTTTTGTTCCCCTGCAGGCCAGTCCTGAAGGTCCAGCCTGGTGCTGGTGGCTGCTCGCTGTCCTTCCACTGGAGAACAGAGCCCAGCTCACCATCCTGGCCATGAACTCCCTCAAGGACCGCCTCATTGCCATCCGAAGGGTCCTCATCTTCGTCACTCGAAAGAGGCCACGGTGATTCGACCTGGCTGCCTTTTGACCTGCTCAGACGTCTATGCAGTTCAGAAGTCTGATCCGTTCATGCTGTCTGACTCATTCACTAATTTATACTCGTTTACTCCTTTAGTCCTGTGTCAGTTCACTCTGAGATGTTCATGAACTCATTCCTGTGGCATGTAGCCCTTCAGAGCACATCTTTCTGCTGATGGCATCAGGTTGGTCGGGCGGTTGGAGTGACGGCACTCCTCTCCAAGCACGCACCTCTGACTGAGTAGCTTCTCACTGCTGGGTTTCAGTTTATGTAAATGAAAACACACTGATTTTCCATATGACTTTGTAGGGATGTGCTGGACTTTTAACTATGAAGGAACAAAAACCTGTGCTTACAGAAACATCAAGAGCAAAGCTGCTTCAGAATGAACAACTATATTCTGCACGCACTAATCAGTATTTATGAGAAGGGGAACAGAAGTTGGTCTGGCAGAAATCTGCAGAAAACAATGTGCAAAAACAGAAGCTGTTGCATGATGACAACATATAATGAATGTACTGGATGTCTGCCCCCACCCACCCCCTGCCTTACTGCCTTTTATAAAATATCTTTAATTACCTTGTAGGAGAGCTAGTAACTGCTTCTTACTTCAAGTATTCCTGACTGAGCCAAAACAGGCCTGTTGGCTGGTATGTACCTCAGACTGTCTGAAAGAAAATCCCAAGTTTCACAACTGGAGATGCACCGATCCTAATTTTGTGGCCAATTTCAAGTTTGGGTAAAGCTTATGATACGTATTTTACAGATTCTGGTTTCTTTAATTAGTCTCTGTGTGTATATTCTAGAGAATGTAGAACCTTATCTTGAACGAGCTTTCCAAAATGCTGCCAACATTTCCAAATCCAGCAAGTTTCGTGACAAAGGTCAAAAGCTCTCGAGGATAAAACAGCTTTCCTGATCTCTGTTCAGCCTTCCTGGTACTTGCTGAAAGTCCTACTCTCTCGCAGGCTGAATGAACCAAGGGGAAGTCTCAGTATGTTCTAGAAAAGTTTGTTCAATTTTGAAAAGCTTCTGACATCTCCGACCATATTTTTTGAAAACCTTATTGATACAGAAAATGACAACTTTGTAAAACTTCTTTCCTCAATAACAGCGTCCACACCAAAGCGTGTCAGCGATGGCGCTACCTGAACAGGTAGGCCTTAGGTATGGTGCACTCATGGTTTGGAAAAAGAACAGATTTTTGAGCTTCTAACCAGCCGGTTGTCTGCCAGGACTAATAAAGATGATCTTTCCAATTCCAATCACCAGACCATTTCTTGGTGCATCTCCAGTCATGACGGTTCTTGGGGTGACATTATCATTCAGCTCATGTTAAAGTATAAACCATAGACTACAGTGTGCAAACAAGTGTTTGTTCCTAGTTCGGATAGATTAGGGATTAGCATTACCCGCACAAATTTTAGTTGCAGTGAGGAAGAGACTGATAGAAAACCATCCAGATGTTGCTGATCTGAAACATTGTGTCCTATTGTAGCATATCTCTGGGACAAAACACATGTAGTTTTAGAGGTTGTAAGCGTGCTCCTCTATTTCTCTCTGCTATGCCGTAGCTGTATGTGAATGTGTATAATTTGGGTGATTTATATGTATATCAATGTAATTTGGAGGCCTTTTTAATGTTTTATTCAAGGAACAATTTCATCGTCTCTTTCACTGTCCTGTAATAACATGCACACAATAATAATGCAATTCCCACCCTGTGGGGTTTCCTTACAAACAATAAGTTGTATTTATATTTCAGTAGCCTTGAAGACTGATGTTTTTTTTTTCTTTAAGTAGTTTTATATTTGCATTGTTTATTTTTCCTTTACAGGTGTCTTTTTTTTTGTTGTTTCTACAGCTTTTTAATAAAACCTTCTCACACATAGCCCCATTCATACCTTAAAAAGTTTTATTTTAGTTTGTTTGTCTGAAATGCAATGATTTTTTTTTTCCATTTGTGCAATTTAATAAAATAAAGAACCTGAGCATTAATGGTGGACAAAAAGCACAAATATTCAGTCTTAAGTAAAGCTACTGCGATTTTAACAAAAAATACAGAAAAAAAACATGTCAGCGCCTTCATTTTAACTGATTTTGCTGGCAAAATTTCAATTGCTGAAAAAAAAAGCCTCTACATGCAAAAATGGGTCAAGTTAAATTTGTCTGGATTTACCCAATCCCAACATCCTGCAGGGAGCATTTAGTTTATATGACATTTTGAATAAATGGTACCATGTGGTCATTTTAAAGTAACATATTCATGAGCTGGCCCCAGTTTTATTTGCAAGCAGGAAATAATATTGGTGTTTGTGCCAACAATCTGAAGATCTTCCACTACTAAGAAATTAGCACTAACATATTTACTTTGCTAGGAAAATAGAAACAAGAGGAGGGTTCCTGACTCGTGAGCAATAAGGTGTTAACTAATCAAAATGCTTGTGTTTCAAATAAAAAAACTTATTAACTTACTGAACTCGTTTACACGAAAATTCCAGTGTGGGTTTAAGTACAGAACAAGCAGTAGGGAGAAGATCAATATTTTGTTTATAAACTGGAATTTCTTACAAACTGCAGTAGCTCAACAGTGGCATATTCTAAAGCTGATCCAGTTCATAGGACAGCCGAGATAACTGCATTATTAGTGAGCATATGAATGCATTATTTCACTATGTAATTCTGTCCCTTCAGTTTGAGACTCCTGCAGTTTTCACAGCGTGCTGCGATTCCCTGGTATATTTGTAAAGGGAGCTCTTGAACCTATTTTTTATTTCAAATAAAAAAGTCCATTAAATCCTGTCTGTTTTGTGTCATTCTGTCTAATTTTGTTAAAAAGTGGGGGGGGGGGGGGGGGGGGGGGGGGGTTAACATTTAGTACTTGGAAGATTCCAGGAAAGTAAATTGATGTTTTGGGATTTTATTAACAGCAGTGAAACTTTAGTGGTTGAGAGTTTGTTTTCAGCTGTTTTGGCCAGATCTTAACAAGGGTGGGGCCACATGTCACTCCAACAATCTGACTGGCCGTCTCCAAGGGCCACACCAATTCTTGACAGCCATATCTAAAGTGTCTAAACTTGTGTCTAAATATCAGATCAGAGTGGACGAAACCCAGAAGGCTCTTAGATTTTCATAGTGGCCCCACTGTCTTGTGGGTTCGACTTTTGCAATGAATAGTAGCGTGTTGAGATGATTAGAAGGCACAGGATAACATGAGTAAAAGTGATTTATTTTACTTGATTTTATTTCATTCCTTTATCTGGAAAAAAGGTCCCAGACAAGATGTAAATTAGGGTAGGACAGGTTCCAACAATCAAAACTCGCACAGAGTATGTTGGTGGGTTGGTGCCTATCTCCGGGAGTCTTTGTAAGAGAGGGAGTGTGAACCCTGGATAGGTCACCAGTCTATCACAAGCCAACAGAGACACACAGGAAAAACAGCCAGGCACACACACTCATACCTAAGGACAATGTAAAGAGACCAATGCAGGTATTTGGACTGTGGAAGGAAGCTGGAGTTTGAACTTTTGACTCAAAATCCATCTAATAACCCCTCACTGCTTTTTTTATGTTAAAAAATCAATTGTTTGTGTTTTTGCTTTCAAACAAATTTTAGATTAAGTAGAGGTTGTTAACTTGAATATAACATACAAAAGACCCACGTTTAGTTATTTAGTATGCAAATAAGCTATATTTGGCATGCTAGATGGCGGCAAAGTGTTTCTAATACGATCCCTTTGTTTTATTGCATCCACAGGCATTAGTAATGTACATGCACCGCCTTGGCTGTGTTGTGGTTTGGGGTGATTTTGAGATGATTGTCTAAATGGTTAAGACTACAGATAAGTGCAGCAAGCTCTCACTAGTCTAGCCCCTTTAAGCTCTTTTGCACGCAGCACATTTCTTCCAATAAAAATCTTTAATCCAGCAGTTACGTTTGTGACTTTAATGAACTTAAAGAAGGCAAATACAAAACATACAGATTCAGAACAAAATACTGTGTTACTCTCTGTGTGCCAGACTCCTACTATCCCTACTCCTATCTACTAATGGTTTTCATGCCTTTATATTAGCTATTTAGTGGCCTATTAAAATGCACCACGTAATAGGCTTAAATAACATACAGTTATCTTATTCTTATAAAAGGTAACAGCTAAAATTCATAGAAAACAACTCAGGTTACAAAATAATGTATTTTGCATTAAGTTTCCAGTTATTTATAGGAATGGCTCCTACGCCACGTGTAATTGCGACCACTTTTAAAGCACTGCGAGTTGGGGTTCTGCTATGCTTAGCCATATAACTGTCAGAAGAAAAACTTAGAAGTGACAGAATGCATTGAGCTGCAGCTTAATTTCTTTGTTCAGTTCTGCTGTAGTTAGAAACCTACCCAGAAACCTCAGAGCAGAATAAACTAGCTAGTTGTACAAAAACAGACACTGTGTTTAATCTATTAGTTTTTCCAACATCAGGTCACCAAAAAGAATACCTATGAGTGTGTAACAGCTTAACTGTGCCCACACAAACAAACACACACACACACACAAACACAGCATCCACCAAGTGGGAATATAGCCATTTCTGCAAAATGTATCAAAGTTTGCCCCTGAAAAAGACAGACTGAATCGTTCGTTTACTCGCATATATAGCGCTGGTAAATGAACCTAGGTTCATTTAAGTTCTTCATGTAAACAAAACTGAACCTTTTGGGTCCAAGTTCCCAAAATGTGAGGACCGCTCATAAACACCTTCAGTCACACACTGTCCAACTTCGTATTAAAACATAATGCTGAGAAGGAGCTGATCAGTCACAATTTCCGCCTAACCGCAGGAAACATCTCAGGACATGGTAGCTAGCACACTCAGCCCCAGCAGATTCCACTAAGCTCTGATTGGTGGTCTGTAAAGCAGGCAGAACATGTAATAAACATTATGATTACAAAGCCTACCCACTTAGATGAATGATAAGGTTTGTCATTTTACTGTCATTGATGACAGATCAAATGGATTTAGCATTTCAAGGCCTGCTATAACCTTTCTAGAGGGCCTTCCCAAATACAGACACCACATTACGTGTCTCACCAGAAATAAAAACAATCTGGGCCACTGCTATACAACTTTAAAGGATGCATATCATGCTGTCACAAGGGCTGCTTTTGGAACTTTCTGGCCACTCTCTGATCCACCTCATCCAACATACAGGCAGAAATTAAAAAGCTTCCAAACCTGTGGTTCGGACTGTTAAGAAGTGGACTGATGATTTAAAGCAGATCTTACAGGCCTGCTTGACTGCACAGATTGGACTGTTTTTGAAATTTCAGCCACTGATTTAAACAAACTTACTGAAAGGGTGACACCATACATTAGTTTTGGTGAAGACATTAAATCCTGTGAGGTCATGAAATCCTTTGAGCGACTGGTGTTGAAGCACCTGAAAGACATTACAGGCCCCCTGCTGGACCCCCGGCAGTTTGCCTGCTGGGCAAACAGGTTGGCAGATGTCAACTTGGGACTACACTTCATCCTCGACCACCCAGGGATTTATGCCAGGACCCTGTTTGAGGACTTCAACTCGGCCTTCAGCACTGTCAACCTAGACATGGAGCTCATGTCCATCTCAAAGTACTGGCCTCCACCTGTCAATGGATCATCAGTTTCCTAAAGGACCAGCAGCTACAGGTGATGCTGGGGAGCATCTTCTCCCGCACAAGAACCATCAGCACCGGTCCCCCCCGGGGGTGTATTCTCTCCCGACTCTTTTTCTCCCTCTACACAAATGACTGCACCTCAGCGGACCCGTTTGTAAAACTTCTAACGTTTGCAGATAACCACTATTATTGGACTGATCCAGGACAGTGACGAGTCTGCATACAGACAGGAGCTGGATGGGCTGGTACGCTGGTGTGGTCAGAACCACCTGGAACTTTCAAGACCCACTCAAGACTGTGGACATGATGGTGGACTTTTGTCTGCTAAAACCAGCCGCCACAGAGACAGTTTCTTCCCCCAGGCTGTTTCTATGATGAACACTTGACAGTCAGAGTTCCAGAACAACACCATGCATACTTGGACTGATCTCACATTATTTTACATTGTATATATATGTACATTTAAAAAGATATTCTTTATTATTATTGAGAGCAAAGTGTACCGGAGTCAAATTCCTTGTTTGTCTGTACAAACCTGGCAATAAAGTTGATTCTGATTCTACCAATCACGATACTTATAGGCGTTCCTTTGTCTACCTAGCAACAGAGCAAATGGATTAGCATATAAACAGGCTGCTGACCTGTACATATTTGACAGGTGCTGTATTTCTGTATGGTTGCTACCACACCATCCATCCATCCATCCATCATCTATATCCGTTTATTATTGTCTCCAGGCCCCCAGTCCCTGCTATGAGTGTTTGAAGACATTTTTTAGCAACTTACACTGGTTGGCAAGTAAGTGGAAATGTAAGGATTGATCAAATGACGTGGTTTATATCCAAGTACACCATCAACAACCATTCAGGATATATATATTTGAATAGCTGCCCACTGTATTGATCACTATGCATGCCTGTTGTGCCACCCCATAAAAAATTATATCGGTCCTTGGATGCTGGCTCCGAGAAAACACAAGCACACTTCCAGAAAGTGTTATAGAAATAATAAATCTGGTTCATACTCTCCTGGGTTCTGACAATGAGGGCTTATCTCATCTGCACTGTGAGCCTGTTGCTAGGCAAAGTGAATTTTGAATTTTTCCTCCCCTGCCCTTGTTTCAGTCTTCCACAGAAGAGGGCAGTGTTTGCTAACAGGTGGCATGAATTGAATGTGATGTGAGTTCATTAAAATCCTGAGAATATTATAATGTTATTAGAAAATATTCTTATATATGTTCAAAAAGAAACAAACAGAAATTATGTTAACGCTGAACAAAAAAAGATCTGTAATTGGGGAATCTTGAGTGGTTGTGAGATGATGCTAATTGTGCCTTTCTAGTGTCAGATGTTCAAATGACCTGAACAGAAATTACGTGTCTGAATCGCTGTATTGAACCTTATGTTATGATCTTTGCTACGGAGGAACCCAGAACGCAGACAAGCAGGCAGCATGACGGTAGTTGACTTAAGGCTTTAATTAAACAAAAACTCACTCTTAGCAGAGGCAGGAACAAAACAGAAGCAGGCTGGCTTGACAGGCATATGGCATGGTCCACAACACAAGACATGAGTAGAGATACAATGATTCCGCAATGACTAACTGAACAGGTGTGTATATATGGAGTGAAAACCAGGTGGAGCAAGACAGATTGACAAGGTGCCGGTGCACCGGATAAATTTGATTAACAGAACACAACGTGACAGGAGCAAAACATGGCTTGACTAGAACGCAAATCCAAGGAAACAAAATAGAACTATAACTAGAAAAACATGAAACAAAAACATAACTAGATCCTAAAACCAAACTTGACAAAACTAAAGCACGACCAGAAAAACAAACAGAAACATGATTCAAAACCTTAACTGTGAAAACATAAAGAAAAAACCAGAAACCAAAAACCAAACAACCCCTAATCATAACACCTTAAGCCAATGCGTTTTACTGAATGACAATGATTCCATTGGAATTTGTGATTTAATTGAGAAGTCATTGTTTAATCGCCACATGGACAGCCAGTAAGCTGTGAGAGCAATACTTTATACTGATAGTGCAAACTGATTCCCGCCTCATCTAAAGCACTCATTGTAGAGGAAAAGTAAATGCAATAGATGCCATCGCCTGCAGGTGTTGTTCAGACCACTGCTAGAGAAACATGTCCGTCCACCTGTACATGAATCCGTACAAAATCTTCAATATGTCTCAAGAACAGTGTGCCAGATTGCCTTACATTTAGATGGCAATATTCAAAGATTGATAAAGTACTGAAAAACAGTTTGACTTCAAACAAAATTAACGCCTGCAATGGTTAACGGCTGTCATTAAGTAAATCCTGTGCCATAAAGGATTTACAACAATTCTAATAATGCCATCGTTTACTAATTTGAAAAAAAAAAAACTTTTCACATTGTTTTTAGATTATTAGATTACTTACATCGTCTACATTACTCCAATGATAAACTTTCTAGAATCTACCCCAGTGTTGATCCAACATGCATAAGATGCCGTACAGATCAAGCCACATTGAGTTATATGTTTTGGAACTGGCAGTCGTTCAGCAACTTCTGGGAAAACTTTTTCAAGGTAATTTCGGATATGTGTGGGAGAAAACTATCTCCCTCTCCCCGTGTTGGTATTTTTGGGATCTTCCTTCCAGGTGTTACAGTCACTAAAACACAGGCCAAAGGACCAGCGTTTTCCTCATTAATAGCTCGCAAGCTCATCCTAGTCCAGTGGAAGTCTAACAAACCCCTTGCTTTTAGTAGTTGGATGGATGATATGCTGTCCATGCTACAGTTAGAAAAAATAAGATATAGTAGAAAGGGATGTCATGAAAAATTTACAGACACCTGGTCGTCCTTTACTGAGCTTGTTAAAAATATAGATATTCCGTGAAGCTGTACAAGCTTTTCTAAGAAAAATATTGTAGCCTTGTCTAACCTAGTAGTTAATACACACATATATCCAATATGGAGGAACCCCTTTTTTCCTCTCTCTTCTTTTCTCATTTTTTCCCACTTCATATAAAAGAAGGTTGTTATTAGCATGGATAATAGATGTTCGAGCAGATCCGAAACTGCTTTTATGTGGATTTTGTTGTTTGTTCTGAGGATAGTTTGTCTGTATGTTAAATTCAAAAGATAAAAATAAAGTTCTCAAAAAAAAAAGTACAGCTGAAAACCGTCCAATCAGCAGACTGGTCACTACATAAAAGTGGAGCAGATGTGCTTAAAATCATTGCTATCTTTTTTCTTTTTTTTCCTTTTTTTTTTTACAATATTTGCCTTCAAAAAAAATATATATAGCAGAGATGGAAAAAGTATACACACCAGATAACTATAAATTTGAAAAAATACCTTATTACCAGAGCTGCTTGTTATATCAAATCACAGTTGGAAACCCCAGTATGAATGTGTGCGATGTTGCAAACAAAAAGGAATTAGTTGATACAATATTTAGTAGGCTATAAAACTTGTGGCTCCAGAGCTGCAGGTTGCAGTTCCTCGGGTATTAAACATCTAAATGATAAGCAAAATAAAACCAACAAAATAAAGGTACTCCATAACAATGTTACTGTTACATGCAAAATAACACATTTTAATACCTCCTTTAACACCCTAATTGTAATGATCTGTGGGTGCTTTGGGGTTTCATTTCATGCCTGTTTCCTTAATACCTTGTTGTTTATTTGTTAGATGTTGCCTAATCATTTCATTCCTTTGTGCTTAGTTTATAGTGTATTCTTCTGCTTTGTTTTATTCTGTGAGATTTCTTCCCTGTTTTTCTTCCTATCTGTCCCTGCTATTATTCCCTCTCTCCCTCAGCTCCCTGCTTTAATTCTCCTCACCCGTTGCTTATTCTCACCCGCTTGCCCTTCCTTTCTGTTCACTCTCTCCTTGTATATATACTGCTTGGTTTTTGTTGTTTCTTTGCAGAGATCTTCCGGTACCCTACTCCGTGCGTCATGCTCATCATCCTCTGGATTCTTTATCGTCCTGTTCTTTGTTCCATGCCTCCAAGTGTTCGCTGTACTTTTTTTGATTCTTACTATTAAACCTTCTGCTCACATTGTGGCTCCCGAGTTCCTGTCTGCACCCTGGTCCACCTACTCCACACACTATGACATTAATGGGATATTTAAAAAGCAAAAGTAGAAAAATCTTGATAAATGTACCAACACTGCAGAGTTACTGTATGAGTGGTGAGCAAATCTGCAGTCTGTCCAATTTCTTAATGTTGCACTAAGCCTCATTGTAAATTGTCACGTTTTATTAAAGTGCTCTAATCTCGGTTAAATAAGACCAGTTTGTGAAAGGCAGCTGTTCAATAGTTAGGTTCACTCAGTAGCATAGTATTATTTCTTTGCTTTGTCGGGTTGCAGATTAAATTGCATTGCATCATATCTCACTTCATTTACCAAAACACACGACTGTATCATTGTACAGTCATACCACAGACAAGAGATGCACGACCCTACTTCAAAGTTGTTATCTCTGATGAACCAATCTTCTGATTAGGGATATTTGGAAACCATTTATGTGGAAGATGAATGGTGTGAGCTACCATTGTCCTTTCAACAGCTGAGCATATGACATAAGGGTTGCTTCTAATAGAAAAGACAACAAAAACAAGGATAGAGTATCGATATAAAATCCACTAGCAACCTCTTCCAAAAAGCCAAACAGTTTTTTAAATGATCTGATTCCTTACATGATGAAGGATAACTGCTATATAACTAGTTGAAAAATTAAAACACCAAAATGTTGTCCTTTCTTGTGGCCAGGAGACTTACTAAGTGTGGCCAGTTTTCAAATGATGGGTCTGGATTATCAGTCAGGATTTGGTCAAAATGTTATTATCTCGCATGTCAAATTTAATTACAGAAGGTATGAAGAAAGGTCTACACTGTATACATATGATGTATTTGCTAATAAAAGCCTTTGAAATAAATTATTCGTATTCTACAAATTATTCTTCCCATATTTTCGAGCACTGAGCACTGAGAACTGAAGTCAAGAAAAGTAGAATAAATCAAACGTTCACAGTTCAGTATGATTTTATTTCACTTGCATGACATTTTGTTTTATTGAATAAACATTTTGATGCATTCAAATGAACTCTGTGTGTAATAGCAGCTGGGGTGCAGACCAAATGTTCATATTTGGAAAAAAGACCTTCAAAGCTGACTTTCAAACACTGACCTTACAGCAAGAACATAGAGCTGGCTATCATGCCCTGAGCTGGTCTGAGCCAACTAACAAATTATCTGTGTGTGTTTCTAGGTTTAGAGCACACTCTGTAATTTAGATGTCTGTTCATCCTGAAATCCTCCACATATTCCATCTAAGGATACCACATAAAGGCAGAAAGATACATCCAGTGTTTGACTGTTTTATGTCTTTACGTTACCACCATAGTCATGTTTAAAGGACTTGCAACCAAACAGGAAGCAAGTTCATTTTTTTTGTTCATGTATGCAATCCAAAAACATTTGTCTAGTAACTTAATTGTAAAGCAGAATGCTGTTTCTTTCAGCTGCCTGATGAAACCACTAATTACAACAGCAAAGATATTTCATCATTTTACAATCTAAAATTAACCACGTTTTGCCGCAATTACAGCAAGTCTTTTCAGGCATGCCTCTATCAGCTAAAACTGAAGTTTTTGCCCGTTTCTCTTTGCAAAAACACCTCAAGCTTAGTCAGAAAACACCTCAGGCTCAGTCAGATTGGACAGAGGCCATCTGTCAACATCAGATTTTTGTATTTCTAGATAACCTCAATTACTTTTAGGTTTTGGGCATTCTGGCTCAGAGTGTGTGTTTAAGGTTGTTGTCTTGCTTGTAAGTGACCCTCTGCCTCAGCCCCAAGTCTTTTGCAGTCTTTAACAGTATTTTTTTCAGAGTTGCCCTATATTTACAGTAGCTCAAGCTATTTTCTCATCATCTCAGACCATATTCCCGGATCCTGTTGAATAAAAGCATTCCCACAGCATTATTCTGCTATCACCATGTGTCAAGGTGGGTATTGTGTTCAGGGTGATGTGCAATGTCAATTATCTGGCACAAACAGCTTTATGCATACAGGACAAACAAAAAGTTTGGTTTTGTTCTCATCTGGCCAGAGCACCTCCCTCTGTTTGCTGTGTCCCCTTGTGGCAAGCTGCCATCTGGACTTATGGGTTTCTTTCAGCTAAAAAATCTTCCAACTCTTCTGTCAAACCCAGATCTATTGAGTACGCAACTGCCAACGGATTCTCCCACCTGAGCTATAGGTCTCTGCATCTCCTGTAGAGTTAACTTATTGATTCTTTCTTTGCCCAACCTGTCAGCTTAGGTGGACAGCCAAGTCTTGATAGGTTTGTAGTTGTGGCACAACATTGTCAGATGATGGATTTAACAAAGCTGTTTGAGATGTTCAAAGCTTTACACTTCTCCAAAATTACATCCCTGACCTTTGTGCTGTGAAGCTCAATCTTCATGATGGTGTTTGTTCACTAATGTTCTTTAAGAAACAAAATTGGATTTATACTGAGATTAAATCACACACAAGTGGACTTTATTTACTAACTGACCTCTGAAGGTCGTTGGTAGCACCAGATTTTATCTTCAGGTGTCAGAGTAAAAGGGTCTGAATACATGCTCTCCACACGTCAGGCCTTCCTTTGAAGACACTGTTGAACCACGTGTCTTTTTCCTTCCACTTCACAATTATGCATTACTTCGTGTTTGTCTATTACGTGATGCTGAATCTCAATAAAACCAACTGAAGTTTGTCAAATATGGGGAAGTTCAATTGGGTGCAAGGCACAGTAAGCTTGTAACATCACTGCTTGTAAAGTGTCCTACTTTATCTTTCTCATTTTGTTCACACTACAGTGGCTTAATAATGTAAAAATGTGCAGCTATTATGTTTATTTGACATTTGGATGTGATTAATTAAATCAGACCAACTTGCTATTAGGATAGGCTCTGCTGCAAATGATTCTCCTGACAATAAGTCTTGCAAACAGGTATTGCTGCAATAAAAATTTATTACAAGGTGAGTAATGCTTGGTATCTGAGGAAAGCACTGTCCTCTGACCAATGAAATATAGATGATGTTTTTCCACATGTGTGTCCTGCTTAGGCTTTGTTTACTGTGTAAATCTTTGCAGTTTGTGTGCCAGCAAAACAACTGAGCATAGCGGTGTAGCAAACATCTGGCTAACCAGCGTCAATAGCAAAGGAACCACAAATTCCTGTGGAAAAGAGATAACTTACTGATGGAAAAACACTTTTTTAACTCCTAAGCTCTGGCCCCTCCTTCTGACAGCTTGGCGCCGGGCTGCTCTTTGAACCCATCTATTGTCTTTTATTTTTGGTTGAGTTGGGATTACCGATCTTCTTGTTTATCGGTGTTTGGTTGTTAGTATGTTGACTGGCAGGAAAGAAGTCCGGATCCGACAGTCAACTGCCTGGCTGGTCTGAGGCTTCTTCAACCGTTTTGTTTTTTGTTTTGACTGGGACTGCCTTCTCCTCTTGGTTGAACATATTTTTATATTCAACATCAGTTCAGCTGTTGCCGCTGGTCTGGAGTTCATATGACATTTGTGCTTTGAGTTACTTTAATTTGTGGATCATACAAGCAGCCTATGTGTGTACATCACAAATAGAGTTAAAAAAATCTGAACTTGGAAAAAATATCTGTTTTTACGTGGATGAAACATGCAAATTCAGCCAAAAATCATAAGTGGGAAATATCCATTAGCGTAGACAGGGCCTGACTGAAACCTTTCTATTAAGTATTGTTTCAGCCCATCACTTTTGCATGATAGGCTTGTTCACTTTCTATATAAAAAACATTGTGTTGCAATGCAAACTGCATCACTGCTTCAACTAAAATATCCTTCCTTTTATTACATGAGTCCACATTTAGTTCTTTCTAACCATTACTTCTTCTTCTGCAATAACATTGTGTCCCACCAGAACAAAGGTTTGTCTCATTTCTTTACTGATGGATGTGCGAAATGAGAACTACTGCACATTCTAAGAACAATACATTCAGTAGCCTGTACATACAATTAGCAAAGTGAATATTGTTCTGTAGCAAAATACAGAGAACATAAACAACTTGCTCATCATTACCTAAGGCAGAATGCGCTGAAGCTCATAGCAAGGTTTTCCTTTTAAACTTTTACAGAAGACAGCTAGACCCCTGTGATACCCTAATTTCCAGATACTAATTGTTCCTAATTGTACTTCCAAAAATAGAAAGAATTTTGTACTAAAAAAATAAATGCATGCAAGATTCATCTAAAACTTAACTTGAAATAGATGTTTAAGACATCTATTCAGCAGCCTGTACATTTGTAATGTTACAAATACTGCCAGGATTAAAGACTCGATGTCTCAGTACGGTCTAATATTGATACCTCCTCCTCAAGCTGAACTAGAGGTATTTAAGGCTTTTCTTGTGTCTTGCTGTGTGTCTATGTTTCAACAGAACACATGTCAAAATGTTGCTATGTGCAGTTGTGTTTAAAATATGATTTTAAACATCTGATTGAAAATCTGATTCTGATTCTGATCTGATTCTGAAAATAATAACAGTCCAACATTACTAACTGGATCAGTCACTCTTTTTGGTAGAAGTTATAGTTCCACATGGCAAATAATTTACTAGTAGATGTAGTAGAGTAATAGAATATTAACATACCATGTATGCTTCTGAATCTGTGGAAATGCACCATTATTTGAAAGAGGGGGTGTTCAAAATAATAGCATGGAGTTCAGTCAGTGAGGTCATTCGTGGTCCTTGTTTAAGGATGATTGGAGCAGATGTTGTACACGCTGATTAAACTGCATGCCATTTGCAGAATCTAAGTAAAATGGGTAGTTCCAGATACTGTTCAGAAAAACTATTTTGGTTAAAAAGTGGATTGGAGAAGGGAAAACATAAATACAAGAAATGATAGACTCCAGACACTGTGTAGGAAGGTGGCTCAGACATAATATGGGGATGAAAATACTTCAAGATGTCATGTTGTCTTATGCTGAGTAGGAAATATGCTTAAAATGGTTGTTTTAACAAGAAGATGGCTCAAAACACATCAGTAAGAGAGTGACATCTTGGTTCCAGACCAACCAGATTAACGCGATGTGGTGGTCTGTCCAATCCTCAGGCCTTAATCCCACAGAAATCTCTGTGTAACACAGGCACAAGCAATAAATCCAGAGGAACTAATGAATGTAGTCCAATTGTCCAGGGCTGGAATAGCTGTTCACAGGAGACAGAGGTTGAGGGGTTGACTCCATTGGAGTATGTGCAGTATTTCAAATTTATTTGTGTGTATGGAATAAAATCAGTTATAAGGGTTAAAAACATGAATTTAAACTCAGTTATCTTGAACAAGACTGTATAAAAAACGAGATGCATTTTAGCCATTTTTCACTTCTGAATTATTCCCATACATGCTACAACTCTAGAAAGCCAGTTATTTGACATGACATGTCTTTCTTATTGTGTGTAAAGATAGTTTCCATTTGTGCAAAGCTGTGATGCTGTTGCAGGTGGCAGAGCTGGCCCAAGACATAAGTAAACAAAGCAGCCGCTTAGGGACCCCAGGCCAACAGGGGGCTCAAAGAGTACTAGAATGATCACAGAAACCTGGTTTCCAAATGTATGACACATCCAAGGTTACTACAACAAAAAGAGCATTATGTTTGACAACTTCTATCCTCTGCTTGAAAGAGCAGAGGACAACAAAAAAAGTTCTAACATTTTTAAACATATTAAAAAAAATATTACAAGAGCTTTCAGCATATGCATCATGTTAGGTTTCTATGAGCTTTATTAAATACAGATTTGTTTGTGCAGTTAGTTATTGCTGATTTAACCAGGCAATCATTATTCTGCTGAAAGACAGTGACGACCCATATTCAGGTTTTTGGCCGAGGCTGCCAGACTTCCATTTAAAATCTCCTGCCATTTCAAAGAGTTCATGATGCAATGCACTCTAGCAAGGTTCACACGGCCATTGGAAAAGAATCAGGCCCACAGCGTCATAGACCCTCCACTGTACTTAACAGCGGACCATGAGATGTTTTGTCACATATTTATCACTTTGTTTCAAACCGGACCAACCTGGAGAGTTTGTTGCTGAAAAGTTCAATCTTTCTAATTTAATTTACTACTAACTACTAGTAGTGAGTTAAGTTTACTACTAAACTATATTATTCATTTAAGACATTTTTTAATAGTCTCCATTATATTTATTGAAACCCATCTTTTTAATGGCTAATAGTAAGTTAGTTTATGGAGGTACCAAAACATTTGTATCCACATGCAGACACTGGCAAAGCCTTGCACTACAAACATCAAACACTTGCATTACAATAATATACATGACAGCCACAAAACCAATTTGAACATCAGTCCAGCAAACAATGCATTCAACCTCGTTTTGTTATCGTTGTTGTTATTACTGCCTTTTTACCATACTATACCGTACCGCACCGTACCATGTCAACTGATAAAGCACGTTAACAAACAGCACATGGTTGACCACAGTGCCGCACAAGTAAAACACAAGAGAAAATGAAACTCCTAAAAACACTAGCATACTAAAAACATAGCACACTCTCTTGTGCAATCAATTTTAGTATGTATTTATTTTTTTTTATTTATGTTTTGCTTATATCCGCTTTTAGCAGTGGCATTTTTGTTTTAGGCTGAGCCCTAAATCTTTACTGATCAAAAATCAGAAATAATAATGATCAAAAAATAACTATAAAAAAACATTCAAACAGAAATCAAGTTTTGTTTCGGGCTCCACAAAATTTGGACCGGCTCTGGCAGAAGGGGGTTGCTTTTCCATCTCTCAGGGCTGCCAAAAGTCTTGGACTGTCCCTGTTTGGGGACGGAGGGACAGAGACTTAAACGGAGTGAATGGGAGGGAGAGAGGGCGGAGAATCCTGGTACAAACAGGGAGAGGGAGGGCAGGACAGGCAGGACTCTGAGTCGGCAGGCAGTCGGCAGCGCAGGCTCTACGGTCGGTATGTAGCAGTGGAGGGAGCGTCTGTCTTGGACTGGGAACAGAGGGAACGTTTTGAACAGAAAATAACAGCAGTGGGATTTAATATAAAATCTGACGAGGATGAGACACAATTTGTCCGCTTGAAGGAAATTAAAACGCCGTTATTCCTTTGATTTATCACCGCTTTTTACAAAAATGGCGAATGACTCTCCGGCTAAGAGCCTGGTGGATATAGACCTGGCATCACTGAGGGTGAGTGTGTCTCATACAGGCATTTTCAGAGCAGCCGTCATGTTTTTATATGAAAAAAATAAATATGTTACACTGTAGTGACACAGCCCTGCGGTGGCTTTTCTTTGTCTAATATCCGCTGGCAGGAGAGGCGAGCCGGGCGCTGCCGGCTTATACACCAAACGAACCCGAATTCAATTACAGCAAGAGGTCAATTAAATGAGCATTTTTTCTCCTTATGTGTGTTTTATGTCCAGGACCCAGCTGGGATTTTCGAGTTGGTGGAAGTAGTAGGAAATGGCACCTATGGACAAGTGTATAAGGTTGGTGAAAGCCTCCATCAGTGTTTGTGTGTGTATGTGTCACAGTGTTAAAGCCTCAGCTGAGAACAAACCGGCGGAAACTGAAGCACAAACACGCAGTTATGTATTTTTTCCTCTCCCAGCCTCAGGAAAACGTTTATTATAGCCGACCGCCCCCCCACAGCTCCTTCCTCTGGGGCCCGAGCGGTCTGGCCTGGATTATCTCTCTGATAGCGTTTTGGCCTCTCAGCTGCTTCTCATCCATCCCTTATTATTTTATTTATTCAGCGATACACACAGCATCCCAGTAAAGATAATGCACCTATTTTTGGTCCATTAGACGTCCCTCCTCGTCCTGCTTCTCCCATCCACACCACAGCTAAATATCGCCTTCATAGCCCATGCTTTGCGTTGGACTGATCAGGCCAATCCCATCCGTGCATGACAGGCTTTTGCCACACTGACCGACTTGTGCGCCATTGGGTGGGCGGTTTTTCATCGCGCATTTGTGCACACCATTGCCCAGCAGGCCTTTCACTGGACTGGCTCTGTGCTGCATTAATGGGGATAGGCCTGCTTATCCACTCACATCCATGTTGCAGAGAAGACATCTGATGGGGATTTGGTTCTCCTGCAACCCAGATTTCCATCGCCTTTGACCATCAAGGAGGAGCAGCATCGGGGTTCTGTTAATGGCTGATAAAAATGTGGGAAGGAGGTGTGAGCTGCAGGATCTGACTAAGCTTCTGTTAAGGAGGCCTTATAGAGAGCTGGGTGCTTACAGAAATATGTGTGTCACCTTTGAATGTGATTGAGTGATGGGTTTCTGCATTTTGCTTAACACCAATAGTTGCTTAAGAAAATGTATTTGTTTTTTTAAAATCAGAAAACAGCCTCTAAGCTCTATTAATTCAACTCTTGCACTGAGCTTTGGGCATATATTACATTTATTATGGTCTGTCAGTAATCCTCCATGGGCTATAAAAAAAACATGAAAAGTCTTACCATGATGTCAATTCAGGATATGCTTTTTAACTCTTGGCATTTCGTCATCATATATGTATATATGTTCAATATTTGTTGGCTAAGTATGATGAATAAACAGTATGCCAATAACCGTAGAAGCCCACGCCTGACACATATGACTGTGTCCAAGAGATGGAGCTACACAAGAAGTAGAGCAATGAGAATATTTTGGATTAATCACAGCTGGTGTCCTCATCGAAATAGTTTCCAATTGTATCATTATATATGTATGCGTCTAGGTGTGGGCCGGTTATTAGCATCATGGTATATGTAGGATTTAAAAAGCTACACGTCTAACAGCTGCGACATTTTCCATCATTCCATGCCGACGGTTTGAAGTCCTTTTAATGAGATGCAAGAGAACAAGTAAGCGGCATTCTCTCTGGCTGTATGACGCACAGAGTAGCGCCAGACTCCCCCTCCCCCATGTGTTGCTGTGGGGTCCTGGTCAGCTGGCCTAAATATTTTTCCTTTGATCACAAGGCATGCAAAATGTGTAACCACAGCCTGTGAAATACAGCATATTAGCGTTCCAAGCTGCCCTTTTTGATACTGATATTGTATTGCGATGTTGCTTTACGAGCTATATGGCATCTGTCTAGTGGCAAATTACATCTGGATTTAAGTTTTGGACTAAATGGCAAATAATGTTTAGTATACTGTAATAAATGTATTTGTTTATATGAATCTAATTCAAAACAATGGTCAACACAAGGCACTTTATAATACAAATAGGTCCAATTCATATACAATATTATAGAGTCCAATTTGGTTCAAATTCAATTTAAATCAGTCCAGTCAGCAATTGTATTGTAAAATTCCAATCTAAATGTCAGTCAGTCAGTCATTTTCTATACCGCTTCTTCCATAGTGGGTCGCGGGGAAGCTGGTGCCTATCTCCAGCAGTCTACGGGCGGGAGGCGGGGTACACCCTGGACAGGTAGCCAGTCCATCGCAGCTAATCTAAATGTGTAAAGTCCAATTCAAACCAATTATAACACACAACAGTCCAATCCAGTTGACCATATAATGCCAAAAGTTAGCGAAGAAAGCCCAACTGATTGCAATGAGTTGTTTACTTTGCAGCAATCCATAATCGTGAGCAAGCGCGTGGTGACAGTGGAGAGAAAAAACCTTTTTACAGGGAGAAACATCCCTCGGAACCAGGGTCATAGAACCGAAACAGGAATGAGATACAGTGAAAAACCGAAGCACTGGGCCAGGAGTACTTTCCATTGGAAAGAGAAGGAGAGTACAAAAAGTTAGTGGCAGAAATAGCTCTGGCAATGAGTCAGCCCCTGAAAACAGCTGCAGGTCATCGCAGGAGAAAATAAGATTATTGGTAAGATTTTGAAAATGTTCTCGTTTCTGTCTGTTTTTGGTATAAATAGTGAGTGAGTAAGTTAGGTCAGTGTCAAGTTTTGGGAATGTGGATAAAATGTGCAGATTGACAGGTTTCTGTTAATGCTCCAGTCAGCGCAATCACTGAGTTTATTTGTATTTCTGGGGACCTTTCTGTGTCTTTAGCCTGACTCTACATATGTACAGCACAGTATGCTGTTGGAAAAACTTGAGCGGCTGCAGCAGAATTAGGTCGGAAAATGTGGGATCTTCCAACCCAATTAAAATTGTTTCTGTTACTCAGCGTAATAAGTATGCAGGAGTCTTCTAAAGAGCTGCCACAGAGCAGCTCTCACGCATGTTTCAGGCCAGATCACTGTTCCTGCTGTTGTACACATCCACATTATGGCGTCGGGACCCACAGAACAGTCGTGAGGTCTGCTGGATCCTTGCCTCGGAGGATTTTTCAAGTGTCCAGCAGCAATGAGTGAAATCACTGTAGCTCTGAATCAGACTTTAGCGTTGTGTTTTTATGGACAGTGGAGCTGGCCCCAAGGCGAGTTTTTGTGCTTGCCTGCTCTGCTGTTACACATTTATTTGGACAATGAAAAACCTCCTAATTAGGCGAAGTGGATTTGTTGGGTCATCATTTTTGTGTTTTGGGAGCCAACAGTTCCCCCAAGTAGCAAAACTTGACCTACTCCGTGGAGTGTTTTTCTTCTTCTTGTGACTGGGGGTGGGGTCCTAACGGCAACAGTAAACGTTTCATTGAAACTGAGTGTTTGTGGAAATGTTCAGATGCACTGGAACACAAACTAAACATGACAACTTCGGTTTAGTTCCTCAGGATTTAGTGAATCATACCCACGTCTGCCATGCGGGTTCTGAGTGAAGATGGCCCTTTTTTCTCTGTTTTTTGACCAAACAACACGTGTGTGTGTGTGTGTGTGTATCCGTGTGTTACATTTTGGTTTGCAATGTTCACTTGATCCCTAACCCCAACAGCAAATAGCTCAGGAGGGTGACCGACGGAGGTGTTGCAGCTGCGTGCATCAACAACAGCTGTTGGGATAGAAAAATAACATAGAATGTGACAGAGAAGCCTCTCAAGTTAGCTCAGTTATCATTGATTTTTGTCTTGTTGCAGGGATATTATTAAAAGTTATTTAGTACAGTGCCTTGACGATGTATTCACACCTCCTTGAACTTCATGTCACAGACCAACACAAAGTGGTGCCTAATTGTGAAGTGGAAGGAAAATGATAAAATCTTGTTTTTTAATTGTATTTGTTTTTATCCCCTTTAATCTCATCCCCTTTCAAATGCCTTCAGAAGTCACCTGATTAGGACCGGTGTGTAAACAAATCTCAGCACAAATCCAGGAGTTGCAGTTTGCCACAAGCCTTGCAGGCGACACAGCAAAAACGTTGAAGTAGGTACCCCGGGTCAAATGAGACCAAAATTGAGTTCTCTCCTTTTATGCAAACACTATGTGCAGTGGAAAACTAACATGGCACATCACCCTCATCTCACCAAGGAGAAGCATGGTGTTGGCAGCGTCATGCTGTAATGATGCTTTTCTGCAGCAGATCAGAGTTAATTGGAGGATAGATGGACCTTAATTGAGGTCAGAACCCCAGAGGATCCCGTTAAACACTGCTGTTGACCTTCCAGCAGGACACAAAGCCTCAACATACAGGAAGAGCTAAAATGGAATGGTTTAGATCTAAGGAGTCATTGTCCAATCAAATGCCAGACCTAAATACAACTGAGAATCTGTGGCAAGACCTTCACAAATATGTGCTTCTCTCTTTCACTCTATCACATAAAATTCCCACAGAAGGCATGCTGAAATATAACATGTAACAGTGTACAGAACCAACGTTACTGTGCCATACCTGCAATATACATGACAAAATAACAGATCATTATAATGGCATTAGCAACATAGAGTGTGGAGGTAGATATTTCATGTGTTTGTTTTGTAGTGGTGGAAAATTAAATCACCAAAAGAGAGAATCAGGATAAAACAAATCCTCTGGGGGTAAGACCACACTCAGCTGGTGGGACTGGAAATCCCCCAAACTGAGGAAATGGTTTAACCCATTTATAACTTGCTGAATTGAAGAGTCAGGCTCCTTTTTGTAATCACCGCTCCTCTAATCGTTTCAAGCTCGCTGAGACATATTGCCTTTAAGTTCACAAAAGGTCGAGGAAGTACAAAATACAACTATTTAGTTTGCGTCCCCTAAAAACCGGGGCGAAGAATTGGTAAAGCGAGTGTGTGGATGTCTGTGAGGAAGCAGTGAAACGACGGAAGTCATCAGTGCAGTCAGGAGAAGTTGGTGGCTTTGGTGTGATGGTTAGATTAGAAAATCACAGCCTTGTTCTGTTCCTGTCACCCCTGTCATGTAGCCACATAAATAACAGCACTTTCTGTGAGAATCTAACAAAGTCCTTTTGGGATAAAAGCTAAGATAGTGGTGTTATTCAAAAGGTATTTATCTTTGCGATCTTCCAAAAACTTTTTCTGTCTGTTGTAAACTTTCTGGATTGTATAGTTTGCATATATTAAAGCTACTAGCAAGACATTTCAGTAAAACCAAATTCACTTCTGATATATTTGATCACCAGCAGAAGATATCAGCAGAGATGTCATTGTCAGTACTATATACTTTTTCACCGGTGCATGGGTTTCAGGAAACTTTTTTAACAACAGAACACATGGAAGTGGTTTGGAAAGATGACCAGTTTGTTAAAACAAACAACAAAAACAAATTCAGTCAATGAGACAAAATGAATAAATTTTGACAATAAATCTTTAGCAATCACACAAGTGATGAATTTGCACAGAAACCAGTCAGATGAAAAGTTTGCAACAGGAAGATTCATCCGGGTGAAGCATCTGAAGATGATCATTCATCGTCAACAGTTTGCTTCAGCTCTGCCATCCACAGGAGAATCCAACACATGAGCAACTTCAGTGCATTTTAAATGCTTCAGAATCTATGTCAAAAGTTGCTCATCAGCCAAAATACTTACTAATGCTGATCATCTTAACTCATGTGGCCCTTGTGATGACATTATCCCAAACACACACAAAGCAGAATTAGCAGCTTTTTTCTTCAGTGCACTTTTTAAAACCTTTGTATTTTATGAAATAATGTGATGGAAATCTTTTCATTACCCAGATGTGTTTTTGATGTTAGTACACATTTGATGGGGAAAACAATACAGCCCTGGTTGGTATCTTTAAGTTAAATTCTTTCCTCCCCTCTTTGTGATAGCAGTTCTTCTGCCACTGACTGTTATACAAGCCTGACATAAATATCACAGTCCCGTTTTATGTCGTACAAGCTGCAGGAGCAGCTAGTTTCTCATATAGAGTCTAGAGTCTAGAACTGAATCTGCAGTTGTGACTGTGAACAAATCCGTCCTAACAAGCCAGGAAGGGTTTGAAATCATGGATCAAAATGATAACAGCTAAAACATTTGAACAACAGTTCACTGCTAGTCAAATAAATAAAAAATAGAAAAGAGGTACTTAAAATATAAAAATCTAATTGTATCGTTTTTTTTTAATGTGATTTCCTAATGATTTCATCTCACTGTGCAAGCAGGAAGTAAATGTGTAGCACCTAACAAGTAAAAACTATTTTCTGAACTTTACAATGACACAGACTCCAACTTTAGTCATTATTTTCCCATAGGGTCAACTGTTTATATCAGAGCTGTAATTTGCAATATGGCATTCTGTACTACTATGTTATTCATATAACTCACAAGCCTGCCATTTCTGAGGTATGTGAGGAGACTTCCTATACTTAACTGCATCAGGGAAACTCCGCTGTCAGATGTTATCCATTGCAGGTGAAGACTGCACGTGGTTTCTTTAAAGGCAGACTAAATATTCTAATAAGTCCAGTACCTCACATTTTATCCTCCTGCTTGTCATCAATGATTACCGCATGTGCTCTGAATCAATCAGGGTTTATGTTTTTGTTGATTGGAGTGGGTGGCAGAAGAATCTTTGACAGCTGCAGACAGGATCGGTTGTCGTTTTAATGTAATAATTTAGAGATACTCTGTAACTCAAACTGATGCCATCAAAATGAGTCAAGCTGAATTCTAATCTTAAAGGTGTTTAATGAGTATAAATCTGTAATTTGAGCAACTGGAAGTTAGGGTAAGCATTTTATTTATGGTTTGTGCAGATAACAAGAAATTTCTCAAATCAGTTTCACTTCCTCTGCCCCTCTTTATCTGACCTTCGAACAGGAAAGATGCTTGTTTTTCCTTTCTCTGTGGCTGATAAAGTGAATCTGGGTGTGGCTTTCCTCCAGCCTTTCATCAGCAAAGCAGAGCTCCATTACTGCGCAGGCTCTCAGGGGGAAATGCACCGCAGCAGTTCACCAAGAGCACAGGAGATCCGGCACACGGTCACGTGTCTTAAAGTTCATGCTTGGAGGTTTATTTTTTAGCCTCCAGGGACTCCACATTTCAAACCAAAAACACGCATGCAGCTTGGTGCTGCTGCATTTTAGCTAGATGCTTATATTAAATGCTTTCGCTTTATGCATTACTAGATTTATGCCACCTTTGTGATTTATGTTGGTTTCTCCCTAAATTAGGTTAGCCTGATATTTTCAATATTTAAAAAAATGGAAAAATATACTCTTAAAAATTATCCTGTCTTGGCCTAAGCTAGGCCTGCTGTTGATTATATCTAGAAGTGCTACAAGACAAACAAAGCCACTAAATGGTAATAATTTCCTTTTGAAACAAACAGAGTAACGAAGAAAAGCCCCAAAAAGCTATTAAGCATGGGCAAGAATGATATTTATCTTTACTAAAAATTGCATGGTTTCCTTTAAACAAAAACTAAAAGCAGAAAGGAATAACATTATCTTCATTTTAAAACAAAAAAGCAACAATTATTCCTAAAATTGCAAAAAGTATTCAAGACTATGGCCTATGGTATATGTGAAAAATGCAACTGCAGTACTTATGAATATTGCATTAAGTACATTTTTCTCATCTTCTTTTTTCTGTTCCATCACCACAATATTCCCATCCCTCTCTGGGATCTTTAGCTTGTTGTTCATTAAAATCTTTCATTAAAGAACAAAACATACACAGGGTGAAGAAAACAGGCCCAAGAATTGAACCGTGAGGCACACCACAGGTCAGGAGTCATGGAGGAAACCGTAGGAATGCTATGACAAAAACATTTTGTGGTTTTGTAACTGAAATATTGGTATACTTTTATACTTTATACCTTCCCATGCCTTAACCCTATAGACTGAAGTGAAACAGTGCCATTTTATGAGTAAGGCATTCAGTTACACAATGGCAGTTGTAATTCTGAGTATTTTAAGTAAAAAAAAAAAAAAAAAACAAGTAATCATTGTGATTTGGAAGATTTCAGTATGGTTGTCAATAAGTTCCACAACAGAAAAATCTTATCAGAAGCACATTTTCTTTATGTGAGTTTTAGTGAGAAGCTATTAATAATGTGGCCCTTGCTCTGTAACGTAAAGGAACTACAAAACTGTCAGAAGGAATGGACTCATGCAAAGCTGGCTCACTGGCCTTCCGGCTATTCAAACTGGAATGTTAGCCGTGCCTTCCGTGACCTTTCACTGCGCAGGAAGTAAAGCACGGCTATGACCGCCCGCAACAACAGCGGTAAAGCAAGCGCAGTCTCCACTTAGAACTTTTCTTTACAGTTTAACAGGCAGTTATTGCAGTGACCTTTCCAAACGGAGGAAGAGGAAGCTCTGTAACTGATAGTGGCAACAGGAACTCTACACTGTCTTGATTTGACTGGAAAGTTGTTTATGCACCGATTCTGAATTTAGCATAAAGTTGGACACTAACTGGAACACAAACGTGTCTTGTTCAGATTGTCTTTGTCAAAATATAAACATTATTTAGTGCGCTCTATGGCATGATTCTTTCTCTTTTTAAAATGTAAATTTTTTCTGCTGTTGTTAATGAGTTTATTTGAAGTGACCAATTCTGCCTGCTGGCTATAGTTCATCTAAAAATAAGACAGAGCCTCTGACATTATCTGGGTCATGTTCTACGATGCTCGCTGCATGGACAAACGCGTTGCTGCTGCTGTTCTGTGGAAACATTTCTGCATCAGGTGGAGAATTTCTGTGTTTTTTCAGTCACAGATGGTATTTCATGGAAGCAGTTTCTGTGTCCTCTTCCGAGCATTGTTTCATTATTTTAGTCAGTTCATAAAATGCCAAAACATGTTAATCGTGCTTATAATGCAAGATGTTTATTGTTTTGCTTTTGTCTTGGTCAAAAATTGGGAGCTGTGTTTTTAAGCTAGAGAAAAATGCCTTTAAAATGTTTGCTGAATACATGGCGTAATATAATGACTACCATTGTTATTGCATTTATTAACTCATGTAATTATTTCAGTAATGCCGTGATTATAAATACCTTCAATATAGAAGGGCATTTCATTTGGTGGTAATTCTTGTTGCTAAATTTTCTGTACACATATTACAGTATTTTATTTTGAAGTGTGGAAGTTTTTGACTTTTCTTTGTTAGAATAATAGGAAATGAAGCACCTTAAATATCTGCTTTGTAAAATCTCACTTGACTTTGTACACATGTTGCTGTTAGCTTACCTAAATGCAGCCGAGTTTAACAGAAATATTTAAAAATTATTTATGTTACAATTACACATATAAACTTACATTTAGGGAATTGACATGAATACAGCTGAAACCAAATCTTTACATACACTGTAATAAAAAACAATATTTTTCTCTCATTGTCTGACATGAAATCAGACTAAACTTTTCCTGTTGTAGGTCAGTTAGGATTACCAAAATTATTTCTATTTGCTAAATGCCATACTAACTTTCTATAAATTCAGAGGTTTACATACATCTCCCTAGTGTTTGGTAGAATTACCAAATACTAGGCGGTGAAATGTTTTGGGTGTTCTTGCATAGTTTGCTGTGAAATTTGCCCATTCCTCCTGACAGAACGTCTGCGACTGAGTCAGGTTTGTAGGCTGACAAACCTTGCCCAATATTTTTCTATGCGGCTTGGATCAGGGCTTTGTGATGGCTCCTCCTAAATATCGACTTTGTTGTTCTGCTAGCATGGTCTAAAAGACGCGGGCCGTACGCAGATACAGATGACAAACTTTATATCACACTGGCTTAGTTTGTTCAACTGCAGACAGTTTGACTGTTCAACATGGGATGGGTTGAAGAAGAGATAGAGGAGAAGCACAGAGGAAGGTCATTAGATTCTGAGCAGTCTTCCTTTTCAGCCCTGGTCACGTGTTGCTGGGATAAGGATGGTCGGGTGGGGTGGGGGGGATGCTGTGATGGAAGCCAGTCCACCATGGTGACTGTAATCCCACAGAATAAGATGGCACATGCTGGGGCAGAAGGAGGGAATTAAGGTTAGGATGGATTCAGTTAGAGAGAAGAACGTGTTCAAAAATATGCTGAGCCTCAGTTTTCCCACCTATGTAACATTTTCTTATTTTTCTTACATATTTCAGTATGTGATTACTCTCGGTTTTGGTTTGTATGTGTAAGGATTTGTTGCTAGGGAAGGTGTATTCTTAAACTCTTGAGTGATGCCAGGAGGTACGATTTAGGAAAACATGGCATATCTGATAATATTGGTGAAAGTTACCATGAAAAAATTGTTTTAACGTAATAAACAAAAAAGTGTTACTTCCTTCCTGCTTTCAAATAATCGCAAACACAGACCCTAAAATAATTAGTAGTTTATCCAGCTTCTAGAAGACCATTTAAATTCATTATTTCTATCATAACAATGTTTTATTGAAAAGTTGCTTTTGGGCAATGTCAGTTTGGATGTTTTTTCTTAATGACTTGAAATTCTTACTGCCTCTTTCTCCTGAAAAACATTAAAAAACAACATTTTAATGCTACATTAAATAAGTGCCACCAATTATATTACAGGCATAGAAAGCCTAAATGCATGGCACTTAAATAATGAACTAACATACATTGCAGTCCAGGCAGCTCTTTGCGATATGCATATTGCATACAGTGATATTGTGATAACCATCTACTTGCAATATATCGTGCAGCCCCGAGATGCCAGTTTCTCTCCCCTTTTTTTTATTTATATAATGAAAAAAATCCTTTGGTTTTTCCCTTTATTTAAGCCAATCAATTATTTATGCACCTTTTCAACAGGAAACAGTTAAAAGAAATGTTAAAAATTATGTAATGCTTAATGTAGTCTTAATAAAGATCACTGTAAAACCTTCACTGGTTCTGTCTTCTGGCTTGTTTCGGTTTTTGAACAGTCAGAATAACCGATTGTCCTATACATCTATTTTTCTCCGTACGTTATATTTTCCCTCTAATTAAAAAAAAGCAGATAGTCAGATTTTGCAAAAGTTTTTCACATCACGTTGTTTAGCATTCAGCTTTAAAACATCTTTAAAACGTCGTCCTGAAATGTTAGTGTTGTTAGAAAACAGACTCTGACACAGATTAAACACGTGAAATGTGCGGACAACTGTTGGGGTAATATAACTGGGTTTTATTAATTAATGATTATGCTTCTTTTTTTTGTCAAAATAAGAAGAAATAATCAGTAATGTCTTCAAAATGTGGTTGTAAAACTTGCATCAGGCTTCTGAGGGAGTGCCACACTACATCCAGTCTGAAAGGGATTTGATGTACTGTACATACATACTGTACTTACTGTTGATGATCTAAAGAGCCTCCACTGTCTGTGCAGAAACCCTTACATGTTGTAAGAGGCCCGGTTAAATGCTTCACATTTGACCTGAAAATCCAGACTGTTTCTGTCCCCACTGACATGTTAATATGAATCCATGCCTCTCAGTAAATAGACCAATTGCTTCTTTTTGTTTCATGTCTGCTGGCTCCTGTAGAGATGGTTATATAATACACCCAACTGCAGTGTTAATGTGGTGCTGGGTGGAGGGATGGATGCAGGCAGACAGTGCGACCAGATGGCTTGTTGAGCGAATTAACAGAGTCTCTGTCTGTTGAATCAGAGTGGATGGTTCATCTCCTCAAAGGATATTAAGAAATTTTGTAGCAGGTTAGGCAGGCTTTACATCTGACACTAAATCTAACTGACACATAGAGTATATGTTTCCTATTGAAACTATTTGTATGTGGTACCTGAACACCCGTGGCTGCAATAGCAATAGCTGACTGGCAAACTTGTCTAAGCAGTCTTCATCCGATTTGTCATAGTACGTCTGAACAGATACCAGTTCTGAATGAACTTTTATAAAAATCCTCTTTTTTTACACAGCAGTCAGTTTAGCTTTAAGTTTCAGTTTGATGTACCATTTTATCAAGTAATTTCCTAGTTCTTTTTTTCCTTTTATTTATCATCTTCCTGATGGTTACTGTGGCGCAGTTGGTAGCACTGTTGCCTTGCAGCAAGAAGGTCCTGGGTTCAATTCCCAGGGTCTTTCTGCATGGAGTTTGCATGTTCTCCCCGTGCATGCGTGGGTTCTCACCGGGTACTCTGGCTTCCTCCCACAGTCCAAAGACATGCCTGTTAGGTTAATTGGTCACTCTAAATTGCCCTTAGGTGTATGAATGAGTGTGTGCACGGTTGTTTGTGTGTTGCCCTGCGATGGACTGGCGACCTGTCCAGGGTGTAGCCCGCCTCTCGCCCATAGACTGCTGGAGATAGGCACCAGCTCCCCCGCGACCCACTATGGAATAAGCGGTAGAAAATGACTGACTGCTGGTTACTGTCAAACAGAAAAGCAGATGCAAGGGTTTGCATTATCAGAAATGTTTCTTGTGTTCTTCCTGAAAATTACAACTTTAACAGACATATTGCCTTACTGGCTCAAGAGCTTAAACTCAACCAAATCATAACATTTATTGTAATCTAGTCACCCAAAATATGATATTAAGTTAACTAGGATAAGGATACGATGGAATTGTACCAAAATATTTTTGGTACAACCTTTTTTGTTTTTACAAGTAGAGCAAATGCTCAACCTTGAAAAAACAAAGTCTGTAATCAGTGTGGAATATTCCAATCTAAATTGACTATTCTGTGTATTTTGTTTTTTATGCACAGTTAACCCTAAGGTGGTCCAAATTGCAACAAACCGTGGGAAATAGTCCCTTTGAGCAAATAGAACAAATGTTTCATAAATCTGTGTCTGGAAGCATTTCTGTTCAGTGTAGAATCAGCCAGGTTTGGGCTGCATGATGATGCATGACATGGAATATACATGAATGTTGTGATAACAATAAGGCTTCGATAAACAAATTATTTAAAAGTGTTTTTAAATAATTTTTTCTGCTTTAGGTTCATAGCAAACATTGCAAGTCAAATTGTTCTCTGCAATAGGCAGAAACTTTGAAATAGCCCTTTGTTTTAGTGCCAGCTGGAAGCTCAGAAGCAGATACTAAGTCTAGTGTCGTTAATGGCTAACAGTTAACCACTTGTTTTTCTCATTGTCTACTAATCATTAAAATCTTGTCTGTCTTTATTATTGTGTTTTTCTCTACCAGGCTCTCAAAATGCTGCAACACAAACTATTTATTAGTAGAGGCTTCTTTGATGCTAGCCCAATGAGTTGTTGCTATTACCTGACCCTTTCAACACGATGGGGCAGCTCAAGAACGTCTTCCTTTCTGACTTCAAAATAAAAATCTAAAACCAATGGTGCTTTATGCACCAGTAAGGTGACATTTTTAGGGGGTAATTTTTAGGTTGGTAATATAAAATAGACTGCCCCGATAATGTCAGAATTCTGAATAGGTTAGTTAAAGGTTGTCGGCCAACGCCATTTTCAGATGCTATATGGCGTATATAAAATGTTGTGTAGGCTGATGTCATTGGCAGATCCAAAGTCCGACTTCTGGAAGCATTTAAATGAAGCAATAGATTCATAAAGGTATGGTTAAAGTACTTACCTTGATATTTGGGTTCAGAATGAAAACTTGACCAATTTTAGCAGATGCATCCATCTTTATACCAACTGATAGCTCTTTGTGAGACAGATTTTAGTTTGGCAGTTTAATATTGCAAGATCTCATGCCACATAATCTCTATACTACTCCCCTAGTAGGAATTATTTTAATCCACCAGTATCCATAAACAAAATTACTGGGTGTTTCTTTTTGTACCTTTAGGGCTCTTCCATACAATACATAACATGTACATATCTGTATAACTCCTGAGGACATTTCCAGGGTTGGATAATCAGTCACGTGTTTCCTGCATTTTTAGACTTGTTTCATGCCTCTCTCTCAGCTTCTTCCCAGGACTCAGTATGTATTGATTTTCCACTGCAGCCGCTTACATCTTGTATAAAAGCCTCTTCATTCTCTTATCTATGACCTCCTCCTGCCTGATAAACCAACTAAAAGCCTCTCTGTTTAGATCCAACATGGCCGCCACTTTGGCTGGTGGCAGTCAGAAGGTTTTTCTGCTGCAACACTTATCTCTGTACTTTATCTGTCTTGTTTATGTTGTATAAAAGTCCTATATACCAGTATTTTTATAGGATTCACTAGGTATGCTATACAAATATGCTTCAAAACATTGAGATTTGCTGTAAATTAGTGCATGCAATATGGCCCAAAGTATATATTAAGGATTTTATAGATAGTTGCACTTTATTTAATGTATAAGTCACAAGCTGCTGGGAGCAGTGTGTCACATATGAAAGAGTTCGATGTGGAGAAATTTTCCCACCAAGCAGTTTGTGGTGTGGGACCGCATACATGTAAAAATTGAGCTTTGTGCTGACATGTCATGAGTCAGCGTGGAGTCAGCGCGTACATCCGCAGAGTCAAGTACGCGCGACTATGTTTTGCCCTTAACACTGCAGTGATAAAACTAATTGTAACTTCCTGTAATTAACTATTACCTAACTGTATTCAAAAAGTCATCAATGTGTTAGGAAATGCATCAGTGCTTTCGGATGCACATGTTGCCCCTAAGTGTCCCTGACTGTTCAATTTAAGAACAGCTAATTGAATTTTGCATTTGTTATTCATGCTTATTGTATACAGTAACCCTGTTGAAAATAAGCCTACTGAGTCTAATCATGGCTTATAATGGCACTCTTTGGTCAAAGTGTTTCCAAACACTTCCTCCGGGTGTCTGGTGGATGCTTTCTCAATACAGCCTTGTGACTCTGCTAACTTCAAACGTTAGAGGAAAAAACTGAACGGTTTAATCAGTATTGTACAGTAAAGAAGATTAACGACCATCGAGGGACTTTGAGGAGACGGATCGCTTGGGCAGCCGTCCCTTCTGTGCCTTCAGCTTCAGCTGTACGCTGAATAAAAACTAGCCTACCAGATAAAAGCCTGACTGGTGTCCAAAGTTTTGGCTTATTGCAGCCCCCTCTTCCTCGACGTCTGCCCGTGGGCTCACTCTGAATGTCTGGCCAAGGCCCTTAATGACAGTTGTCAGCCTGTCTGAGCTCCTGTGGCTGGACACAGTGGACGAATGCTGTGAGTGTGTGTGAAGTGCTTCATGGGGCGGGTTACTGTATGGGTGGCCATCTGGAGAAGAGGGTGTGGGGGGGGATTTGTTTGTGCTGAGTGCAAGCTTAAGAGTCTTGGGGACTCTTGGGGAGCAGACAGCTGAGGCAGAACTTAGTGCTGAACAGTTGAATGCCGTCTTTCTTTTCAGAACAGAGGTTTCAGTGAGGTTTGGGATTCATTACTATTAGTTTTAACTTGATAAAGATGGAAAAACAACATAATGAACCATCTGAGGTCAGAATTGACAAAGTCTGAGGTGAAACAAGACTATCTAGATGATAGTCTATAGGTAATAGTCTGGAACCGGCACCTTTCCAGCTGCGGGCTTAAAATTCTTTTATTTCCTTTTAACTGTTTGGGAATGAATAGATTTTTCCACATATAGGGATCAACTTGCAGAACATAAAGAACAGGACTAACTTTCCTTTTGTCCTTTCTGACTACCCTCTGTCTCTTTTATTGTCTACCTCTCTCTCTCCTCTACAAGCAGGGACACACACTTGTTGCTGTGGTCATAATAAATCCTATTTTGTTGTCCTGGAGCTCTGCAGCTTCTTTCAGCCCTGCATGCAGCGAAGGCAGCTGGCGGGGCCAACTGATGGCCTCATTAGCTTTTGTTTTCATCTGCTTCAAAACACTGAGCCGGTCTGAGCCCGTCACCTGACCACAATCCCAGCCGTGCGATTGGAGCACAGAGACGAGTCTCGGTCAGCTGAACAGAACCGTCTCCTGCAATTGGCTCAGAGTTCCTCAAAGCACTTCCTCCTGTAGCCGGGCAGACTGCTAACACTCCCATGAGGACAGAGGAGTTTGGAAACACACACACACAGAGGATGCAGCCGTGAGAGAGAGACAGTTGCAGGCTGAAGTACATTTTTGCGCAGGAATCATCTGTTTTTGTTATAAAAGCAGGCTGTGGCCCAGTGGGGGAAACATAAGAGTCCATTTCTGTCAGGCAAAAATCATAAACAGTGAAATGATCTGCTTTTGTTATTTTTTAGTGAAAATATGTCCTAGTTGGTATTGAGATTTTGTTAAAGGGACACTTTAAAGAACAAAGGAGGTTTTTTGAAACATACAGAGAATTCTTCGGTTCGTTCCGCACTGTCATGAAATCTGGGAAAACCCAAAAGCTGGATAAATACAACAGAGGCTGTTGTGACTCAGACTCTTTATTTTGCCAAGCAGATACAAAGTGAAATAAAAGGAAAAAAATCCAGCACATGTCAATGGATATCCATGATGTGAGGAAGAAGTGTTTGAGCGGTATAAAGGAGCAGCCTTGGGCTGCTCCCTCTCCTGGATCAGTTTAGGTTCCCCATCAAATGTGGGGCCCATTTCCTCCCCGCCACACTCCCTGCCGGTGGCCGGTCTCTCTGCCCACTGGTGTAATTGTGGTTCTCTCGCTGAAGCTCCCTGGAGCTTCTGTACTGTGGCTGCTGGGTGGTTCCCCTGGGATTCTCCCCTGCTCTTCTCTGGGGGGTTGCGGTAGTCCCTTTGGTGGTTATCCGGGGGTTCCTGCGCTCTGGGGGCCTTGGTGTGTCTGTGTCTCCTCTGTGTCTGTCTCAGATCCAAAGGGGAGAGTTCTGTGGCTCCTCACACTCGCTATTACATATTTTTTATGGAGAAACCTTGTATACACAAGCGAGCTCACACTCAGACCCACAGGTGTTTAGAGTAAGGTGTTAACAGATACCCAAATGTTCTATATTGAGCCGCAGTTACCACTAAATACATCTTGCATTCATTAGTACCGTGAACCTTTTGGTAACAATGTGTTATCTTGTAATCTCTTCATCCTTCTTCCTCTCCTCCATTCTTTTCTCCTTTTTTCCCCACCTCTTCTCTCTTTCGTGCTTCTTATTTTTTCCTTTTCGTTTCTGTCTCCGTAACAATTGAAATAATCCCAAAGCAGTTTCTAATAAAGTTTATTTTATATATATCAAGCTGAGCATTAAAGAGTTAGCCGTAATGCTCCACTTGTGAAAGAAAATCTGTTGGGCTTCTTCTTGGCACTCAGACAACAATTCTGAGCGCTACTCTACCGGACAGGAAACAATAAAAAAAAAAAAACTCCATCATATTCATACCCCTCGAAGTTTACCGCATTCTCACAGAATCACAAAATGTTTTTTTTTTTTAGATTTGATGTGATAGTCCAACACAAAGTAGCACACAATTGTGAGGTGGAAGGAAAATAATGTATTTTTTTTTTATTTCTTTCCAAATAAATATATATGAAATGCGTGGGATGCAATTGTAAATAGGAGAGCATTATTTAGAGAATCAGCCAAAGGATCCATAGTAACTCACTAGGAGCTACAGAAATCCACAGCTCAGGTGAAATAATTTATTGGCAGGAAAACTATTGTGTGCTCCACAAATTGGGCATTAATGTTAGATAGTCAAGAAAGAAAACACTTTTGAAAGAAAGCTACAAGAAGTCCCGTTTTGCTATTTGGCACATAAAACATGGTAGTGCCAGCGTCATGCTGTGGAGTGCATGTGATGGAAAGCTGGATAGAGGTAAACACAGGGCATTCCTAGAAGAAAACCGGTTACACATTTCAGCCTCTGGCTGCGCAAAGCTGGTTGAGACATAGCCCAGAAAAACTTGTAGCTGTAACTGCTGTGAGAGTATTGACTCAGAAGTCAAAATGAAGACCAGACTTTGCAAATTTTATTTGTAAAAGTAAAAAAAAAAGGGGAATCATTTTCTCTTCACTTCACAGCTATGCATCACTTTGTGTTGGTCTGTCACATAAAACCTCAATAAAATACTTTGAAGTGTGTGCTTGTAACATGACAAAAATTGAAAACAAAGCATGGGGTATGAACAGTTTTACAGGGCTCTGTATGTCATAATGACAAATACCATATTCGCTTAAAGATGTTACATTTTGATGTTACTCATTGTTTGCTGCTTTGCAGCCAGGTCTTGACATGAGAAAAAGTAGAAGAGGAGCATAAAACAGAAAGACCCACCCACTGTGCTTGCAGGGACACATACTGCTGTTGCAGCTCCTAATAAAAATCAGTCATTCTGACAGTATCACTACTAATAAAACAGGGTGCAGCAGTGCAGCAAGCTATCATTAGGAATTTCGAATCAATATTTTGCAAATATCAAGAAGTGTGTATATTTAGAGGAAAGCACAGGTTAAATATTTTTAAATTACTCGATTAAAGTGTTTTTTTTCTATTACCACTGATTAAGGAACTCTGGTATCATAAGAACATGAGGATGAAAACTCACCCAGGCACTTGTACATATTTAACTCTGTGTATGTTAGCTCTCAGCTCTGATCTCACCTGCAGTGATTGCAGGCACAATCTCTGAAAAAACATTTCTGTGTTGTGGTTTTGGCTGTGTCCTGATCATGCTGACAGCAGCTGGTAGATGGGTCACTGTAGGGTCAGAGACCCCCACACACACGCACACATCTCCCCAGGCTTTAGCAGGTTGCTATGGAGACTGATTTGGAAAGCGCTTCGTAGGCAGAAGCTTAGCTTCAAAATAAGGGTAGTCTGTGTGTGATGCTGCAGTTAGTAATCCCTAGCGTTTTAAGGGATAAAATTAGTCAACAATAATAGTTGGAAGCTGTACATTTTGATTTTACCACTCTGTGAAAAACAGTATTCTCAGTATTTCTTAAAGCAATAGCAACATTTTCCCCCAGTTATAACAGCTGTCTAAAACATATTGCAGACCTGCAGCAAAATAACTCTGTGAAGCTATTGTATTCTGATTTTCCGGAAGTTTTTTTTTGTTTTTTTTTAAAAAAACACACAAAAGGAGTCAAGATTTTTTTTAAAAGAGCAGACTAAGGGGCCGAAAAA